>CM062624.1:36269705-36667205 GCA_025617555.3 Puccinia polysora | reverse complement strand
TTGATTTTTGATATTTCTTTATCCAGATAACTCTGAAACCTGATTCAACTGAAAAATCAGAAACCCCAGAGGTTCCATCCAAAACCAGTATTTAAAAACTATATCTCACTGAACCATTTCAAGAATTCCATAAGTTTCCAATCAATATAATTTGGGTGAAACCAAGAAGCTATGCAGTGGAAAATATCATATTGTTCCAATTCAAGATCTCAATACCACTGAAAGGTGGAAAGTAAGATGAAGAACCAAAGTAGCATCCAAAAATTTCAAGAAAATCTCTCAGTCCTCAAGTCAAAGATATCAATCTGTTTTTGAATATTTAGAAGAACACAAGAGGAGGGGAAGGCCAAAGAAGAAATTCACAGCAAATTTAAATGTTTCTAACCAATTTTGGAAAAAAAAATAAAAAATTTAACTTTCATAATTTCTTTTTTCATGTATGTATTAAGGTTTCAAGAAAGTGGTCTCAAATAAGAAAATTGGAAGGTAAAATGAAAGGTGGAATCCCAGGAAAAGTTAAATTTTTAAAAATGATTTTTTTTTCTGAAAATGGGATTTCCTTTCATATTATTATTTTTCATCTTTCTAAAACAGAATGAATTTCTTGATGAAGAAGAATATTAAAAAGATGAAGAGCTTCCATACTTTGATGAAGAGGATAATTAAAAAGATGAAGAGCTTCCAGATTTGGGTTTTATTAAGATGGTGAGTTTTGCTTTTTTTTTCTTTTTTATTTCTTTGATATTATTGCTTATTATTTTTTTCTTTTAGTCTTTTCTCAGAGTTCTAGAACCATTGTGAAGAAGCCGGTTGCTTTTCCTGAATATAATACTGGGAAAAGAATAAAGAGACAAAAGGAAGCAAATGAAAATAATGATTCTCCTTCCCATTGTCCTGGAAGGAATTTATTAGCACCAACAGCAGCAACAATCAGTGATAAAGTGAGTACATTTGATAAGTTCTAATTTTTTCAGTTTTTCTGATTTTTCTAAGGTTTTTCCTCCAGTTTTTTGTACGTTATCATTTTAGTTTGTAATTCTTTACCAATTTCCAATTCAAGAAGTGAGTCGCATCTTTTGACCATATTTCTTTTTATAAGAAATCTTGATTTATGGCTTTAGTTCCAACAAAAATAATTTATTTCCCCAAAAAAATAAACTTCACGTATGTCACTTGCTCAAGATGTCATTGGGGATAGGAACTTGAGCTTTAAAGAAGCAGCCATCTCTTTGGGGAGGAACTCAGAAGACTAAATTAAAGTAAGGCAAGAAATGGTTATAGAGCCGGATTCAAACCCAATTTTCAAGGACCCAATATTACTGCCGGAAATCTGGGGTGAAAATTTCCAAGAAGAAAGAAGGCAACTGAACCACCTTTCTGGCTCAGCTTCTCTAAATATGTGGATGAAATTTTTATTCCGTGCTTTACTTCTAAGTGAAACATATAAGTTTTCAGTGGGTCTGTTTTCTTCTTTGATGCCTTTCACTTATCTTCCTCTGAATTCCACTTCCGCTCCGAATTCCAAATATTCTCGTATGTGCTTTGTTCTTTTAAGAAGATTTGAAAAATAAATTCTCCTTCAATATCAAGTCTGATCATTTTCCAGCTCTCAGATTAGTTCCACTTTTGAAAAGCTTTTTGACCAAGGATTCCCAATCTTGGAAAACCATTATTCAGAAAAATTTTGAGCTTTTTAATTAGGTTTTGTTCCCCCAAGAAAATCAAGCAGAAACATAAAAAATAATAGTTGAATGAATTTTAATATTTATATCAATATTTTTTTTATTTTTATGTATTAAAATATGACAAAAGGGAGAGTGGAAAATGTGGACCTCCCCTTTTCTTTTAACTATTTTCATTGAAATATTTAAATTGGGAGATAAAAACTGTGACAAGCAGTGAGAAAAGTTTTGATTTGGATTTTTGGATTCCACTTTTAAGTTCTTTTGGAAAAATTTGATAGAAAATTTGATGCAGATGTAAGAAAAACAAATTGCAATGGATGTGTTAATTTGAAGTGTTTTTGAATTCAATTCAATTTTTTTAGGCCCAGGATACATCAAAAAAATCTGCAAAAAAATGTTGAAAATCTTGTTGATATTTTGTTTAACTTTCTGAGAACTTGAATCACAAAAGAAAAAAAATAAATTAAAGAGGAAAAGGGAAGGATCCCAAAGTCCCATGAGATTATTTTTTTGATTTTGTGATGGAACTTTTGAAGGGGTTATATTTCCCCCAAAATTGTAAAAGATTTAGTTTGAGTGTTCAAGTGACCAAGCTACCAGACTGAAGCTTCAGAATTCCAAAAAAAAAAAAAATTCTTGAAACAACTTTAAAGTAAAGTATCCGTCTGTGTGGAGGTATGATGTGAATAAAAAAACTATGTGATTTAAAGGATTGCACCCATCAGAAAATTAATTCCCTATTTTTATTCTTTTCAAAGGCTTGGTGGAAGAACCTCAAAATTCAGTTTTTAAAAAACATTTTATGGATTTATCTGGTTTTTTTTGTGCTTTAAAAAGCTCAAATGCAATAATCATTCAATTTTAATTTGTTGCAATTGTGCTTTACTCATCTTTGAAGCTTTTTTTTAGAAATATAAAAGCAAAATTTGATGAAAGTTTTTCAAAATATTTGATCATTTTCAACCTCCCTTTTAAAATTCTCTGAATAAACTCAAACTTAAAGTTTTTGTCAATCTCTAATTTTTTTGAATGATATCTTCACCTTTTCAATCATTTTTCATTCAACTTCAAATCTGCATTTCAGAAGTATAAAATGGAAACATTTTTCAATAATTTTTCATGATTTCTAATTTTCCATATTAATAGCTCCAAATTGAAATTTAATCAATTTTTTATAGAATTTTTGTTATTGTATTATTATCATCATATACTGATCTTGGTGGCTTCTCTAAAGAAGTTTCTTTTTATTTTTCCCAATTTTTTTCATTATTTTCATTATTCTCATTATTCTCATTTTTTTCATTGTTTTCACTGATCTTCTTTGAATCTCTGTTGAAGGAGTTTCAAATCAAAATTTTATTTAATTTGAATGAATTTTGGATCAATCTCTTTGAAATATGTTGAATTTCTTCCTAGAGATCTTAAATTGGATATTAAATCTATTCATTATTCATCTCTCATCTATTCTTGATCAACAAACTTTTTATTCCCACCCAATTCAAAATTTTCACTGGAGAGAGGGAAAAACTCCCCCTTCTAATTCAAATTTTTCACCTGAGTGAGGCCAAACACTACCACCCCCACCCACCCTCCATAAACCTTTGAGGAAGGAGGGCCTGGTTTTCTCCAACTGGGGAGATTTTTCAAAAAATTAACAATCAAGGCTTTAATTATTTTTTTAAATTATTTTTTGGATATTTAATTGATGGTAAAAGTTTTTGATTGATCCTTTCCTGAATAAATTTATGCCTTTTTGGTTGAATTCACGCAATTTATTATTATTTTTTCTTTTCTTTTTTAATTTATAAGGAATTAATTAATCAATTTTGAAGTAATTAACATAAAGTTGGAAATGGTTTTTTTCTTTTTTGAAGAAAAAGTTTAGTTTCTCAAAGGGGGAATTTCAGTTGACAGGAAAGCTCAAAATATATATCCAATAAATATCTCAAATGTGAGGAGCTGGGATTGTAGCTTGGTGAAAAATTCAGCACTTCTATCACATTAAATTGGCTTCAATTTCAAAGATCAAATTTTCTGATACTTCCCTTTTGATTATTTTATGATTTTTCAGGGACCAATATTTGTTCTCAACATGACCCAGAAATCAAAATAGAAAAATCATTTCAAAGACATAAATTTTACATAAAGAAGGTATTCTTTGAAATGCCTAATTCTAATTCTATCCAGAAAATTTGTAAAAATAATAAATTAAACCTCAAGCAAATTACATGAAATTCTCCTGGATTCTTTGAAAAACATTTGAATCCCAACTGTAAATTCCTTGATTCAAAATTTCGTTTTTTATGTTTTTATCTTTTGCAATTCAGAAGAACCCTCCTTTCTTGTTTTTTATATTTTCCTCAGAAATTAAGAGTTTCTTTCCATCTGCAAGTTTGAAATTCACATGATGTATAAAACAGTTATAAGACCCATCAAATCTTTGGCCTCACCCAGCTTTATTGACGGCCTCAGCTCAAAATTTCGCATTCCCTATGAATATTCTTGAATAATCCTTCATAAAAATTTTAATTTAATTGAACCTTTAACTCCAGTTCTTAAATTTTAGAAGCCTTTTGCAGTGAAAATGAAGTTTCAAGGTCATGTCTGAAAGTATTGTGTTTGAAGCCAACTTTTTCTCTTCTTGTTTGGTTTTTATCAAAATTTTTGCCTTTACTTATGTTGTGAGGTTTTTTTAAACAGAATAGTCAAAAGCATAAAAGTAGAATTTATCTTTTTGATTGCTTTCAGGCATCAAGTTTGTGAAAAGATGGAATAGCAAGACGAGAGTGGGCGATCTGAGCATAATACCTGCTAATTACATCTAATGCGTCTGTTTGTGACACAAGTATTATACTCTTGGCGGGTTTTAGCGTATGTTACAACAATCCCAGCCGATGGCGTATCTCCTAAACTAGGTCACAACGATTCCGGCGAACGTTGCACCTTCCAAATCATGTAAAAAATCTGCTAATCTTAGTTGTTTCCTCTAAAGTAGACTCGCGCAGGAACACGAATACAGGATGCCGTGCGTACTGCGTAGAGTGCCCAACAGCATCGTACGAGTGCGCATGATTGTAAAGTTTCGAAACCGAAGTTGGATTATGGCGCAGGGCTGGAAGGTTTGGACTCAGCCCAACGGAACATTCTTTACTGAAATTAATTTCTCCGCATCTGGATTTTTCATTCCTCCATACTTCACTCCGCGCTGCGTTCTGGTTTACTGTCGTGGATTTAAATTTGGACCAGGAAAATTGCACAACCGTGGACTAACAATCATCCAGATTCATATAACCAGTGGGTGGAATGGGTTCAATCAATAACCTCTCATATCTAAAAATATGCAATTATTCCATGACGCTAAACTGATGACCTCGATCGCAATCTGGGTTGCTTTCTAATTTTTTAAAGGGATGAATTTAATGTTATTCATGAGGGACACGGTTCGTGAAAGATTTAGCCATGATTAAATTTTTTGGTTACTGATTTGCTGACCGAGATGGAATCGATCCATAATCAGGCCGTCTTTGGGCTATTGATCTCAATTTCCTTGAGGCAAGTGTTGGGGGCAGAGGTCGGGGAAATTCGGGCTACAACTGAAGAAGCGGAAAACTTTAGAACGGAAGGTCTCTTAATATCAGAAGAAATACCTCGCAATGATTTAACAATTCACGAATATGTTCACTTTACTGGCAGAAATATTAAAGGAGAGGGTCCCCGCCACAAAAAACGGGTAAGGTTTGCAGAGCCTGTGGCTGAGTCGCCTTCGGAAGCTGGGCCGATGCAAGTTAAGTTTCCAGAACCCTTGTAGCCCACCTCGAGGATTTTTGCAAATAATAACCAGCAGATGCAGCATTATAATTTTTTTTTTTTTATGAATTAAGTGTTTGAAGAAATTAGTACGGAGTTTTTGGATCATTGATTGATTTTTTCTTTATTATAAACAGCAGCAGAACCTCCAGATAAAAAGACGAGAGGCCGAGGATCTCAAGAGGGAAATCGAGGAGCTGAAAAGCTCATCCAAGAGTTGGCCTCTCCTAGTCACAGCATTCCTGGTTCAAGCGGCAATCTCCCATGTATTCTTGGGTCATTATTTTGGGAAACAGAGTCTATCTAGCGATCAAATCCAAATGCTTTCAACTGCTGCGGGAGGGTTTGTGCTTAGTTGGGCTTTCTTTGCAACAGTTTTGAAAATTCGGAAGTTCTTTCAAGATAGAATTTGATGCCATAAATGTGGTTGATGACCTCTTTTAACAATTTGGGCAGATACGAGTAAGGATAAAATATTTATATATCCCAGGATGAATTGAAGCGCAAACATATATTCTAGAATAAAAATTTGAGTCATGATTAAGTCTATTTCATCCCCTGCAGTGCATTTTTTGTAGTTTGGGTTCTCGGAAAGATTAGGTGATTACTCTGAAACTATCAACAGAATTACTTAAAAAATAAAAATAAAATATAAATGAAAAGAAATAGATTCATTTTTCAGAAAGAGACTGCTAGATTATGAAATATTATTTTACAACACAAAAAACTTCATGTAAATTTCTAGCAAGTGCCATCAACCAGCTCAGGCACTATCTACAACCAAGCTCAGGTCAAGCTCCAGCCAATCTCATGTCCAGATTTATCCAAGCTCCAATGCACAGTGAATTTGCACCAAAAAATTGGTTGAAGCAGGAGCATAGGTTCAAATACAAATTTGGCAGAGCTTCAACCACAGATTACTGGATGGAACTTGCTAGCAAGTGACATCAAATTTTTCATGGTTTTAAATAATAGATTTTTAAATGAATAAATAAGAAGAGGATAGTTTGATTTCATGAATTGAATTGGCTTGAATTTATGGATCCAAGTAAGTTGGGTTGAAAAGTCATTTTTCCAGATTTGAATGAATCAATAAAAATTTATGGGAGAAATATTTCATCAAATAAGAAATGGAATGTTTCCATGGTTTCTGGTGACAGAATTTCATCATTTTCATTTAGCCTGCTAAACATATAAAGAAGATTCATTTTTTTTCAAAATTTTGATATCAATTTGATAAAACATCCCACAAAGACTTGATATTTTTCTGCTTTTAAAAGAAAATCTAACAAAAATAAAAAAGGGAAAAAATCTACAATTTAAAAAAAAAGAAGTTTATTATTGAATATTTTTAAAACCCAATATCCATGATTTTCCAATTTTAATACAATAAATTCATGGATAAGAAAAATCATTAATTCTGCCATTATATAAAATTATATTAAAAGGATTATTAACAAAATAAATTTAAACTCAGCCCTGTGGAAAGTGGTTTTGAGTCTCTTTCAGAGGTATTTGAAAAAGAATATTCAACAAAGTTCTCCTGATTGACATAAAAAAATTTGAATTAAAAAAGATAATCCTCCTGTTTTGACCAATCAAACCTATTTTACAGTTATTTATTTTTTTATAATTTCAAAAATAATTATTTTTTGAAATATTCATTAAAATATTAATTGACAGGTTAGGTGGAAATCTGATTTGATCAATTGCCTTTTTCCTCAATCTGGACCCAAATTTGAAGGAAAATTCAAAGAAGGTAAGAAAATAAAAAAACATTGAACAGAAATCAGATTTTCTTATTTTCATTTTTCACCTTTCCAAAAATTTAGTTCTATAACTGAAGTTGCTATAAAATTAATTGGATATTTCAAAAATTTTTCAAAATCATATTTGAGACATATTTGAGACATATTTTTTTTGCTTAAATATTTAAAAATTTAAAGAAATACTTGTGGGGCCTGCCTGTGTTGAAACATTTCTTTGAAATCAAGATGGCACATGGACCTTATATCTGTCCGATTATAGATGAAATATCAAATTCGGGAACCCCAGTTTTTTTTCAGCTTACTGTTTCTCCAGAGAAGTTAAATAATTATAATAGTAAAATTTTCAAAATAATTAAAATCAATAAAGTTTTTCAACAAACCAAAGGTAAGAAAATGAGTAATTAATTTTAAAATATTACTTCAGTTTGTATTTTTTTTTCCATCTCAGGTCACATTCTTAACCAAAAATCAGATTAACACTCTTTCCTGGACCTTTCAATATCTGGAGACACCATGAATGAAAAATAGAGGAAACTCTTTTTCAAATATGTTTCATGTATATGTGGTGTGTTAAGCAAAGTTGGGTGACACATAAATTTATTTAGATTTTTTCCCAGAAACACACATGGAATGAATGGAAGTGACATTTTTCCAGGCTCAATTTATCTTGGATCAACTAAAGGTTGGTTGAATTGACTTGTATATAGCATTTTTGCTTATTTTGGAATTTTGTTTTGAAAATAAAAAACTTGCTATATACAACTATAAACCTAGCATAATAAAATCAAAATTCATATGGTAATAATAAAACAGGAATAGATGAAAAGCCAATGATAAAATAAATTTATATATATAATTTCTTTTGAAAATGGAGCTTTGGAAGACTTCACAGAGTCAGAAGATGGGAGGATGGAGACTGTTTGGTCAAGTCCAAAAAGCTTTGATCATTCTCAATTGGATCTTTCTTTGGTCTCTGTTGTTCTTCAGCCTTGTTCTCTAGCCATCAGAAAATATTTTTCACCATTGATATAATTAGAATCCTCAAAATAACCTCAAGAATTACTCATTCAAACTGAAAGCCCTACTTAGAAAATTGAAAAAACTAGAATTTCATCTCAATCAAAATTTATAAGCCATTATACATAAGACACCAATCACTTAAACTGACATAATCAGGTACATATCCAAGTACTCAAAATTCAAAGAAATAAAATAATTATGAAAATCCTATCCCTCATCATTTGTACATGCAGAATTTTGAGCATCTGAAATTTGATTTGATAAAGTTTTGTTTGCTAAGCCATTTATAGATAGAATAAAATAGTAAGAAAGAGATTTAGCAAGTTTTAGATGGAATCTATGTTGTTAAATATCCATGGAAGCTAGCTAACAATGATTTTTCTAAATGTTTCCACCCCTCCATACTCATTTGGAATCTTTGGAGGATACAAAGGAATATGGGGAGGGTTATGGATGATATGGAAGTATGAGAGAAAATGATGTAAAGATTCCTTGATGGATGATCTGGAGTTATGAGAGAAGATGATGGAAAACTATGTTGATGGCCAAATAGTGTGTTGTATTTCATCAATGGATGACTTGTTTGTGGTGGGCATTGTGGAGCCATAGAAGGTATTGTATATACTGCAAAAGGTTGGTGCTAGAAAGCTTCATGAGTTTTCATCAATTTTTCAATTGTTGATAAAAATTCTGGAGCTTTCTACTTAAAAGTTTTCTATTTAGAAAACCTTTAGAAAGAGATTGGGGCTTTCACTTGTTAAAAATAGCTAACAAGAATGTTTAAAAATAAAAGTGTTGATTCTAGTATTATAATATGAGTACCTTACAGTCTACTGAAAAAACTGTACAAATGATTCCATAAACAGAGTGAATAGGAAGGATTCTACACAAAAAAATGCCTCATGAGTGTCCTCATTAAAATTCAAACGATGAATTTATTTTATTTCAACCATAAAACCCATAAAGTTTTATTTACCATGGAATTTATGCATTTTTAAGCATGCTTCCCATTTTTGAAACTAGTAAAATGAAATCAAATTTTTGAGGATTTCTTTAATGCCTTATACACCATAAGACATCAGAAGCTTTCTCAGCTAAAAAAAAAAAAAAAAAAAATTCCACTAGCTCAATTATTCAATTCATAAAATAATACATAGCAAATATTGCATGCCTTTCTAAGGATGCTTCATTTTTCTCCACAAGTATTTATTTCATTGTTTATCTGCACCTAACTCAACTCTATCAGTAAGTAGAGAGGCTCAGAAATGCCCTAAGATGAGCCATGAGTACCCCCTGTGAACTGATTTCTCTATAAAAAAGGGGGAGTATCTGCCTCATCCTAGTTTTTGAAAGCATGTTATCCACCATAGAATGACATCTGAAAATAGAATAGCAGCTGCCTACCTAAAAATTCCCAAAATATTAATGAGCCATACAAAAAAAAAGGAATCAGTCAAATCCCTCATTATTCATCATGTAAGAAATATTCAGGTTTCATTTAGTAATTTATGTTGAAAAGAGCTTAATTATTCAGCTCCTTTTATTAAGAAAGAAAAAATTATTTTAATAAGTAACCTTTTATAAAAGGAAGAGAACAAAAAAACCAACAAAAAGGTTTTTTTTGTGCCCAAAAACCTGTGGGAAGACCATTCCTGCAGTCCTCTTCCTTTTCAATTAACTTCAATCAACCTTCAAATTTTTTGGTTTTCAAAAAATAATTCAGAAATTTCAAAAATTCTTGATTGATAAATTTTTGAACCCTTACCAATTCATTTCAACTGGGAGCACATTGCAAATAGCTAATGAATCTCATGATAATTTATCAAGTATGGTACTCCAATTCACTTCCTTCTTCCACTAATCTTGACTTTTCCTTTCATCAAATAATCAGGTAGAAAGGCTTATTGGAAAAAACTACCTCATTATCCATAATAATTATATTTTCAGTCAATACAGAAGAAAAATTAATATATAGTCACCCACTCAAGCCACCCCAAAGGTCCTTATGTTTCTAGGTATAATTGAAGATTATTCTACTTTTTTTTTTTGGAAACTATCATTAAACCCATAGATGTAACCTATTATGAAAATCATAGCATATGTTGAGATACAGGACTAGAAGGTCAAGCATGAGTAAATATTTACATAGGCTCTCTTGGTTACTAATAGTCATAGTTTGACCAAAAACAAATTTTCACACCTGAGAAGTAAACTACTTATCTCTTCCCATAGTTGCCAAGTTCTCCTAATAATCTATCATGCTTCCACAAATGCATAGGATTCTGATTTTAAATTAGTATCAAAACTTCCCATATCCTTCCAAATTATCAATCTTTCAGATATATTTCAATTTATACACAGTTCTTTAACCTCAATAATTCCTCCCACATGTTCAAACAGGTTCCAAAAACCTTCTTATCTGCATGCCTATCTAAAGATCCCCAAAAAATTAAATCCCCTTCCTGCATCTGCATTATTCATACCTTCTGCAAATCTCTCAAGGCACTCACACTACACTTCCTCTTGGCAAATAAAAAACCTTGATATAAAATCTGAAAATATTGAAGAATGACAAAAATTCCTATAGCAGAAGTGTACCCCCCAGCAAGGAAAAAGGAAAATAGCCTCAGTGTTTGCACCCACCATCCTCTATAAATTAGAAAAACCCCTACCATCCATTATTTCCCCAGGTTTGATTTTATATCATCACATCTATTTCCTCCCCATCAATCACCAAATATGAAGAATTAATTATCATCCACTATCATTTCTCATATCAAGCAAGAAATAATCATTATGAATTTTGAAAATATCAAAAAGAAGAATAATTTTTTAAGATGAATACTCATCAATAATTTTCATTCATAATTTTTTTCAAAAAAAAATCATAGGGTAGAGTCCCCCTTTTGATTAGAATATTAGTTAGGAAAGCTTGAAAGTTTTAAGAGGTAAAGAGCCCATACATAAAAGTAGCTCTTTTAGTAAAAATATGTGCACCATCTTAATTTTATATTTTTTTATTGAGATGCCATGAGAAGCAGAGTAGAAAGGATAGTATTTTACCCAAATAATTTTTTCAAAACCATCTTTTGTATTCTATAATTAATCTGAAGCTGTGATTGCAGTAGATAAAAATTATATCTAAACATTTTACCTACACCTCTCTCCTCCTCTACCAGTCTGTGGGTTTTGGAATAAAGAATTATAAGTGACTGAAAAATAGGATTAAGTAGGAATGAGAAACATGAGTTAATTTTTTTTTTAGTGTTAATCTCTTCAACAGCATTAGATAGCAGGGAAACTTAAACAGCACTCTTTAGTATCAGTTTCACAATTATACTATTATAACTGTCTATTCACCCTCCAAGCTCTTGCTTCCCCAAAGAGAAGTTCCACACAATTTTTTATCAGATACACAATTTCTAATCAGATAAACAATTTATTATCAGATACACAATTTCTTATCAGATAAACAATTTCTTATCAGATGCCTATCTTAAGTCTCAAATAATCCATCCAATCATTTCTAAATGTAAAAGGTGAAAAGAGATGAAGCTCAAATTGGATGAAGGGATTAAAAAATGAGTGAAAGGGGCTTGTAACATCAAGCGTAACGGACCTGAGATCAGGAGGAAAAGGACACTCCGGTTGATGTATTGGCTGAACAGATGATGAATTCCACTTGAGAGCACTGGTGTTTATATAGACTAAATACACTATAGGCTGACAAGTGGTTGAGTACAAAATGAATAAGGTAAAATTAGCATAAGCAGTTTAAGTGACATGGTAAGTGAAATGCTATGACTAAAGAGTCTGATAGCCATGACTAAACAGTCTGATAATCACAATACTACAACACAGCCCAGTCACATTTTACCTGTTGTTTTAGTACTTGAAGGTTAACAATAATAAGATCAAATCAATCCAATCAATGGTACTCTGAACTCCAGTAAAAGTCACATAAACAAAAACTCAAACTCTAACACACCTGCTTGACTTGCACTGGAGGAAGTTACTGTCCTAAAAAGGAATCTAACTATTTTTCTTCAATTAACATAATGTTCTACTAACTGTTGGAATAATTCTACATACAGTTTAGTGACTGATTAATAAGATGAGCTGAATGACCGGTAAACTTCCTGGGGCATTTCTGATTCTAACTGCTATCTTCATGATTTCTACTATTTGCTGGAAAATTCTTCAGTTCAAATGGTGAATTACTTGTAAGATGCGTTGAATTTTTTCAAGGTTGGGTTTAATTGTGTGGAACAGGCTTGTTTGAGTTGGTTGATTTTCGGAGTTGAGTAGTGAAATGATGGTGAAAAATTGATGGTTGATTGACAAAAAAAAGAAAGTGTAGGTAGAGTATGAACGCAGGTGGCAAACTATAGTACACTCCTCCTGGTACAAATTGACAAGATATTGAGATCAATGGTGATCAGGTTCAGTTGTTGGGCTATAGACCAATCCTTCCAAGTTGATTCAGTAGTGAGATGTCAATGATGTTGGTGATCAGGACAAGTTGATGGATGATATCGGTCGAGTCGAGTGCAATGGTAGCTTGATTGAGTTTGGGGATGAAGACATGGAGATTCGCTGATTGTCACATTGGCAAATCATGGATGGCTTGGATAATCAGTACTTGATGATATCAGATGACCTCTCCATGATACGTTTCTTCAACCGCTCAAACAATTCATTAGTCACGGTATTGTTCCCACCCTGATTTATGTGTTCCGACGCGTCCCCAAGAGGATGGAGTCGGTGATGAAGTCGGTATTGAAGAATCCAGATGGTTTGATTGATGAACTTTAACGTGATCGGCTTAGAGGTGTCTATTGTTGCCGCCGCCGGCGTTATTGTTGTCGAGGTCATCGTGTTGGATGGAATCAATTTGATCAACTGTGGATGATGTTTGACAAAGCCTTTAAACGTCTGAATTGATTCTTGAACTTGAACCGGATTGGTAGCAGCTAGGGGAGCTGAGAAATACTCAATCTGTCGGATCGGAGATCCTTTCTGAACATCAGTCACAGGTTTTGTGATCACGTTTCAACCAATATCTTGTAATAGTTTACCCCAATCTCGATGTGGAAGATCAAGTCCATTACTACTACCGAGTTGACTGATCATTGACGAGTGACCGTTATGACTGCTCATTCGGGAATGGGTCGTCGTTGTCGTTGTTCCACTCGGATCATGATGGGCCGTTGAATTGGTGGATTTCATGATTGAGAGCCATTGAGAAAACGCATTGATGACCATCGCCATCCTAAACAGATAGTAAAACGTACAGCATCTTGAAATGCCAATCATCTGCCAAATCAAACAAGAATAATGTTCCATCTTGACACTGATTCCGACCGTCAGAGCGGCAGAAAACTGTTGACCAATCAAACCGAGTTTGGCAGCACGTTCAAAACGAGGGCTGACGCTCCAGAGATCATAACCTAGACTCCAGGCGGTCGAGATAAATGGATCCAAGTCAAGATTCCTGGGCAAGATGGTGTAATGGGCGAGAAAGCCACTGATCTGTTGAAAGATGAATGGGTAATTGAAAGTGGTGGAGATAGATCTTGCGAATTGAAAATGATACATTCGAACCAAGAGTGATTCTGGTGAACCGAATCCTCCACCAACACAAGGAAACAATCGTGTCGGGCGTTCCAATCGTTAATTACCTTAAGAACTTGGCAATAAGCAGGAGGATCTGATGGTGTATGATGATCTTGAGTGGCGATTGGATACTTCTTGAGATGCTGATGCCTAGTGTCGAAGTGAATGGATGGGATGAGCTTAATTGTCAATGACAAGGCTCATCCTCATCTCACCCCCTCGCCAAAAGAGTTGAAGATCGGTTTCAGGATAAGACTATTGAAGGCAACCAGTTGAATGAAAGACAATTGGCTCAGGTTGAGTATAGGCTTTTAACCGTGTAAAAGGTGAAAAGAGATGAAGCTCAAATTGGATGAAGGGATTAATAAATGAGTGAAAGGGGCTTGTAACGTCAAGCGTAACGGACCTGAGATCAGGAGGAAAAGGACACTCCGGTTGATGTATTGGCTGAACAGATGATGAATTCCACTTGAGAGCACTGGTGTTTATATAGACTAAATACAATATAGGCTGACAAGTGGTTGAGTACAAAATGAATAAGGTAAAATTAGCATAAGCAGTTTAAGTGACATGGTAAGTGAAATGCTATGACTAAAGAGTCTGATAGCCATGACTAAACAGTCTGATAATCACAATACTACAACACAGCCCAGTTACATTTTACCTGTTGTTTTAGTACTTGAAGGTTAACAATAATAAGATCAAATCAATCCAATCAATGGTACTCTGGACTCCAGTAAAAGTCACATAAACAAAAACTCAAACTCTAACACTAAAGAACTAATGTTCCCTTATGATATTTATGATGGGCAGGAAATTCAAAATTACCGCATTTTACCTCTATTTTTTCAATTTTAGTGATAGTTAAAAATTCCCCTTGAAGTGACTGCCATAAAGGTCTTTTCTAAATTATCCATTATTAATTTTGATTCTCTACAGAAGCAATTTTCAATCCCTGAAATACAAACCCAATTAATCATTCCGGGAATCAATGGAAGCTGTTCTTGGTGAATGCCAATTTTAACTTGGAAAGGAATCCAGAAAAGCCTTAAAAGCCATATATCAATTCAAAAATTTTGTCAAAAATGAAGTTTTCTCTGTATTCTAGGGCTTTTTTTAAGGATGAGTGAAATTTCCAAATTCCTCCAGAATCAAAATGAAAAGCTAAGAGGTGTATCTTTTTTTCTCAAGAAAATTCAAGCATCTTGAAAGGCTTGGAGAGAACTCAGATATTCCCATTTTATTTTTAGCCACATGTGTGAGAATTAAATACCTGAAAACAAGGCCCAGGCTGAATTCAAACCAAAAAAATATTACATCCATGCCATTCTTCAAAAAGGCCCTGATTTTTGATTTTTTTTTCTAAAATCATGCCAGAAGATTCTGTTGAGGTTATTCTAGTAAGAAAAGTACTCTATTCACTCCAAATGGTATTCTATCCCACTCCATTAAATCATTCAAACCTTATGATAGACAGCTAAGGTTTGGAACCTCTTTTCAAGGTTTAAAGCAGTACCTGGGGTGTTAACACACATTGTTGTAGTGTATCAGGCCCCCAAAAGCCTGTAAAAATGAATTGAGGCATTTGGGGCCTAAAGTAAGGCCTGCACACCGCCTTTATGGTTGGTCTGGGGTAGAATTTCATTCATAATTCAAGTATAAATTGATATTTTTCCTGAAATAACCTTTTTAAAGTGTTCAAAAGTTTAAATCTGATACAACCTTTTGAGAATGTTTAGTGTTTGAAAATGCTATAGATGTCAACTTCTTTTGCAAGGAATTCAAATCTGATTTTAGATTTCTTGAAAAAACTTTGAGAAGTATGCAAAAAATGATAAAAATTTTAAAAATTAATTTTATTTACACATAATGAAATATTTCCAGTGAAGTTTGAAATATATTTTACAAAAAAAAAAAAACATAAATAAATGCTACATATATATATATGATGCTTGGAATCCAAATCTCCCAAGATTTTCAAACAAAAAAAATAATCAAGTACATGAATACTTATAAAAATGGTTGTGATAAATTGACAACCCTACAAAACCCCCACACAACTCAAAATGGGTTATGTGGTGCAGTTAACAACCCATCTGAGTCATGAATGACTATGAAATGTGCCACAAAACCCATTTTGAGTTTGGGCGTGCCATTCAAAATACCAGGGATGTGAGGAAAAATAAATAAAGGGCATTATTTTTCTCATGCATCCAATGCTTTATTTGATGCATTTTGACGTTGGTGCATTGTTGCACCCCTTTGGTATTTCACACAAAAATACTTTATTTCACGCATCTTTCAAGAATTATTTTTTTGAATTCTGACTAACCAGCCCCCTTTCAGCGGTGCTTAAACCTATAAAAAAAATCTTTGGTAATTTTTGAGCAATTAGAACCCCTTCAAAAATGCAATCAAAAAATGAAACAATTCTGTAAAAACAAATTTTTGCATGGGTTTTTGGGTCATTATTTTGGAAATTTTAGTTGGTTTTTATGGCTATTTCAGCTTCCAGAACTTTTGAAAAACATTCAAAGAGTCTTCTAATATTTTTTCATATTTCTTGGATGTATCCTTGAACCTTAAAAAATTCCTTGAAAAAACACAAAAAATCAAAAAAATTAAATTTCTCTTTGGACATTTGAATCCTTTTATTTTCCTTTTCATTTAATTTATTTGGGTAATTCAAGCTATCAAAAAGTAAGGGAAACATGCAAAGAGAATTAAAATAATTCTTCAGATTTTTGGGATGTATCATTTTACGTTGAAAAATTCCTTCAAAAAAGCAAAGAAATCAAAAAATTAAATTTTCTCATTTGACTTTTCAATCCTTATGTTTGCCATTCTGACTCATTTTTTTAATGTTTCAAGCTTTAAGAATTGTAAGAGAACTATTCAAGAGATTTTTAATTTTTTTTTCAGTATTTTTGGATGTCATTCTTGAAGTTTAAAAATTCCATCAAAAAACCAAAAATTTGAAAAATTCACTCTTCAAGCCCTTCACATGCATAAATTCAATATGACTGAATTTTTTTTCCTGAGACCACCACCCATCCTGGAGCACCCCAATTATCTCATAAATCAGCCCCTTGACTTGTTCAACCCTCCCATCAACCCCCACCACACCACACCACACCACACCACACCACACCACACCACACCACACCACACCACACCACACCACACCACACCACACCACACCACACCACACCACACCACACCACACCACACCACACCACACCACACCACACTACACCACACCACACATTTTCACACAACATCACCAATCACTCATCAAAAAAACTTAACACTCCAGATACTTCCAAACAAGAAAACCTCTTTTTCCAATGGCTCATGAAAACATTCACCCACTTTTTGAACTTTTTTGACTGTTTCACCAGGACCATCCTACATTATCTCATTCAATCCAAATATTGATTCAAATCCTCTTTCTAATTATTCATCTACTCAAACTCTTGATTCCACTCCTTTGGCCCCTCCTCCTGTGCTATTGTATAATCAACAGGAGGAGCTGGTTGAGGCTATCCAATTATGGGCAAAGTCCCATGGATATGCAATATCTACCAGAGTATCAAATTGCAAGAACCAGGCCTAAAATTACCAATGTGATAAATATTGGGAATATTAACCCAGAAAAGATACCTCCAAATTAAAAAAAATAAAGAGCAATTGTTCTTTCGGGTTATCAGGAAATCTTTCAAAAAGATTGGATTTTTGGATGTTAAGGTTATATTTCCAGAGCACAAAAATCCACCTTCCATTGATACTTCAACTCATCCCATCCACAGAAGAATCAAAGGAAAGGAAAAGGAGTTAGTTGAAAATTTATCCAAAGCAGGAGTCCCCCCTTTACAAATTCTCAACTCTCTCATAAAAAAATGATCATCACCTATCCATACAAATCTATCTACAATTTACAACAAAAGATCCCAAATACAAAAAAATTTCCTTGATTGAACAACTCCTGTGGAAGAACTCATGCTGGAACTCAGGAAACCTTTGTTTTACTACAAAATGAACAATGTGGATGGTCAAGTTACTTCATTCTTTATTTCCACCCTGATTCCATGAAACTTCTCAACCTTTTCCCCACTTTCATTATCATGTACTGTACATATAAAACCAAAAAAGTTGGAATGCCCCTTCCTCATATTCTTGGGATAAAGAATTTCACTAGAAGCTTTACCTTTACATTTTGTTTCTTATCTCAAGAGAAAAAACAGAACTATAATTGGGCCCTGACTCAACTCCAGGAAATATTTGAAGATAAAGAACCTAGTTCAATTGTGACAGACAAGGAAAAATCACCTATTAGCTCAATTGAATCAGTTTTTCCTTCCTCTCATCCTCTTCTCTGTTTCTGGAAAATTTTAAAGAATATTCAAAGTCATTGCAGGAAGCCGTTTAAATCAGAAGATGAATGGAAGCTACTGCAGAATCAATGGCATCAGTTGGTCTATTCCAAATCTGAATTAAGCTATCAAAAAAACTTCAAAAAACTTTATCTGGTCTGGAATCCTCCCTTTTCTGACTAACTTCTTGAAAACTGGATTCCTCTAAAAAGAAAGTTTTTCTTGTATTTTGAAAAAAAATACTTTCACTTTGGAAACACAATTACATCAATAATAGAAGGTTGTAACTCCTACATTAAAATATTCATCATTTCTTCTATTGGCTCTTTGTATAATTTAGCTCAAAAACTTTAAAGTTTCATCAAAATACAAAACTGTGAGAGAGCCATTGAAGTCTCTCAGCAAGAATTCAATCATCTGATTGGTTTGCCTCACTGTGTGGACCATCTTTCTGGAAAGATCAGCCACCTTACCCTCAAAATCATTCATTCATCTCATCAGGTTCCCGATTCTTCCACCAATTTCAACAACTGTGATTAATCTTCTTACATGGGTATAACATGTGTTCATCATTGATTTTGATTTTCCTTTCCAGTTATCTTTAAGCCCTGAATCAACTGAAGATTCAGCAAAATTTGAATTTCTAACCAAAGATAGTAATCAAAAACTCCATTTCACTAAACTGGTTGAAGCCTTCAGCAAGTTTCCACCTGGAAAAAAGCTATATTATCTGGGTGAAAGCATGAATCTGTACAGCGAAAGATATCAACTTATCCTGATTAAAGAGGCGAATTCCACTGAAAGATGCAAATTTAGAGGAAAATTCAAAGGAGCAGCCAATAAGTTCAAGAAGATCCCTCAGTCCTCAAGCAATAAATATCCATCTGGTTTTGAAGATTTAGAAGAACCCAAGAGGAGAGGAAGGCCAAAGAAGAAATTCATAGAAAATTCAAAGGTCAGTCAAAAAATCTTTGGGAAAAAAATATGTCAGAATTCATAATGAATTTTTTTTTCATGTTTTCAGGTTTCAAGAACATGCAAGGCCATACAAGGGAAGGGGAAGTTAAAAAGAAGGAAGAATTGGAGGAAGAGGTAATTTTATAAATGTCCCTATTTTTTGTGCAATGGGTCACTTTTTTTGATGAGTGCTTCTCCTTTATTTAACATAGAGTGAATTTCTGACTGAAGAGGAATATTCAAAAGATGAAGAGGTGCCACATTTGGATGAAGGGGAAGATTCAGCAGATGAAGATCTGCGAGATGTGGATTTAATTAAGATGTTGAGCTTTCATTTTCTTTTATTTTTGGCTAATTTGTTGGATATTGTTTTTGATTAATTTTTTCATTCAAACCTTTATCAGAGGCCTGGAACCATTGTGAATAAGCAAGTTGCTTCTAATGAATACAATCCTGGGACAAGAATCAAGAGACTAAAGGTATCAAATGAAGATGCTGATTCTTCTTACCATCCTCCTGGGGAGAAGGTATTAAAAGCCCCAACAATGAGTGAGAAAGTGAGTACATTTTGTTTGTTGTCATTTTTTTATTTTGACTGATTTCTTTTGGGTTTTGCCTCTAGATTTCCCGCGCATTATATTTATCTTCTTCCAAAATATTTGACCAAGTGTCAATTGAAGAATTGATTATTATCTTTAGTCCATATTTTCTGTTAAGAAAAATCCTTCTTTTGGTTTTAGTTCCAATAAAAACATTCCATCCCCCCAAAAACAGCCATTCCACATATCTTGCATGTTCAAGATTTCACAGGGGAAGGGAAATGTGGCTTTGGAGAAGCAGCCATCTGCTTGGGGGGGATCTCAGAAGACTGGATTGAAGTCAGGAAAGAAATGGTGAAAGAGCTTGATTCAAACCCAATCATCAAGGAAACAAGATTACTATGTCATACCTGGGGTGAAAATTTCCAAGAAGCAAGAAGGCAGATGAACCACCTTTATGGTCCAGCTCCCATAAATATATGGATGAAATTTCCATTACATGGTTTACCTCTGGCTCAAACATATAAGGGTCCAGTGGTTCTGTTTTCTTCTTTAATTCCTTGCACTTATCTTCCTCTGAATTTGCCTCCCACTGCAGATTACAAAAAATCTCCTATTTGATTCATTATATAGAATAATCCAAACATATGGTCTAATTCAAGTTCAAGTCTGATCATTGGCCAGCTCCCAGGTTAGATCCACTTTGGAAAAGCTTTGTGACAAAGGATTCCGAATCTTGTAAAAACAATGTTCAGAGAAATTTGGATCTTGATCATGAGGTCTTTTTCCCTCCACAAAAATCAAGTAGAGAAATGACACCAATCATAGTTGAATAATTTTAATATTTGTGTCCATATTTGACCTTTATTTTTAATTTTTTGAATGAAGCTTGTAAGGTGTATGCAAGAATGCAGAGGATCTTCAAAAATTATTAATGATTTTTTTTTTAAATTCAAAATTCTGAAAGCTTTAATCACCAAAAAAAAATATATAGGCCAACAAAAAGACTCAAAAATCCATCCAGAAAAGTGAATTTTTTCCAATTTTCCGGTTTGACAATGGAATTGTTAAAGGTCAAGAAAGACTTCCAAAAACCCTGGAAAATAGTTTTGGAAATCTCTGGAATAGTTATATTCCAATTCTCAAAGCTGGAAAAACCAAAAAAAGAAAAAATGGCAAACATAAGGATCCAAAAGTCAAATGAGAAAATTGAATTTTTTTAATTTTTTGCTTTCTAGAAGGAATTTTTTAAGGTAAAATAATAAATCAAAAAAATCTGGCAAAAAAATATTTAATTCTCTTTTAAATGTTGTTTTGATTTGTTTATAGCTTGAATTATCAAAAAAAGTGAAATAAAAAGGAAAATAAATGATTCAAATGTCCAAAGAGAAATTTGATTTTTTTTATTTTTTGTGCTTTTTGTTAAGGTGAAAGGATGTATCCAAAAAAAAACTCCAAGAAAAATATCAAAAGAATTTTGGAAAATCTTTCAAAATTTCTGCCAGCTGAAATAAACAAAAAAATAAACCAAAATAGCCAAAAAAGGATCCAAAAGCCCATTCCAAAATTTGTTTTTACGGAATTGTTTCATTTTTTGATTCCAATTTTGAAGGGGTTCAAATGTCTCCAAAATTACAAAAGATCCTGGTTAGGATTTTAAGAACCCCTGCTATTGGGCTTCGCAGTCAGAATTCAAAAAAAACAAATTCTTGAAAGTTGCATGACATAAAGTATTTTTGCCTGAAATACCAAAGGGGCCTAACCATGCGCCAATGTTAAAATGCGTAAAATTAAGGGTTGAATCAGTGAGAAAAATAATGCCCTAAATAAATTAAATTAAATTAAAATCATATTTTTTTTTTAAAAAAAAAATCAAAAAACATGAAAAAAAATCAAAAATAAATAAAATATGAAAATATCTGGATTATTCTTTGTCCCAAATCATGTTCATTAGATAGATATATGCTGGTTTTTTTTCCATTTTTCCATTTTTTTATTTTCTTATTTCTTTATTTTCTTATTTTCCTATTTTCCTATTTTCCTATTTTCTTATTTTTTTTATTTTTTTACTTTTTTACTTTTTTATTTTTTTATTTTTTTATTTCTTATTTTTCTTATTTTTTTATTTTTTTATTTTTTTATTTTTTTATTTTTTTATTTTTTTATTTTTTTACTTTTTTATTTTTTTATTTTTTTATTTTTTTATTTTTTTATTTTTTTATTTTTTTTATTTTTTTTATTTTTTTATTTTTTTATTTTTTTATTTTTTTATTTTTTTATTTTTTTATTTTTTTATTTTTTTATTTTTTTATTTTTTTATTTTTTTTATTTTTTTTATTTTTTTATTTTTTTATTTTTTTATTTTTTTATTTTTTTATTTTTTTATTTTTTTTTATTTTTTTATTTTTTTATTTTTTTATTTTTTTATTTTTTTATTTTTTTATTTTTTTATTTTTTTTATTTTTATATTTTTATATTTTTATATTTTTATTTTTTTATTTTTTTATTTTTTTATTTTTTTATTTTTTTATTTTTTTATTTTTTTATTTTTTTATTTTTTTATTTTTTTATTTTTTTATTTTTTTATTTTTTTATTTTTTTATTTTTTTATTTTTTTATTTTTTTATTTTTTTATTTTTTTATTTGTTTATTTTTTTTATTTTTTTAATTTTTGTATTTTTTTATTTTTTTATTTTTTTATTTTTTTTATTTTTTTTTATTTTTTTTATTTTTTTTATTTATTTTTTTTATTTTTTTATTTTTTTATTTTTTTTATTTTTTTTATTTTTTAATTTTTTTTATTTTTTTTATTTTTGAATTTTTCAATTTTTCAATTTTTTAATTTTTTAATTTTTTTATTTATTTACTTTTTTATTTTGGGCATTGATTTTCTCAAGGGCCTAAACTTTTATTTCACAGAAAGTTACATCAAACCGCTGTTGCATGCTTTTGCTGCTATACAGACAAACACTTTATTTCACAATACTTTTGTGATTTTTTTTGAGCTCAGAAGCGGAAGTCCTGTAGCTGGGGTTTATAAACCCCCCAAACAAATCTTTGTGAATTTTAGAGCCATTAAAACCCCCCAAAAAATGGAACCAAAAAATAAATGAATTCTGCAAAAACCAATTTTTCAATTGGTTTTGGATTTGTATTTGGGCTATTATTAGGGCATATTAAAGTTTACAAAACAGGCCATTGGAAAAATGCCATTTTCTTTTGAAAAAGCCGCCATTTTTAATGGCGGGTTTCTGAAATACACATACCCCCTAACTGGTATACTTCAAAATGGTTTGTTTCATGGAAATGGCAGGTTTCAAACATCAACCCCACCATTATCATCCATCCACCATCCATCACATGCAAAACACCCATCAAAAACTCTACCTCAGCAAATCCATACTGATTCCATCTCCATGGCATCACACACATCTCATCTTCATTGTTTCACATCTCTATCAATTCACTCACATCACACATCTTTCAAAACATGTCCAATCAAACTTCCCAGCAGCAACTTGACAATGCAAAAAATCTGCCTGAAATTTTTTATTATCCAACTCTGATTCAGACTCCAATTCTGAATCTGATTTGATATCAACTCGGTTAGCTTTGAATTCTCTATTGGAAAAGCAATACATGGTTCCAAGAAGACACACTCTCCAAAAACCTATGTATGAAAGGCAAAAGCTTCATCTTCTCCCCAACTTAAGCTTTGAGAAACTGATCAAAACTTTATTGCATTCATTCATGATACATTTGGAAATGATTGAAGACCACCACATCTTCCAGGACAATTTGGAGAATCCTCAACACAATCCAGCTATCAAACTGGTTGCTGCTCTTTGTAGATTGGGATCAAATGGAAATGGAGCAGCAATTCATAAATTAGAAAATCTAATCTCAGTTGGTTATGGAACCATTGACTTATACACCAAAAGATTCATGATTTCTATCCTATTTTTCTGTCACTTGATCCTTTGTTGGCCAACTAAAGAAGAACACAAGGAGATATTTCAAGTAATGGAGCCTAAAGGCTTTCCTGCTTGCATTGGTTTTGTTGATGGAACTACCATCCCCTTGAGTCAAAAACCAAAGCTAGATGGCAACCACTATCTTAATTGGAAAAAAAGGCAATTGATTCATTTCTTTTCCAATTACTTTGATAAAAAATTTGATCACACACTGACGAAATATGTTTCATCTGCTTTTTAGATACTCTGTGGCCCTAAAACGTGTTTGTGATAACAACAAGAAGTTAATATCCCTCCATGATGGCCTTCCAGGTTCTTTTCATGATTCAAATATTTTCAATTGGATGCCAATTTCCCAAAAACCAGATAACTAATTTGACCAAAAACAATACCTTCTGTTCATTTGAGCTTATTCTAGTGGCAAATAAGTGGTTCCAGGATACTGCAATGTTTCATCTGATGATCAAGCCAAAACTGATTGCAACTATCATCTGGCCCAATAAGGATTTTGGATTGAGCATGCCAGAGGAATCCTGAAAGGAAGATTGGCCATCTTAAGGGAAATGAAAAACCAGCTTCATAATTCCAGAGACTTGAAGAGCCTCATCAACTTGATTATCAGTTGTGTAATCCTTCACAGCCTTCTTGCCAACATCAATAATTAATAGGGCGTATTAGACTTAAGCAAAACCGCCATTTTTTGAAAGGGGGTTTCAAACCAAATCAGCCATTTCAAACCCTCCATTGAAAAAAAAACTCACTTATTTCACATCAGATGTTTCAGAGTTAACCTAAAATAAGTGGGTTTTTCCAAATCAAGTACTTAAAGGCTTCCACAACCTGTCCACTTTATCCACCCCTGGCTTCCCCCCTCCTTCTACCTCCGACCACATTGGAAAAGAATTTGATTCATTGCTCTTCATCTCTTCATCAATATCCTCATCAATTCATATATCTGATCACTTTATTGCTTTCATCATATCCAGCTAACTCTGATTGGATCACAATCCTGATCAGTTCATCACTCTCATCCGTTTATCTCTTTCGTCACATCCAGCTAACTGTCATTGGATCACTTTCCTCATTATTTCATCACTCACATCACTTTATCCCTTTCATCACATCCTAACTCTCATTTCTTTATCCCTCTTGTCACTTCATCACTCTTATATCTTCCTATTCTCTTTGGTTCATCACTCTCATCCTCTCATCACATCATCACTCTCAACACTTAAACACTCCCATAGGCCTTCATCCCTTCATCCTTTTTACTACTTTTAAATGGTCCCTCATGAATCCTCCACCCGCAATTCCACTAAACAATACAATGGACCAAAGTGAACATCCCCCAGGAACTCAAAATCCAACAATCCTCACCCATCACCTTCCAAAGGCTCAAGTCAGCTCAAGAGATCTGATCACATCATCCTGGTAAACTGGCTCAAAATTCCATCCAACTAAAATGCTTGCTTTGGATTTGACAATGAAACATGCGTTGGCCAACCTCCATCCTCTAATTTCAATGGTTATCTCCTGATGGCCAATGAACTCAAGAACAAAAAAAAGGTAGGCTGGATCTGTCATCCAAACAGATTAGGGAGCAATTCAAGAATTATTGAGCCAAGTAAAAAAAGGCCCACTTCATTTCAATCTGCACTGGCTTTGGTATCACTGACTCTGACAAAGCCAAGGGAATCAACTTGGTGGTTGATAAGTTTGACTGAATTTGTCCTTTTTATATTCAAATGGATGAAATCTTTGGAAAGAAGGCCAACATCACCCCCCTAGATGCTTTTGATGCCCAAAAATATGATTCAGTTGACGCTGAGGACTTGGCCGGGGATGCTCAGCCTAGCAATGGTGATCCCAAAGAATCCTATGAGTGGCCCTCATCTGATGCCAAGGAGGATATTTAAACAAAATCAGCCCCAATCACGTTTACTTCTGTGTTGATTGGGGATTCAAACCCAACCTTGGAGACCTCCCCTCCTTCTTTCAATTACTCTCTTCCTGGGGTGGAAGAGCTGGAGAACTTGGCCAATGAGGAGGATGTCATTCCTGTATCATCATTGCCATCAAAATCTGCTCAAGTAAATCACATAGTGCTTTTCTCTTCTGTGAAGTTAATCTTGACTGATTTAGATTAAAAAGAAACTGGCTCATCCATTCCTGAATGGCCAAAAACTCAAGCCAATGGGGCCTCCAAAATCCCCTTCAAATGAGAGCAATGATGTTCCCACACAAATGTGCTCTGCAAAGGGAAAGCAAAAGGCCTCCAATTCAATCAACATCAACCCCTATAGCATTAAAAAGAGGAGAAAACACTTCAATTTTTTTTGGCTTTGAGGAGATCATGGAGAAGCGGGATTCAAGTAAGCACATTGGATTCTCCTTGCTGTCAAAATCTAGCTCATTCCTATTCCCCTCTGAAAAACAGTGAAATCAGAAATTGAATCTGAAAAACTTCAGTTTGAAAAGGAGAAGTGGGATCTTCAACTGGCTATTGATCTTCAAAATCAGAAATCCAAGAGTTTGGTTTACAGAAAAAATGGGATGCTGAGTGGAAGTTGAAACAGGCCAAGCTAGAATTTCAAAAACAGGAAAAGGAGAAGGATTGACAGCAAGGGCAACTGAAACTGGAGAGGGAACAACTGGCAACAGAAAAAAAGGATAAGTGGTCAATGGCTGCGGCAAACATAAGCGGTCAGTAGCCATGGCATTCATTGGTAGCAGTGGAACAGTAGATGAATTAAGGCAGATTACTCAAATGCTGGGCTTGCAAATATATTTGATTTGATGAAAAACTTAACAAGAAAGAAAAAATCATTTTTGATTAAAACAATGCTTAAGACTATTTTTAAACCCACCAATAAAAAAATATTTTTTCTTTTTATTCATATTTTTTTCCTGGAGCTTATTTTCCCACTCCCCAGGTCCCTGCAAGTGTTTCTAGTTTTTTTTTTTTTTTTTTTGATTTGCATTGACATTGCCATTCTTGTATGAGTGGCAGTCTCCAAAGCAGAGAAATTACAGTACTTGTACTTATTTGCTGCCCAAACCATTTTCACTACACCTTTTGCTTGAAATCAATTCCAAAACCCAGGCCAGGAAAAGCAGAATGGCTGTCTGATACTCCATATTCATCCGAAGTTTCAATAAGTTTTCCATTAGATTTTTTGGTTGCAACTTCAAATAAAAAGAAATACTCAGAGATTTCACCATTGTCAATGGGAGGTCAGTTGTAAAAAGAGTTGGATGTGAAGGTGAAATGTGGAGAGCAGTCAAAGGGAGTAGGCCAAGAACCAAATTCAATTGATGAGAAGGAGGGGATGCAATTTTCCTTCATTATTTTGCAGTTTGATTCAAAGGGAAGTCTGGCCAAATTGCAAAACGTTTGCCCTCAAATTTGAGAGACTTTTTCTGCCTTAAGATTGAGAAAAGCATATGCTTGAGGTGAAGATTGAATAGATGACTTCTTCACATAGCGTTCAAATAACTCAAAGGAATCCATTGATTTTTGCCATCCAATTGCCCATCTTTTTCCACCCCAAGATCTTGAGGGACCAAAGGTGTTGACAAATATTTTTTACTGGTGAAGGAAAGTTGTCACAAAGTTGATGTCCTTCTTTTCTTGATCAGAAATTTTTTCCAATGGGACAAATTCAATAATTGCCACAAGTCTGCTGTGATCAGACTTATTGAGAACAGTTAATTTTCCATAGTAGAAGAAATGGAATCACTTGATTGTCTGCTTGGAAAGTTTAAACTCAGCCAGTGAGGGTTCTTGATTGTTCTTTTTGTTTCCAGTGGGAATTGCAGAATACAGATCCAAAGGCCGTAGTTTCTTTTCAGACCATACAACCTTTTCATTGATGCCCCCCTCTGCAAGTTCCAAAGAGATTTTTGAGGCCCTGATTTGATCCCTCTTTTGCTTCAAAGCCCTCTGCTTGCCACCTCTCTTTATGTTTGTCACCTCATCTCCTTCCATCTTGTTCCCTCCCAGGCAAATGCTCCGCTTGGGGTGAGGATCAAAAAGGGATTCAATTTGGAGTATAAAATTGTGAGTGCGGTGGGAGAAGGGATTGCATTAAAGGAAAAGGGGTCAAAGAAGGGTTACAAAAAAATTTCAGTCATGTGATCACAAAAAAACAACCAAAAACCAATAAAAAAAATTACTGGGCATGGGTGTGGACTAATTGGGCAGGACTTATCAAAAAAAAAACTAAGTCACCTCATCAAACAAAAAAGAAGAAAAAGAAAAATGATTGGGGGCAAACCAATTGCATTGGGCTGAGTCAGCAAGTGGGGGGAGGTGCCCCGTTTTGAGGCAAGGGATGGAGGAGGGCTTTTTGGCGGCGGGGCCAACAAGCAAGGAGGGGGGGGCCAGCAGCCAAGCAAGAGAGGGGGGGCGGGCTTTGTTTGGCGCCCAAGCAAGCAAGGGGGGGGGCGGCTGGGTGTTGGTTGGTGGCCAAGTAAGCAAGGGGGGGGCCAGAGGCCAACTGAGCAAGGGGGGCCCGCTGGGTTTTGGTCAGCGGCCAAGAAAGCAAGGGGGGGCGGCTGGGTGTTGGTTGGCGGCCAAGCAAGCAAAGGGGGGGCTGGGCATTGGTCAGCGGCCAAGCAAGCAAAGGGGGGGCCGGCTGGGTGTTGGTTTGGCGGCCAAGCAAGCAAGGGGGGGCCGGGAATGGGTTTGCGGCCAAGCAAGCAAGGGGGGGCCGGCGGCCAACTGGGTGAGGGGGGCTTGGCTGGGTGTTGGTTGGCAGCCAAGCGAGCAAGGGGGGGGGCGGGAATTGGTCGGCAGCCAAGCAAGCAAGGGCTAGGTGTTGGTTGGCGGCCAAGCAACAGAGGGGGGGGGGGAGCCGCGGCCGAGCAAGCAAGGGGGGGCTTGGAATTGGTTGGTGGCCAAGAAAGCAAGGGATGGGTGTCGGTTGGCGGCCAAGCAAGCAAGGGGGGGCCAGCTGGGTGTTGTTGGCGGCCAAGCAAGTGAGGGGGGGGGGGCGGTGGCCAAGAAAGCGGGAGGGGGGCCAGCTGGGTTGGCCAAGCAAGCAAGGGGGGGTGGGGCCGGCGTGCCAAGTGAGATGGGAGGGGGGAGAGGGGGGTGTTGGTGAGTGAGTGGGAGGGAGTAAGAGGGGGTGAGAGGGAGGGAAAAGTGGAATGAGGAGAAGCAAGGGGGGAGATTACCCGCGGAATCAACCAAGGGGGTGGGGGGGCCTGAAAGGGGATGGAGGTGGATGAATCAACCTATGATCATCAGATAATGGGGGGAAGGTTACCAGGGGAGCCAACCAAAGGAGGAGGGGAGGTGGTGGGTGAGGTGCAGGTGATGGGTGAGGTGGAGGTGGTTGGTGAGGAGGAGGAAGGAGTGGACTGACCCTGAACAGTGGTTTGGTGGGGTGATTTGGGTGGTTTGTCCGGTGGTTTGGTGTGGTGAGGTGGGGGGTTTGGAAATTTTGAGTCTGTTTTGTCTAAGACCAAAAAAAAATACCAAATCAGCCTAGGAATCTTGGGTGAACAACCAAAACCATTTTTCTAAGTCCACCCCACCAAATGAGAAAAAAAAATAAGTGAGTCAGCCAATGAATCTTGGTTGAAAAACCAAAACCAAAAGAATTTTGGTGAAGGGATTTTTTAGCTAATACCTAATCAAACATTACTCATCAAAGCAAGCAAGGGTAAGAGGAATAATTTGTTCTCTCATAAAAGAAAATGAGGGACAAGATGAGGCAGGGATGACTTGAGGCGGATCCAGAATATCATCTTCAAACATTTTGTCCCATTCATCTTTGATGTTGGCCAAAAGATTGTGAAGGATTGCACAATTGATAATCCAGTTGATGAGGAAATTCATGTATTTGGGATTTTGAAGCTGTTTTTGCATTTCCCTTACGCTGGCCCATCTTCCTTTTGGGAATCCTATGGCATGCTCAATCAAAAATTGTGATTGGGAAGGATGATAGTTGAAATGGGTTTTTCCTTGATTGTTGGACAAAACATTCTGGTATGCTGAAACCACATATTTCCCCCTAGCATAGGCTGAATTGGCCAGAAGGTATTGATTGTGGTCAAAGTAGTTCTCTGGTTGTTGGGCAATCCACATCCAATTCAACACGTATGAATCATGAAAAGAACCTGGAAGGCCAGCATGGAAGGGTATGAACTTCTTTTTGTTATTGCAAACAAGTTGTAGTTCAATAGAGTATCTAAACAAACATACAAAACATATCTGTTCAGTGTGTGATCAATGGTGTTATCAAAGCAATTGGAAAAGATATGAATCAATTGCAATTTTTTTCCAATAAAAATAGTGGTTGCCATCTAACTTGGGTTTTTGACTCAAGGGGATGGTGTTTCCATCAACAAAACCAATGCAACCAGGAAATCCTTTGGTTTCCATTACTTGAGATATCTCCTTGAATTCTTCTTTTTTTGGACAAGAAAGCACTGAGTGACATAAACATAGGATAGCAACCATGACTCTTGTGGTGTATGAGTCAATTGTTCCATATCCAACTGAGAATAGATTTTCTAATCAATGAATTTCTGCTCCATTTCCATTTGATCCCAATCTACAAAGAGAAACAGCCAGTTGGATAGCTGGATTGCCTTGATGATTCTGAGAATTGTTCTCAAAGATGTGGTTGTTTTCAATCATCTCCAAAATTCTTATAAATGAAGGCAATAGAGTTTGGAACAGTTGCTGGAAGCTTAGGTCTGGGAGGAGATGAAGATTTTGCCTTTCATACATAGGGTTGTGGATAGTTTGTCTTCTTGGAACCATGTATTGCTTTTGTAATAGAGCATTCAAAGCCAACCAAGTTGATTCCAAATTGGAGTCTGAATTGCAGTCTGAATTGCAGTCAAATACTAACAAAAGTTCAGTCAGCCTTGTTGCATTTTCAACTTGCTGCCAAGAAGTTTGATGGGAAAGGTTGAGAAAGATGGTGATTTGATGTGGAGTGATGAGATGATGATGGGATTTTTGTGAAGATGGAGATGTGAAGCAATAGAGATGTGAAGCAATAGAGATGTGAAGAAATAAAGATGTGAAGCAATAGAGATGTGAAGTGATGGAGATGTGAAGGCAAGGAGATGAGATGTGTGTGATGTGATGGAGATGGGAACAATATGGATTTGCTGATGCGGATGGGTGTTTTAGATGTGATGGATGGTGGATTGATGATGATGCATAAATGGCGGTTTTAATGGCAGGTTTGATGTTTGAAATCAGCCATTTTCATGAAACCCGCCATTTTGAAATACACCAGCTAGGGGGTATGTGTATTTCAGAAACCCCTTATTAAAAATGGTGGGTTTGGTAAAAAAAATGGAGGGTTTCTAATGGGGGGTTTCCTAACTCTGATACGCCCTAATGGAATAAAATCTTTGAAGAAGGTATTCCCAATACTCCTCAAGTCATCCCGGTCTCACCTTCTACCTCATGTGCTGCCATGAGAGAGCCAATTCTACTTTCACACTTGCTCACTTTGATGAGTAGCATTTTTTTTAAATAGAGGAAATATCACATTTGGTTTTGGTTGTTCAACCAAGAATCCAAGGCTGACTCCCATTTTTTTTTTTTTTTTTTTTTTTTTTTTTTTTTTTTTTTTTTTTTTTTTTTTTTTTTTTTTGTTTTTTTGTTTTTGTTTTTTTTTTTTTTTTTTTGTTTGTTTTTGTTTGTTTTTTTGTTTTTTTGTTTTTTTGTTTTTTTGTTTTTGTTTTTTTTTTTTTTTGTTTTTGGTGGACTTAGACAAAAACAAAAACTTCCAATCCACCCACCTCACCCAAAAAAACCACCAGTCAACCTTCACTGGTCCACTACTTCCTCCTTCTTACCAAACATCCTCACCCACCACCTCCAACTCACCCACCAACTTCATCTTACCCATCACCTCCTCCTCACCAACCACCACCTCCTCCCCATCACCACCATCTCACCACCAACCACCACCTCACCTCACCTCACTCACATTCTCCCCTCCTCCTTTTGTTGGCAACCCTGGTAAGCCCACTCCACACTCTTCCTCTTCCTGCCCCTCAACGGTTGCTGGTCCTTTGATCATTCAGCCTTTGGGTCCCCCCTGAACACCTTTCTCATCCACCCTGATAATCCCTCTCCTCCTCCTCCTCCTCTTTCTCTTCTTCCTCCTCTTCCTTCCCCTGCAATCAATGGCAATTAATTGCTGGATTGATTTTAAAACAACACTAGATTGATTTGTGATTGATTGAGTGATTGCTCAGCAAGCTCCCCCCTTCCTCCTCCTTCTCCTTGTGATTTTCATCTGATGAAGCTCACTTTTTTTTTTTTTTTTTGGGTTTCAGCTTTGACCACTATTGGTTTTTTTTTGTTGATCATCTACCTTGATGATAACTGACTAATAATTTTTTTTTTTTCTTTTTTTTTTGTTTTTTTGGATCTGATGCAATTCAAAACTATTTTGAACCCTTGTTCTCTTAACCCCTGCCCCTTTTCTGGACTCCTCATGCTTCTTCCACTGCACTAAAAATGTTATACTACCAGAAAATTACTTCTTGATCCTCACCTCAAGTGCAGAAGGTGCATGGGAGGGATCACAATGGAAGGAGATGGTTTGAAAAACAAAAAGAGAGGTGGTAAGCAGAGGGCTCTTTGGCAAAAGTGGGCTCAAATGAGAGATTCTGAAATCTCTTTGGAAGGAAATGAAGTTGGGTTTAACAAAATAGTGGCTTGGTATTAACAAAAACTGCAAACTTTGGATCTGTACCCTGCTTTTTCTGGCAAAAAAGAAAACTCAAGAACCATCCCCCAAAGATTTTGCACAAGCCAAACAGAAGATAAAAAAATTCCATTTATTCAGCTCTGGCAAAGTAGTTGTTCTTGATTTTTCCAATTGACACTCTCTTCTTTCTATAACCAAATTTTTCCCATTGAATAAACAATCTGAGCAAGAAAAGAATTACATCAACTCAGTCACAAAATTCCTTCAACAATCCAAAATATTTGTAAACACGGTTGGTCCCTCAAGATCTTTGGGTGGGAAAACATGGGCAAGTGGATGACAAAAATTGACGCACCCTTCTGAGATTTTTAGATGTTATTTGAAGGAAGCAACTATTCAATCTTCCCCCAGGAGTATAAACTTTTAAACCTTAGGTCTGACAAGGTATCACAAACTTTAGGCCAAATTTTTCAAAAATTAGCCAGACTGGCACACAATTACAACAGAGAAACCATGCTGGAAAACAACATCCCCTCTTTCTATTCATTGGAATATGGATCACAGCTGACTTCTTTTGAATGCACCCCTCACATTGCCTTCACCTCTGCCTTGTTCTACAACTCTCCCCATATTGAAAAAGGGGATTTCTCATGCTATCTTTTTTACTTGTTGTTCCAACCAAAAACTCCAATGGACAACTTATTGACCAGAAGGAAATATATCAAGTATCTTATGGCCAATTTGTATTTCCTGACTTGGGATTTAGAATTTACTTCAAAGAAAAAGGTATTTTAGAAATGGTTTGGGCAGCAAACAAGTACAAGAACTTTAAATTTCCTGCTGTTGAGACTCCCAGCCATACTAGGATGGCCATGTCTTTGCAAATTAATGAGACCACTCTCAAGAATTGCAAAGACTTGAAAAGTGGTCAAATATATTCTAGAAAAAAAAATGTAAATAAAAATAAAAACATTTTTTCATTGGAGGGGTTAAAAATAGGCTTAAACATTGTTGTATTTGAAAATATTTTTCTTGTTTTTATTTTCAAAATTTTCATCAAAGCAAAAATTTTACAAGCCAAGCAATTGAGTAATTTCTTTTATTTCATCCACTGAACTACTGCTGCAAATACAGGTGCTGGCTACAGATAACGTATCTTTTTTTTCTGTAGCTAGCCTTTCCCTCTCCTTTGCCAGTTGCTCTTGCTGTTGATGCTTCTTCTTTTCCTCTTTTTGAAACTCCAGCTCAGCCTGTTTCATTTTCCACTCAGCATCCAAATTTTTTTTTTTGAGAAAAACTGTTAGCATTCTCCTTTTCAAAATCCATAGCAATTTTAAAATCCTACTTCTTGTTTTAAAATTGAATTTTTTCGGATTCCATTTGTGATTCCACTGTTTTTGGGAGGAGGGGAATAAGAATGAGCTCAATTTTGAAAGCAAGGAGACTCAATCAATGCACTGACTTTAATCTTAATTCTACATGATATCCTCAAAGCCAGAGAAACTTGGCTTCTACATGATATCCTCAAAGCCAGAAAAACTTGTATTGTTTCTCCTCTTTTTAGGACTATTGGGGTTGATGTTGATTGAATTGGAGGACTTTTTCTTTCACTTTGACAAGGAAGTGTGGGTGGAAATGGTGTCACTCTCATTTGAAGGGGATGTGGGAGGCCCCATTTGCCTGATTTTTTGGCCATTGAGGAACTGATGAGCCTGTTTTTTTACAATCTAAATCAGCCAGGATTAACCAGACAGAAGAGAAAATAAATGGGTTCTTTACTTGAGCAGATGTTTATGGAAATGGTGATACAGGAATAACATCCTCCTCATTGGCCAAGGTGTTGAGTTCTTCCACCCCAGGAAGAGAGCAATCCATGGAAAGATGTGAGTGCTCCAAGGCAGGGTGTGTCAATGCTGATGTAGAAATGATTGGAGCTGGTTGTCTTGCAATATCCTCCTCCACATCTGATTGGGAAAATTCATAGTTTTTGGTGGGATCATCATTTCTAGGCTTAGCATCCACAGCCAAGTCCTTGGTGTCAACTGAATTGGATTGTTGGGCATGAAAAACGGCTAAAGGGGTGATATTGGCCTTCTTTCCAAGGGTTTCATACATTTTAACATAAAAAGCACAAATGGAGTCCAACTTATAATCCTCCAAGGTGATTCCTTTGTATTAATTGGAGTGGGAAATGTCAAAGCCAGTTGAGATTGACATTGGGTGGGCATTTTTGTACTTGGCTTGATTGTTCTTGAATCACTCCCCCATCTGTTTGGATGAAAGATCCAGCCTACGTTTGGTTTTGTTCTTCAGTTCATTTGCCATCAAAAGCTAATCATTAACCTTAGAGGATGGAGGTTGGCCAACCTGTGTTTCATTGTCCAATCCAAAGCAAGCATTGTAGTTAGATTGAATTTTGGGCCAGTTTACCAGGATGATGTGATTGGCTCTCTTGAGCTGACTGGAACCTTTGGAATCTGATGGGGGGGATTGTTTGATTTTGAGTTCCAGGGGGATGTTTGCTTCTTTTGAGTGGACTTGCAGGGGGAGTTTTGCTGAGGGGCCATTTAAAAAGAGTTAGAGGGATTAAGGGATGAAGCAATCAGGTTATGAAGCAATGTGATAAAGCAAAAAATGAAAGCCAGGATGTGATGAAAGGGGGGATGAAGTGATGAATGGATGAAGGTATGAAGTGATTAAGCAATGAGAGTGATGAAGGGATAAAGTGATGAAGCAATGAGAGTAATGAAGCAATGAGAGGATGGATGTGATGAAAGCAACTGTGTGAGGAGAGTGATTGAGCAAGGTGAGAGTGATGAAGTGATGGGGGAATGAAACTGATGAAGCAAAGAGGATATAAATAGATGAGAGTAATGAAGTGATGAGAGAAATGAAAATCAAATTTTTCAGATGCGGTTGGAAGTAAACTTTTTCAAATGAGGTTGGAGGTAAAACCAGGGGTGATGATGTGGAATGAGGTGTGGTTGAGGTGGTGAAAGCCTTTAAATACTTAAAACAGGGGTTATGATGTGGAATGAGGTGTGGTTGAGGCGGTTAAAGCCTTTAAATACTTTATTCAAAAAAATTCATTCATTTTGAGGTAACTTTGACACTTCTAATGTGAAATAAGTGGGTTTTTTTCATTTTTAATGGCGGGTTTGAAATGGCAGATTTGGGTTGAAACCCGCCATTAAAAAATGGTGGGTTTGCTTAACTTTGATACACCCTGATATTATTATTTTTTGGTTATTTCAGCTATTAGAAATTCTAAACCAAATTCAAAGACCTTCCCAATATTTATTTTGAATTTTTTTGATGTATCCTTTGGACTTGAAAAATTTGGTCAAAAAACCAAAAAAATCACAAAAAAAAATATCATTGGACGTTTGGATCCTTTTATTTGCCTTTGTAGTTCATTTTTTTGGTTATTGCAGCTATTAAAAAGCTAAATAAAAAGCAGAATAACATTCTAAGATTTTTTACTGAATTTCTTCATGTATCATTTGCCTTAAAAAAATCCTTCAAAAAACCAAAACAACTTGAAAAAATCAATTTTCTCATTGGAATATTGGATCCTTTTTTTGGCCTTTTTGATTATATTTTTTTTTTGATGATTCAAAATTTTATTAATTGAAGAAAACTAATAAAGAGATTCTAATTTTTTTTTCCAATTTTTTGTGTGTATTTTTCTACCTTCAAAAATTCCATCAAGAAACCACAAAATTTAAAACATAATTTTCTCAAGGGAGTTTTCAATCCTTTTTTTTGCCTCCCAAATGAATTTTCTTTGTAGATTCAATTTTCCAGAAATTTTAAAAAACAAAAAAAAATATCTTTATACAAATAAAGAACAAATATGGATACAAATATGAAATTTTTTTCAATTACCATTGTTTTCATGTTTCTACCTGAATTTCTTGGAGGGAATAAAACCTCATTAACAAGCTCTTAATTTTTATGATTAATGGTTTTCCATGATTTGGAATTTGTTGTCACAAAGCTTTTCCAAATTTGATCTAACCTAGGAGCTGGCAAATGATCAGACTTGAACTTGAATGAGACTATATGTGTGAAATATTCCAAAAGAATCAAGAAAATAGGAGAAGATTTGGAATTTGCAGTGGGACGGTAATTAAAAGGAATAATCCATTTGAAACTGCAGCTTCAAATATTTTAGATCATCATTATTTTAATCAGGAAAAAAAAGATCAAAAAAGGATCATTAAAGAGAGAACTCCCTTTCCTCTTGAGTTCATTGTCTTTCATAATTTGAGAGGTAAAAAATTTGACCAGCAGTCAAAAAATTTGTACTTGAGATTTTGGATTCTATTCTACAGTAATTTGAAAAATAAAAATACAGAAATGTTGATGCCAGAGGTAATGAAAACAAAAATGTAATTGATGTTTTAATTTGAAGTGTTTATGCATTGGATTCAAATTTTTGGAGGCCCAGGAAACATCCAAAAATTCTGGAAAAAATTTTCAAAATATCTTAAATGTTTTTCCAAATTTATAAAAGCTTGAATGACCCAAAAGCAATAATCAAAAAAACCAAAAAAAGGCTCCAAAATTCCAATAAGAAAAATGAATTTTTTGAGTTTTTTTGGTACTTTGATGGGTTTTTTTACGGTAAGGGATACATCCAAAATTGTGGAAAAATATTAAAATTTTCTTCTAATTTTTTTTGATCTTTCTGATAGCTTCAATAAACAAAAAAAATGAACTAAAGAGGGAAATAAAAGCACCCAAACTTCCAATGAGTGAATTGTTTTTTTGATTAAATTTTTTATGGTCAAAGGATACATCCCCAAAATCTATAAGAAATATTGTGAAGGTCTTTGAATTTCATAAAAGCCATCTAATAGCTGAACTAACCAAAAAAATAGCCCAAATAAGAATCCAAAAACCCATTGAAAAGTTGGTTTTTACAGAATCTTTTTATTTTTGGATTCCATTTTTGGAGGGATTTCAATGTCTCAAAAATGAACTATGATTCTTTTGGGGGGTTATGAACCCCAGCCTACAGGACTGCGGCGTCAAAACTTAAAAAAAATTCTTGAAAGTACTGTAAAAAAAAGTATTTTTAACTGTAGCAGCAAAGGTGCGCAACAGTGGTTAGACCTCATTTTCCGTGAAACAAAGGATTGGGCCCATGGGAAAATTGATGCCCTTTTTTTTTATTCTGGGAATTAAATTTTTCAAGCTCCCAAACCTGGAAATAAGGGGTTTTTTATTTTGCCACAGCGTGCCTCATTATTCCCAATACCCACCGTAAACCTGGAAAAAATTGGGTTTTTGGGGATTTTCAAAAAAGGGGATAGAAAGGCATCCCAAAGCCCTTGACATTACTTTTGACAAGTTTTGGCCCTTTTTGAGGACTTCAAAATCGCCCTCAAAAAAATTTAAAAAAAAAAATTTTATGTCTCCAATCTTTTGAAATTTTTAATTTTTTCTCTTTATCATTTTTGGAATTCTAAATAAATAAAAAATTTTGAAATTTTCCAGGCCATACACTTATGATTTTTTTCAGATTTTTTGTACTTCATTTCCCCACCAGAAATCAGAATTTACATCAAAAATAAGACAGTATTTTCAATTTTATTTTTCCTTTTTTTTTCATGACATTTTCCAAATTTTGAGCTGATAGCCTTTTAGTGGACAATAAAAAGGGCCAAGGAAAATGATTTGGGGTTTTTTAGGATTATTTAACTACCTAAGAATAATTGATGCATGTTCAACAATAATGGGAAGTGTCTGTTTTGGGTTGTGCTTTGAAGCGATTTCTGCTACTTTTTTCATTATTTTTATGGACAGACTGAGCATAAATTTTTCAAATGGGCTTCAAATGAAACATCAATATATTCTTTTCATATTTTTGAACCTTTTTTTATCCCTCAAATGTCTAACATCAAAATACCATGTTTGAACACCTTTTGGGGTATGTCCGCATTTTTTGGCTCTTCTTTATGAATAATCTGACATTCAATATGTTGATTAATTATTTCCTGCCTCCTTTTGGGGAGGTCTAATTCTCTCCTGAACCACAACATAACCTTTCAAAATCCAGAATCCACTCCACACCAACCAATGATCAACACCATCACCAATCATCACAGCTCAACACCAATCAACCAATCAACCAATCACACATCACTACTCAAAACCACTCAAAAAATCCAGTTAAACAATCCAACTCCACTTAATCAACCCTGTTGAATCCAAAAAATCAATAAAGAATTAGAAAAAAACAAGTTTTCATTAAAAAAAACCCATCTCAAAATAAAAATCCCAAACAAAAAATGTCTGAACAACACATCAAACCACTTTTACTATCTGCCTCTGATGCTTTTTCTTCTGCTCTGCTATCTGCCTCTTTTGATTCTCCTTCTACTGCTTAAATGGATTCATATCACCCCCATGATTCAACCCCTTTGGCTTCTCCACCTGAATTGTCATATCATGCAAAGGGGGAACAGTGGATGCTGTTTGAGAGTGGGCTAAATCCCATGGATATGAAATTTTTATCAAAGTCTCCAATAATAAGAAGCAAAAATATACTTAGAAATGTGGAAAATCTGGAAAATATAAACCCATTTTATAAAGTAAAAGACCTTCATCAACCAGAAAAACAAAATTTCCCTTCAAATTTTCTGGAAGCTTTTACAAGAGGTCTGGTCTTTTGGGAATAAAAATCTGATGCCCTGATAAAGATCATCCACCATTAAATGATACATCCACCCACCCAGTTCATAGAAGGATTCAGGGGGCTCAAGAGGATATGGTCAATTCTTTAACCAAAGCTGGGTTTTCCCCTCAAAATATTTAATTCCTCAATGAAGTCCTTCAAGTCTCCTGTTCAAACAAACCTTAGTAAAATTCATGACAAAATATAAAAATCAAAAAAGAAAAACTGGAAGGAACATCACCCATAGAAGCTTTAATAATAGAATTAAGAAACTCTTCTGTTAAATATGAAATAAATAATCAAAATGGTAATATTATTTCTTTATTCCTTTTTAACACAGTTTCTATCATAGTTATCAAACTCTTTTCATCAGTATTGATGATAGACTTTCACTATAAAATAAACAAATTTTCCATGCCTCTTCTTCAGCTTGTGGGGTTAAAAATTGTTCTAGAACATTCTCTGTTGGTTTCTGTTTCCTTCCGCAAGAAACAAACAAATACTATAAATTGGCTCTCAATCAACTTCATAAAATACTACAACATGAATAACCCAAAGTCATTGTGACTGACAAGGAGCAAGCCCTGATTCATTAAATTGAAACTGTATTTCCCAACTCTCATCATTGAATTCGTGTCTGGCATATCTCAAAAAAAATTCAAAAAAAGTGTGGAAAACACTTTAGTTCTGAATAATAATGGATTATTATTAGAAAACACTGGAATATGGTGGTAAAATTAAAATCTTAAAATTCAAATCAAGATAATTTTACCAAACTGACTGTAGTCAGGAGTCTGCTTCCTTTTTAACACCTTCTTAAAAGCTGGCTTCCTCTAAAAAGAATTTTTTTTCATATTCTGCAAAGAAGCACCTTCATTGTGGAAATGCCAGCACATCTAGAATAGAAGGGCTTCATTCTTATTTCAAATGATTTATCACAACTTCTTCTGGTGCCTTTTCTGATAAATTTCATCAAATATATCAGTCATTTTCCATTCAACTCCATTAAAATGCCATTGCAACTTCTCATCTAGACTTCATGAACTTGATTTGTCTCCCCTATTGTGTTAAAACCCTCTCAGGAAAAATGAGCCAATATTCTCTCAAGATTGTGAATTCCTTTCACATTTCAGCATAAAAATCAACCACCTGTTCTGATTGTGATTATTCTTCTTTCATGGGAATTACTTGTGTAAACCAAGTGAAGAAGGCCAATCTCAAGAAGCAAAATTTTTACTTGGAGGTTTTTACCACCAGTGGCATTTAAAAGCTTCCATTGAAATATATTTTCTTTTTTTGGGTTAAGAAATACTTCTAACATTGATTTACAAATTTTTTCCTTTTATTTTTGAATTATGCATAGCTTGTTTAGAAGGTTTCATGCCAAAGGTTTTCATCATTTCATGAATAAAGTTCCCAATCAACCAACATACACCATTTTCAGAATGAAATCTTTGAAGAATTGATTAAATTGTTCCCCGGAGGGCAAAATTATTAAATTGGAGAAATCATGAAACTGTTAAAAGTTAATTATAAACTTACTCCTATTCAACAAACCCTATCAAAGAAAAAAAAGAATTATTTGTGGAAGACCCAAAGGAGCCCCCAATAAAGGCAATCAATTTTGTCAGCATTCATCTAAGAGGGATACATCTGGGTTTGAAGATGTTGAAGTAATTAAGAGAAGAGGAAGACCAAGTAAGCAGCAAGTGATTTACTCAATGGTTATTTTTTTCTTTTTATGGTTTTTTATCTCTTTGTGTTTGGTTGATTTTAACAGAATATGGTTGGAAATTGATTTTCTCTAATTTCAGACTCTGAGGAAAGGAAAGGAAAGGAAGACCATGAAAAGGCCAAGCAAAAATAAATAAAATTTGATCATAGGAAGAGGTGATTTATTTTTGTAATTGGGATAACCTTGCATTGTGAACAAGATGGGTTTATAAAAGAAGAGGAATTGAGTGGAGAAGAACTCAAAGATATTGAAAAATTGGATATAATAAAGACAGTTGGTAATTTATTTTTCTGGTGGGGGATCAGGATTGTTTTTCTAGTTTTCATTCATTTTCATGTTTTCATTTGTCACTCAGAGGTCAGGAACCATCATCAATAACAGGGTTTTCTCACAGGATTTGGTTCATGGGACTTTTAAGAGGATGGAGAGAAGAAAAAAACAAGATGAAGATGAAGATGCTTAAAGGCCTACAGGGAATCCAATCTTTTCTCCAACAGCTAAAGCCTCTGGCACTCAAAAGGTGAATAAATTTCTGAATTAATCTTGCTTTATGATTCATTTATTAACTCCTTGTTTTTTGGGATGAAGGTCAGAAATTGTTTTTTCATCTGCTGATAATTGTGAAGTGTGGCTATTGATTAAGTCAGTATGACTTGTTTTTTTCAATTGCATGTTAGATAATAATCATCTTTTTTTCCTCAGTATCCATACAAAAATTTCATTTTCCCAAAGAAAGCCATAACACAAATTTCTCATCTTCAAGATGTGATAGGTGATGGGAACTGTGTTTTCAGATCAGTTGCAGTTAAAATGGGCCGTAAATCTGAACATTGGATTTCAATAAATCAGGAAATGTTCAAGGAAATGGAATTAAAATCTCTCTTCAAGGTTAAACACTTTATGGATCAAGTATGGGACAAATATTTTGAAAAAGCAAGGAAACATCTCAACCACACTTCTGGAACTGCCCTTCAAAATTACTGGATGAAATTCCCTTGAAATGGTTTCCTTCTTGCAAATACATAAAAAAGGCAAGTCATAATTTTATCTAATTTGATTTCATCAAATTTTTTGCCCCTCAATTCCCCTCCAACTGCCAATTTTTAAATATCTCCATATGTTTAATTATTCTGGAAGATTATCAGGACAGAGTTTCTTTCAACTATAATTCTGAACTGTGGCCAGCTACCAATGAGATCCCCTTTGGAATTCTTTTTCTAGCAAGAAATCACAAAATGGGATGATTTGGTTCATAATAAGTTGGAAATTTCTTTGAAGATTTGATTTCCTTTTTGAACAAATAGTAAAGTAGTGCAAATTGATCTTGTTTGAATCATTTTTTTTTTCAATTTTTTAATAATTTTTATTTGGGTAATGCCAAATTCACGGCTCAAGTTGTGTGGGAGTCATGTAGGGACACAAAAAACCTGTGGGAGTCATGTACTGCTCTACACAACCTGTGTGAGTTGTTCAGGGCCCCTTAAAAAGTGGGGGCCCATAAAGTACTCCAAAAGGTTGTTCTAATCACGCGCAACCCCTGGGGGGGCATATATTCCCCATAATGGGCATTTTTGATTTTTTTACCCCTTTGCACAACCTTATTATTTATTATTTATTATTTATTATTTATTATTTATTATTTATTATTTATTATTTATTATTTATTATTTATTATTTATTATTTATTATTTATTATTTATTATTTATTATTTATTATTTATTATTTATTATTTATTATTTATTATTTATTATTTATTATTTATTATTTATTATTTATTATTTATTATTTATTATTTATTATTTATTATTTATTATTTATTATTTATTATTTATTATTTATTATTTATTATTTATTATTTATTATTTATTATTTATTATTTATTATTTATTATTTATTATTTATTATTTATTATTTATTATTTATTATTTATTATTTATTATTTATTATTTATTATTTATTATTTATTATTTATTATTTATTATTTATTATTTATTATTTATTATTTATTATTTATTATTTATTATTTATTATTTATTATTTATTATTTATTATTTATTATTTATTATTTATTATTTATTATTTATTATTTATCATTTATCATTTATTATTTATTATTTATTATTTATTATTTATTATTTATTATTTATTATTCATTATTCATTATTTATTATTTATTATTTATTATTTATTATTTATTATTTATTATTTATTATTTATTATTTATTATTTATTATTTATTATTTATTATTTACTATTTACTATTTATTATTTATTATTTATTATTTATTATTTATTATTTATTATTTATTATTTATTATTTATTATTTATTATTTATTTTTATTATTTATTATTTATTATTTATTATTTATTATTTATTATTTATTATTTATTATTTATTATTTATTATTTATTATTTATTATTTATTATTTATTATTTATTATTTATTATTTATTATTTATTATTTATTATTTATTATTTATTATTTATTATTTATGATTTATTATTTATGATTTATTATTTATGATTTATGATTTATTATTTATTATTTATTATTTATTATTTATTATTTATTATTTATTATTTATTATTTATTATTTATTATTTATTATTTATTATTTATTATTTATTATTTATTATTTATTATTTATTATTTATTATTTATTATTTATTATTTATTATTTATTATTTATTATTTATTATTTATTATTTATTATTTATTATTTATTATTTATTATTTATTATTTATTATTTATTATTTATTATTTATTATTTATTATTTATTATTTATTATTTATTATTTATTATTTATTATTTATTATTTATTATTTATTATTTATTATTTATTATTTATTATTTATTATTTATTATTTATTATTTATTATTTATTATTTATTATTTATTATTTATTATTTATTATTTATTATTTATTATTTATTATTTATTATTTATTATTTATTATTTATTATTTATTATTTATTATTTATTATTTATTATTTATTATTTATTATTTATTATTTATTATTTATTATTTATTATTTATTATTTATTATTTATTATTTATTATTTATTATTTATTATTTATTATTTATTATTTATTATTTATTATTTATTATTTATTATTTATTATTTATTATTTATTATTTATTATTTATTATTTATTATTTATTATTTATTATTTATTATTTATTATTTATTATTTATTATTTATTATTTATTATTTATTATTTATTATTTATTATTTATTATTTATTATTTATTATTTATTATTTATTATTTATTATTTATTATTTATTATTTATTATTTATTATTTATTATTTATTATTTATTATTTATTATTTATTATTTATTATTTATTATTTATTATTTATTATTTATTATTTATTATTTATTATTTATTATTTATTATTTATTATTTATTATTTATTATTTATTATTTATTATTTATTATTTATTATTGATTATTTATTATTGATTATTGATTATTTATTATTTATTATTTATTATTTATTATTTATTATTTATTATTTATTATTTATTATTTATTATCTATTATCTATTATTTATTATTTATTATTTATTATTTATTATTTATTATTTATTATTTATTATTTATTATTTATTATTTATTATTTATTATTTATTATTTATTATTTATTATTTATTATTTATTATTTATTATTTATTATTTATTATTTATTATTTATTATTTATTATTTATTATTTATTATTTATTATTTATTATTTATTATTTATTATTTATTATTTATTATTTATTATTTATTATTTATTATTTATTATTTATTATTTATTATTTATTATTTATTATTTATTATTTATTATTTATTATTTATTATTTATTATTTATTATTTATTATTTATTATTTATTATTTATTATTTATTATTTATTATTTATTATTTATTATTTATTATTTATTATTTATTATTTATTATTTATTATTTATTATTTATTATTTATTATTTATTATTTATTATTTATTATTTATTATTTATTATTTATTATTTATTATTTATTATTTATTATTTATTATTTATTATTTATTATTTATTATTTATTATTTATTATTTATTATTTATTATTTATTATTTATTATTTATTATTTATTATTTATTATTTATTATTTATTATTTATTATTTATTATTTATTATTTATTATTTATTATTTATTATTTATTATTTATTATTGATTATTTATGATTAATTATTTATTACTTATTATTTATTATTTATTATTTATTATTTATTATTTATTATTTTTTATTTTTTATTTATTATTCATTATTCATTATTTATTATTCATTATTCATTATTCATTATTCATTATTCATTATTCATTATTTATTTTTCATTAATTGTGGTTTAGTGGAGGCTACACAACTTGATTTTAGTTGTTTAGCGTGCCACACAACTCAAGTGGGACGTGTAGCATGCCGCACGGCCCATTTGAGTTGTGTAGCTTGCCACCTGGACCATTTGAGTTGTGTGGCATGCCACACGGCTCATTTGAGTCGAGGAGGGTGCCACACGGCCCATTGGGTTGTGTACACGACTCAAAGGGTTGTGAATTTAACATTACCCTGTTTTTTCTTTTGATCATTGACTCACTGATTTAGAGAAAAAAACACCACTTTTGTGTTTTCAATAATGAATTATTTTGGAAAGGATAAGCTACAAAATAAGCCCCAATGAATTTTTGGGGCTCTTTGCAATGCCCACTAAAAGACTGCAATCTCAAAATTTATAAAACACCCTGGAAAAATACTGAAAAAGAAATTGAAAATAATGTCTTATTTTTTTATGTAAATCCCATTTTCTGGCGGGAAAATGAGATACTCTGAAGAGTTGAAGGAAGGCTTCAATGCCACAATGGGATGGAAACCAGATGATAAGACTAAAAAGAGCCAAAGTGGAGGAGATAAATACTTGTAAAGTATAGTGGAACTGATCCAATGAGGAGGAAGGGACACTCTGATTTTGATAACTGGTAATCAGATTCATTGAGAATTTAGTGGTGAAAGTTGTTGAATAATGATGGTGGATGATAGCATGTAATGGTAATGAATGTGATTATGTCAAAGAATGAGAGTGGAAAGTAGGGAGATATCTAGATAGTATTGAACAACAGAGGGATGTATTCCAACATACTGATAATCTGAAATTATTTAAATTTTATGGCTTTGTTTATTTGGAAAATTTTTGTCTCTCAAGAATTTCCAAAGTAATCAAAAAGAAAATGTGAAAAGACTGGAGACATGAAGCATTTTTTTTTCATTTCATTGAGGGAAATTTTGAGGGCCTTAGAAATGCCCAGAACTTGTTAAAATAATTTTGAAGGGGGTCGAGATGCCTCTCTATGGCCTGGTATTTTCTTTTCCTTGTTTGTTGAAAACCCCCAAGAATATTTTTTTTTTCCAGGTTTACCGCATGCATTGGGGACGTTGAGTGGGGTTGTGACAACTTCAAAACTTTGTGGATTCCACGTTTGGGGGAGGAAAAAATTTGATTCCAAAATAATAAGATCATAGATAAAAAATAAAAAATTAAAAATTAAAAATTAAAAATTAAAAATTAAAAATTAAAAATTAAAAATAAAAATTAAAAAATTAAAAATTAAAAATAAAAAATAAAAAATAAAAAATAAAAAATAAAAAATAAAAAATAAAAAATAAAAAATAAAAAATAAAAAATAAAAAATAAAAAATAAAAAATAAAAAATAAAAAATAAAAAATAAAAAATAAAAAATAAAAAATAAAAAATAAAAAATAAAAAATAAAAAATAAAAAATAAAAAATAAAAAATAAAAAATAAAAAATAAAAAATAAAAAATAAAAAATAAAAAATAAAAAATAAAAAATAAAAAATAAAAAATAAAAAATAAAAAATAAAAAATAAAAAATAAAAAATAAAAAATAAAAAATAAAAAATAAAAAATAAAAAATAAAAAATAAAAAATAAAAAATAAAAAATAAAAAATAAAAAATAAAAAATAAAAAATAAAAAATAAAAAATAAAAAATAAAAAATAAAAAATAAAAAATAAAAAATAAAAAATAAAAAATAAAAAATAAAAAATAAAAAATAAAAAATAAAAAATAAAAAATAAAAAATAAAAAATAAAAAATAAAAAATAAAAAATAAAAAATAAAAAATAAAAAATAAAAAATAAAAAATAAAAAATAAAAAATAAAAAATAAAAAATAAAAAATAAAAAATAAAAAATAAAAAATAAAAAATAAAAAATAAAAAATAAAAAATAAAAAATAAAAAATAAAAAATAAAAAATAAAAAATAAAAAATAAAAAATAAAAAATAAAAAATAAAAAATAAAAAATAAAAAATAAAAAATAAAAAATAAAAAATAAAAAATAAAAAATAAAAAATAAAAAATAAAAAATAAAAAATAAAAAATAAAAAATAAAAAATAAATAAAAAATGAAAAATAAAAAATGAAAAATGAAAAATAAAAAATAAAAAATAAAAAAATAAAACATAAAACATAAAAAATAAAAAATAAAAAATAAAAAATAAAAAATAAAAAATAAAAAATAAAACATAAAACATAAAAAATAAAAAATGAAAACTAAAAAATAAGAAATAAGAAATAAGAAATAAGAAATAATAAATAAGAAATAAGAAATAAGACATAAGACATAAGAAATAAGAAATAAGAAATAAGAAATGAGAAATAAAGGGCATCATCTTCCTCACGCATCCAACCATTTGTTCCATGCAATTTTACAGTGTTGTATGGTTGTGCGCCTCTGGTATTGCACACAAAAAAAATTGATTTCATGCATGTTTCAAGAATTGATTTTTTTGGAATTCTGTCTCCGCTGACCCGTAGGAGGGGTTTTTAAACCTTCAAATAAAAATCCTTGGTATTTTTTGAGGGATCAGAACCCTCTCAAAAATGCAATCAACAAATGAAAAATCCCATGAAAACAAATTTTTGCATGGGTTTTTGGTTCCTAATTTTTGGCTATTTTAGGTGGGTTTTTTTGTTTATTTCATCTGCCAGACATTTCTAACAACATTCAAAGAGCTTTCAAATATTTTTTTTGATATTTATTGGATGAATCCTTTCACCTCAAAAGGTTTCTCCAAAAACACAGGAAATCAAAACAATCAAATTTCTCTTTGGAAATATGAATGATTTCATTTTCCTTATAACATCATTTCTTTGGGTGATTAAATCTATCACAAAGTTCCGGAAACAGTTGAGGATCATTGAGATCATTTTTCCTCGATTGTTTGATGTGAAATTTTACCTTTAACAATCTCTTTGAAAAAGCAAAAAAACTCAAACAATGCAATTTTATCATCAAACTTTTGGATCCTTACTTTTTCCATTTTGACTATTCTTGTTTTGTGCTTAAAGGTGTTGTAAATTTGAATTAATTATTCAAGAGATTTCTAACTTTTTTTCAGAATTTTTGGATGTCATTTTGGACCTTTGAAAATTTAATCAAAGCACAAAAAGATTTGAAAAATTCGCTTTTCTCACTGGATTTTTCAATCCTTTCGTTGGTCTTTATAATTGATTATTTTGGGTTATTCAAGATTTAAGAATTCTTTCAAAAGAAAAACAGTTTGTTCATACTTTTTAAAGATCATCTGCATTCCTGTATACACATTGAAAACTTTATTTAAAAAATCAAAAATAAAGAACAAATATGGATACAAATATGAAAATCATTCAACTATGATTGGTTTTATTTTTCTACTTGATTTTTGTGGAGGGAACAAAACCTCATTTCCGAGCTCAAAATTTCTCTGATGAATGGTTTTCCAAGATTTGGAATTCTTTGCTATAAAGCTTTTCCGAATTGGATCTAGCCTGGGTGCTGGCCAATGATCACACTTGAACTTGAATGAGACTATATGTTTGGATTCTTCTAAAAGAATGAAAAAAATAAGAGAAGATTTGGAATGAGGAGTGGCAAGGGAATTCAGAGTAAGATAAGTGCAAGGAATTAAAGAAGAAAAAAGAACCACTTGAAGGTCATATTTTTCAGCCAGAAGGAAAACATGGCATGGAAATTTGTTTCATATTTTTATGGGCGCTGAGCCATGAAGGTGATTCATTTGCTTCTTTGTTATGGTAAATTTTCATCCAAGATACCATGCAGTATTTTTGTGTCCCTGAAGTTGGGATTTAAATCAAGTTCTTTCACCATTTCTTTCCTGACTTCAATGCAATATTCTAAATTCCTCCCCAAACAAATGGCTGCTTCTCTAAAGCCACATTTCCCATCCCCTGTGACATCTTGAACATGCAAGATATGTGGAATGGCTGTTTTTGGGGAAACCAAATCTTTCTATTGGAAATAAAACCAACAATCAGAATTTTTAAAATAGAAAATATGGACTCAAGATAAAACTCACTTCCTCAATTTATATTTGCTCTAAGATTCCAGAAAAAAATAAAATAATTTGCGGGAAACCTAGAGGAAAAACCCAAAAGAAATCAGACAAAATAAAAAAATAAGAAAATACCAAATGTACTCACTTCTTCATTGAATTTTGGGGCTGCTAGTAACTTCATTCCAGAAGGATGGTAAGGAGAATCACAATATTCATTTGATACCTTTGGTCTCTTGATTTATGTCCCCAAAATTTATTCAGGAGAAGCAACCCTCTTATTTACAATGGTTCTGGACCTCTGATAAACATTTGAATGGTAAAATGAAGGAAAAATAGGTGTATCATAGTGAAGAAAACCTGCCATTTTTTAATGGCAGGTTTCAAACCAAATTTTCAATTACAAAGACGCCAGCAAAAATTGAAAAAACCCACTTATTTCATATCAGACATTTCAAAGTTACCTGGAAATAAGTGGTTTTTTTCAAGGAAAGTATATAAATGCTTCCAACACCAGTCAACTTCATAAACCCCCGTTTTTCCCCCTCCACCAACCTCCAAGAAATTCTACCTCCAACCTCATCTGAAAAAAAATTGATTCATTGCTCTTCATCTCTTCATCTCTATCCTCAGAACACTTTATTGCTTTCATCACATCCAGCTACTGCCTATTGCATCACTATCCTCATTGCTTCATCACTCCATCACTTTATCAATCTCATTTATTGCTTTCATCACATCCATCTAACTTTCATTGCATCACTATCCTCATCACTTCATCACTCTCATCACTTTATCTCTTTCATCACATCTTAACTCTCATTGCTTTATCCCTCTTTTCACTTCATCACTCTCATCTCTTCATGTCCATTGCTTCACAACTCTCATCCCCTCATCACTTCACCACTCTCATCACTTCATCAATCTCATTCCTTCATTGCTTCATCCCCTAATCTTTTGAAATGGCCCCTCAACAATCCTCCCCCCACAAGTCCACTAAACAATATGATTGACCAAAGCAAACATCCCCCAGGAACTCAACATCCAAAAATCCTCCCCCATCAGATTCCACAGACTCAAGTCAGGTCAAGAGAGCTGATAACATCATCCTGGTAAACTGGCTCAAAATTCCATCCAACTACAATGCTTGCTTTGGATCCAACAATGAAACACAAGTTGGCCAACCTCCTTCCTCTAAGGTTAAAATTATCTCCTGATGACCAATGAACTCTGTTGATTATTTGAAATGATATTTACTTGGCTTGAATTAATTCTCTTCTGCTCTCTTTCTTGTTGAGATGCTGAGACACTGCGTGCCCAATCTTCAGCTTACATAATCTGCGGCACCCCAGAGAGAACCGGAGAGGTCTTTACCTTCAACTCATAACCGGGGGGAATCGGAGACCCGCTCTTTCTCTCGTTGATCCCCACTCAAACTTCATCCAACTTCAGCCTTGGCTCCTCGGCTTCAGCCGGTCTTTCCTATTTGTTTTTCTTCTTTGTCTTTTCTCATTTCTCCTTCTTTTCTCATGTCCTTTCTTATTTCTTTCTTTTCTCATTTTCATCCCTGTTTGCCTCAAGCCTCACCCTCAATCAATTCCAAGCTCACGCTCCTCAGACCAAGACCATTGACGACTCTACCCCAGCCGACGCACTCAGTCGTCTCCTCAATCCTAAGTCAATTCTGACTGGTGAGAGTTGCTCCGTCGTCATCTCTGAAACCTCATTCTGATTCATCTTTCAGCTTCCCAATCTCATCAACTCCCTCAGCCGTGCCTTAATCGTTCACCCAAGTAACCAAACGTTTGCCGACTCTCAAAGCGCCTCTTCCGGTCCCGTTGGTTCCTCTCATTTCCATCTACGCTATCATTTTCTTTCCTCTGATTTGTGTTTCTTTTGTCAGTTCTTTTGTCTCGAACTCGTGTCTGATTCAAACTCTTTAGCCCCTCTGTTGGTTGTAATTCAATTCAGATTTCTCAAAAGTTTCATTTCTTTGTTATCTTATGTGTGCTGTCATTGTGGTCTCTGAATCTCTCTATTTCTTCTATGCTTCATGTCCTCCCTAAGTTTCTACTGTTAGACCACTGGATCATGCGCGCTCTATATTGGCATGTCACAGGATGTTCAGCATCAGTTACAGCCAACCTCTTATCCTGCTTCTCAAGTGAACCTTGAACAATCAATAAGAAGATCTACTCAGTTGACCCCACCTAGAATCAACGGAACCTAGTCCTCAAGATTGAAGATTCAACCTCCGCACTATACAATCCAGTCCCAGCAGCAAATAGTATGTATCAAAATGGGTCAATCAACTCATTATCAGTGTTGACCTTATTTATACTTTCAAACCAGTACTACAACTCAGGACATCAAGATCAAGTTGGAGATTCAGATCAACTTCACAGCGCTCAGTGCACACAGTTCTATCTAGTCTATTTGGAGGCCATCATCTTGCCTGTAGAGCTTTGTTTGCCTGTTCGTGATTAACTCTTCCTTTAGAACTATTTGACTTAACTTTCTCAACTCTTGTGTTCTTCTTTTATTGATTTTGTTTCTTTGATTGAAATAACAGCATGGTCCAGGTTTTCCTACCCTTTAAATCTTTTCACGGTTAAAAGCCAAAGGTGTTACACACACAGCAATGGGAATGGATCAAGGAACAATATCACCTGGACCCGGAGGCAACAGCAACTTCAAAGGGCTGGAACTTAAGTGGCTTATGGAATCCACGCCTCTTTTGACTGAGACAAACTATTTGATTTGGAAGAAGAAGATGGAAAGACTATTCAAGATGCAAGGTATTCTCCATCTTATGAACTTGCCGAACTCAGATGAAAGTATTCCAGATGAAGATGAGACTGCTGCTTACCTCATGTCAAAACTTGATCCTGCTACGCACACCAACATAATCACCGCCAATAACAAGGACTCATCTAAGAAAATCTGGCTGGCAGCAAAGGAACTTTTTGCCTCCAATCAGGCCGCAAATAGAGCTGAAATGTTCTTCAATTTCTTTTAACTAGGATTTGATCAAAACAACATAGACGCATTTGTAACCTCAGTCAAATTCCATCTAGGAAAACTTGACAAAGTTGGCATTGACCTACCAAGTGATATTCTAAGCTATTTAATTCACTTCAAATTACCCAAATCCCTAAAAGGAATTCAATCCCAAATCATGCACTCCGCAGTGGATCTAACGGTAGCCTTTGTTCTAAACCATCTTGTTCAACAAAAAGACAAAGTCCAATCTAAGTCTATAGAAACATTGGAAACAAACTTAGCTCTTTATTCTAAAAAACGCTTCAACTCAGATCGACCGCACTGAGAAAATGGAAAACATAATCCAGCTGTCACAACTCACCCTGCTGCAAACTGCTTGGAGGAATATCTGGAACTCAAACCCAAAAATACTGTCAACAGATTCAAACAAAAAGCCAAAAAGAAGTCTGAAGAATCCCACTATTATTCCTTCTTCTGCGGGTTGAATCAGCAGGATGAGACTGGCACTAATTGTTTCATCCTTGACAGTGGCTGCTCAATACATATGTTCAGGAACAAATCCATGTTCTCTTCGCTAGTTGAAAAAACCGGATGCAAACTTATTAAGACTGGAAAGAAAGGAGAAGGCATACCCATAAAGGGCCTTGGCACTGTCAATCTATCCATAGATGGAAGAAGAATTGACCTGGACAATGCAGCATGGGTACCCAATGCCATGGTCAATCTCATCTCACTATGAGCCCTCCTCAACAAAGGGTGCTCTCTAAAAGTCAATAGCAAGTCCTCTCCCTCTACGTTCCCACTTACCAAAGGAAGAACTACAATCTTCAATGGGGTAATCAAGAATAATTTGTTAATCATCAATCTCAAATTACAAACAAAAGAACTTGCCTTTCTCATGAATCTGGAAGAGGTTCATAAACTTCATCAAACTTTAGGTCATGCTAGTTTGGATTGAATTGAAAATAATCTTGGTTACGGCATTGGAAAAGAAATCTTTTCTGAATTTGAATGCATTGCCTGTAAGAAAGGAAAAATCACCAAATCATCTTTCAACCAAGAACAACGCCCTGCAGAAAAAGTCTTTGACCGCCTGCATCTAGATCTAATGGGTCCGCTCAATCCACAGAGCAAAGGAGGTATGAGGTATGCCCTCACTGTTGTTTACAACAACTTGGGCTATCTATCTGCTTTTCCTTTGCCAAGCAAGGAGGCAGCTGCCAAAACCATCATCTTTCCCATTGTGAATGAAGCAAATAAGAAAGGTTGGTTTCCATTTGAGGTTGTTTCTGAAGGAGGAGGAAAGTTTGTGAACAACACCCTTTTGAGCTTCTTTAAATCAAACGCAATACAGGATATAGTCAGTGAACCCTATCACTCTCAGAATAACGGAAAAGCCAAGCGGGCCAATTGAACCATCACGGAATCATTACAATTGGTCTTTATTTTGGCAAAAAATGTACCAAAAAACTGTTGGAATGTTTTTATCCAAAGTTGCTGCCTTGCCTTGAACCAAATACCCCAGGACACCAAGTCAAAAACTCCCTGGGAACTTATGCATGGAACATCGTTAGCAAAAAACTTTTTGAAACCTGTAGGTACTGCATATATCTATCTACTGAACGATGCAAAAATTCCTTTGAAACTTAGCCGGAAGGGCGGGGAAGGTTGCCTAGTGGGCTTTAATCCTTGACTTCTCTCCCATAAGATACTCACCAAATCGGGCAAGATTGTAAAAACCAAAAATGTTCTTTTCCTGAAATCTCAAATCACAAGGGGAGAACCCATTCTCAAAGAAGCCAAAGAAAACACTATTATATCTCAACCTGTTCCGACAACTGGTCAAGAACCTCAATCAACTCACGGGGAGAGCAACTCTGGCACCCTATTTGATGTCAAACCAAAACTTGCCTTGGATGACGATCCAAATATGTCTGACGCCAAAACCTTGGCGCCATCTTTTCAAGAAATGTTAATTCCTAAACTTCGCGACAGAAGACAACTCAAAACACCGGAGCGGTATGATTATTATCACTCAACCTTCCCAGCTTCAATTCATGAAGCACTCAAGGATCCAAAATGGATTGCGCCCATACAAAAGGAGCTGGATACGGAGGAGGAGCTAGGGGTATGGGAGGACGCAGATGAATCCAAAGTCACCAATCCACTTAACACAACCTGGGCTTTCCGTTGCAAGGAGGATCTACACACTGGCCAAACCGCTCTCAAAGCAAGAGTATGTGTGCAAGGCTTCAATCAACGCTATGGAATTGATTACTTTGAAACTTTCGCACCTACTGGTAAGATTGCTTCGCTTAGAGCTTTGTTCATCTACTCGGTCCACAAAGGACTTCCAATTCTCCAATTTGATGTAAAAGGGGCATTCCTGCACGCCCCCCTATAGGAAAAAGTTTAAATTAGAACCCCCGTTGGCTCCAAGAGAAAGTCAAAATATCTAAAGTTGGAAAAATCACTGTACGGACTAAAACAAGCCCCGCTAAATTGGTACAAGACACTCAGCAAATAGATTAGCAGCATAGGCTTTACCAAGAGCAACTGCAACCCTTGTCTATACCATCATGAAGACGGGGTGACTTCTCTATTCTTTCATGTTGAAGATTTAGTTGTGATGGGGGAGGTGAATAAATTCAAATCTCTCTTCTTGAGCAAGTTCAAGGATTCATAAGCTCACAAAGTTGATAAATTGCTTGGGATGAAGGTTGAGAAAGATAAAAATTCAATCAGTGTTTCTCTCCCAAATCACATCCAAAAAGGACTCAAAGAGCTGAACCTCTTGAATGCAAAAACCTTATCCAATCCATGCTTGACTGGCGCACATCTGGCACCAGCCACAGAAAAAGAGATAGTCAAGTTCAAACAACTAAACGTCAACTATCAATCCCCCATTGGAAGAATCAATTTCATAGAAACTCTGGCACAACCTGACATTAGCTATGCCGTTTCTAATCTGGCAAGATTCTTGGAAAAACCCGGAATACATCACTGGAACAAGGTCACTCGGGTGTGGCCGTATCTACTTAAGACCATTGACTACAAACTCACCTTCATATTGAGAAACAATTCCAACCATCTCATCACCTACAGTGATGCTACCTGTGGTGATGAACCTGTAACCCATCTCTCTCAAACCAACTTTATCACTCTGTTCAAGGGATCCCCCCTCTATTGGACGAGTCGGTGTCAGAGATGCATTTCCCTTTTGTCAACTGAATCTGAGTGTAACTCACTATCCGCCAGTCATCTTGAAGCTAGATGGCTGAATCATCTTATTTCCAGAGTATGGCGATCTACCTTTGAACCTCCAATGCATTTAATCAATAAAAAGGGTTTGTAAAACAAAATTAAAAATTTTGGAACCAAGCCACACGCTAAATACATTGATATTAAGCTCAAGAGCTTACAAAACGACTGGCAAAATAAACAGATTCAAATTAAATTGATATTTTCTCATGACATGCTAGCCAATCGGCTGACCAAAGCGGCCAATGCAATGGCAGTCTCTAGGCTGGCAAAACATTTTGGTTCTTAACTTATCACCACTGATAATGAGTCGAGTCGGCGTGTTGATTATTTGACATGATTATTACTTGGCTTGAATTCATTCTCTTCTGCTCTCTTTCTTTGTTATCTTATATGTGCTGTTATTCTGGTCTCTGAATCTCTCTAATTCTTCTATGCTTCATGTCCTCCCTAAGTTTTTACTGTTAGACCACCAGATCATGCGCGCTCTATATTGGCATGTCACAGGATTTTCAGCATCAGTTACAGCCAACCTCTTATCCTGCTGCTCAAGTGAACCTCAAACAATCAATAAGAAGATCTACTCAGTTGAACCCACTCATAATCACCGGAACCTAGTCCTCAAGATTGAAGATTCAACCTCCGCACTATATGATCCAGTCCCAGCAGCAAATAGTATGTATCAAAATGGGTCAATCAACTCATTATCAGTGTTGACCTTGTTTCTACTTTTGAACCAGTACTATGACTCAGGACATCAAGACCAAGCTGGAGATTCAGATCAACTTCACAGTGCTCAGTGCACACAGTTCTATCTAGTCTATTTGGAGGCCATCATCTTGCCTGTAGAGCTGTGTTTTCCTGTTTGTAATTAAATCTTCCTTTAGAACTATTTGACTTAACTTTCTCAACTCTTGTGTTCTTCTTTTATTGATTTTGTTTCTTTGATTGAAATAACAGCTTGGTCCAGGTTTTCCTACCCTTGAAATCTTTTCAAACTCAAGAATAAAACAAAAGGTAGGCTGGTTCTTTCATCCAAAAAGATGTGGGAGCAATTCAAGAACTGTTAAACCAAGTCCAAAAAAGCCCACTCAAAGTCAATCTCCCTTGGATTTGGTATCACTGACTCCAATAAAGCAAAGGGAATCAACTTGGTGGTTAATAAGTTGGAATTCATTGTTCCTTTTTGTGTTAAAATGGATGAAATCTTTGGAAAGAAGGCTAATATCACCCCTTTAGCTACTTTTGATTCCCAACAAACAGATTATCCTGCAATCACTTCAGAAAAGAAAAATAAAAATTGAAAACCCATGCCCACTGAGTTTGAGCATTCCAAGCAGACAATCAAGCAATTCCATTTCTTCACCCATGGAAAGGTAATTGTTCTCAATAATTCTGATCACAAGGGTCTTGTTGCAATAATTAAATTTTTCCTGTTGGATAAACTTTCCAACCAAGAAAAGAAGGACATCAAATTTATGACAAATTTCCTTCACAAGAAAAAAAGATTTGTCAACACTGCTGGTCCCTTAAGATCTTGGGGTGGAAAAATTTGGGCCGTTGGATGTCCAAAATCAATGCACACCTACGAGTTATTTGGACTCTATGTGAAGAAATCATGCATTAAATGTTGCCCTGGAGAGTACACTTTTCTCAACCTTAAGGCCAACAAAATCTCTCAAATTTTAGGAAAAAGGTTTTGCAATTTGGCCAGACTTCCCTTTGAATCAAACCATGAAATAATGAAGGACAATGACATCCCCTCATTCTCATCTCTGCAATTTGGTTCCCAGCCTGCACCCTTTGACTTCTCTCAGCATGTCACTTTCACGTTCAACTCTTTTTAAAAATAACCTCACATTCAAAAAGGTAACATCTTGGGGTATTCCTTTTTACTTGCAGTTCCAACAATGAAATCAAATGGACAACTTATTGAAACCACAGATGAAGTTCAAGTTTCAAATGGCCAATTTTTATTTCCAGACATGGGTTTTGGAATTGATTTAAAGCAAAAAGTTATATTGAAAATGGTTTGGGAAGCAGATTGGTGAAAGCATTGTACATTTCTTACTATGGATACAGCCACCCATACCAGAATGGCCATGTCCATGTGAATTAAAAAATAAACTCAAAAAAAGTTTCAGGGACTTAGTGAGTGGGAAATTATACTCTAGGAAAACAGATATAATTGAAACAAAAAATATTTTTTCATTGGTGAGGTTAAAAATATTATTAAGTGTTGTAACCATTGCTGTAATCAAAAATAATTTTATTTTTTTCTTTTTAAGTTTTTCATCAGAGAAAATATATTTCAAAGCTCAGAATATTATTAATCTGCTTTAACCGCTTCACTGCTACCAATGCATGCCATATCTATTGAACACTTATCCTTTCTTTCTGTTTCCAGTTGTTCCCTCTCCATTTCCAGTTGTGCTTGCTGTTGATCGTTCTCCTTTTCCTCTTTTTGAAATTCTAGCTCAGCCTGTTTCAACTTCCACCCAGCATCCCATTTTTTTGATGAGCCAAAATCTCAGCTTTCTGCTTTTGAAAATCAATGGCCAGTTGATGATCCAATTTCTCCTTTTAAAACTGAAGTTTCTTGGATAAAATGTGTTATTTCACTGTTTTCAGAGGGTAATAGGAATGAGCTTGATTTGGAAACCAAGGAGAATCAAATGGGCTTACTGGAATCTTGCTTCTCCATGATCTCCTCAAAACCCAAAAAATTTGAAGTGTTTCTTCTCTTTTGAATGCTATTGGGGTTGATTTTGATGGAATTGGAGGCCTTATGCTTTCCCTTTGCAGAGGAGGTCTAAGTGGGAACATCGTTTCTCTCATTTGAAGGGGACGTGGGAGGCCCCATTGGCTTGAGTATTTTTCCATTCAGAAATGTATGAGCCTGTTTTTTTAAAATATGAATCAGTCAGGATGAACCAGACAGAAGAGAAAAGATGTTGGTTCATTAATTGAGAAGATGATGATGGTAGTGGAAATACTTGCTCCTCATTGGCCAATTTGTTAAGTTCTTCCACCCTAGGAAGAGAGCAATCCAAAGAAGGGAGTGATAGGTCCAAGAAAGGGTTTGAGTTGTTCATCAATGCTGATGTAGACGTGATTGGAGCTGATTCTGTTGGAATATCCTCCTCCACATCAGATTGGGGCCAATCAAAGGCTTCATTGGGATAGTCCTTTCTAGGCCAAGCATCCACAGCCAGGTCCTCAGCATCAACTGAATCTGATTGTTGGGAATCAAAATAGGTTAAAGGGGTGATACTGTCCCTTTTACAAATATTTCATCCATTTGAACATAAAAAGGACAAATGGAGTCCAACTTGTCAACCACCAACTTGATTACCTTTGCCTTATTGGAGCTTGTGATACCAAAGCCAGTGGAGATTGACATTGAGTGGGCTTTTTTGTACTTGGTTCAATAGTTCTTGAATTGCTCCTGCGTCTCTTTGGATCAAAGATCCAGCATAACTTTGGTCTTATTCTTGAGCTCATTGGCCATCAGGAGATAACCATTAACAATAAAGGAAGGAGTTTGGCCAACTCCTGTTTCATTGTTGGATCCAGGGAAAGCATTGTAGTTGGATGGAATTCTGAGCCAGTTTACCAGGGTGATCTGATCAGCTCTCTTGAGCTAAGTTGAGCCTTTGGAAGCTGATGGGGGAGGATTGTTGGATATTGAGTTCCTGGGGGATGTTTGCTTTGGTCCATTGGAGTGTTTAGTGGACTTGTGAAGGGAGGATTTCTGAGGGGACATTTAAAAAGAGTAAGGGATGAAGCAATGAAGCAATGAGAGTGATGAAGTGATGAGAGTGATGAAGTGATGAGGAGATGAGAATGATAAAGCAAAGAGGATAGGCAGAGATGAGAGTGATGAAGGGACAAGAGGGATAAAGCAATGAGAGTTGGGATGGGATGAAAGCAATAAAGCTATAAGAGTGATGAAGTGATGAGTATAGTGATGCAATGATGGTTAGCTGGATGTGATGAAAGCAATAAAGAAATGAGAGTTATGAAGTGATGACATTGATTAAGGAATGAGGAATGAGTGTTATCTGGATGTGATGAAAGCAATGAAGTGATGAGGATAGAAATGAGGAGATGAAGAGAAATGAATCAAATATTTTCAGATGAGGTTGGAGGTAGAATTTTTTGGAGTTTGGTTGAGTTGGAAAACCAGGGGTGTATGAAGTGGACAGGTGGTGGAAGAATTTATATACTTTAATTTAAAAAACACACTTATTTCAAGGTTAATCTGAGAGTTCTGATGTGGAATAAGTGGGCTTTTTTTATTTTTAATGGCGGATTTTTAATGGAAGATTTGGTTTGAAACCAACTATTCAAAAATGGAGGGTTTGCTTAAATCTGATATGCCCTATTTCAAAAAAAAAATAAGTATAGTTATCAAATTACCTCTTCCTCTGATTCCGCCTTTTTTTTGCCTTTACCCTTCCCTTGGATGGACTTGCACCTTGTTGAAACCCGAAAATGTAAGAAAAAAATATTTATGAAAGCTGATATATTTTTTTTCCAAAAAAAAAAATTGTGGCTGACCTTTGAATTTGCTATGAATTTCTTATTTGGCCTCCCTCTCCTCTTGGGTTCTTCTAGATATTCAAAACCAGATGGATCTCTATTTATTTAGGACTGAGAAATCTTCTTTAAATTATTGGATGCGTCTTTGGGTCTTCCTTTTCCTTTGGATCTTTGAGTGGAATTGGGTTCTTCAATCAGGGAAAGTTAATATCTATCACTGTAGAGATTCATGCTTTCACCAAGATAATATTGCTCTTCTCCAGGTGCAAACTTCCTGAATTATTCTAAAAGTTCAAGGACATATAGGTTTTCATTACTGTTTTTGATTGGAAATACAAGTGTTCCTGAATCTCCAGTTCATTCAGGGCTCAAAGTTAACTGGATAAAGGAAAATCAAAATCAATCAGGAAATTATTTTTTTGAGCTTGAATTCCCCCTCCAAAAAAAAGAGAAAAATTTTCTGATATGGGAGCTTTGACATTCCATTGAGGATGAAAATCATCAATTTGGAAGGATTCAACCTTTTTGATGGCTAATTTGACTTTGTGAACACCTGGTATACCCATGTAAGAAGAGTAATGACAGCTTTTGAAATTGGTGGAAGAATCAGGGACTTGATGAAATGAATGAATGATTGAGGTTAAAGTGTCTGATTTTTCCACAAAGATGATCCACACAGTGTGGAAAACAAATGAGATGCTTTAATTCTTGCCAAGAGGCTTCAATGGCTCTCTCATGGGTTTGGATGGTGATTGAACTGTAAATTTTTTGAATTAAATTATAGAATGACCCAATAAAAGATTTGATGAATCTTTTGATGTAGGAGTGAGAACCTTCTATCCTTGATTTACTTGTGTTACCAAAGTGAAAGTATTTTTTTCCAAATAGGATACAAATTTTCTTTTTAGAGGAATCCAGTTTTCAAGAAGGTAGTCAGAAGTGTGAAAATTCTAGACCATAGAAAGCTTTGTGAATTTTTTGTGATAGCTTGATTCATATTTTAAATAGACCAACTGATGCCATTTTTTCTGGAATGGGTGATGTTGAATAAACAGCTCAAATGAGCCATGTGGCACGGATACAGGGATAACAGCACAACCACATTTGAGCCTTTGATTGCCCCACACGGCTCAAAAGTAGTTGTGTTGCCATTCCAGATGGCCAGCCCAACCAAATTCAACTGGTGTGGTGCTCTACACGGCGCAAATGTAGTCGTGTAGCCGTGCTCCATGGCTACAGGTCTGGTGGGCCAAAAAAAATAAGAAATAAAATAAAATAAAACAAAATAAAGGGTATAAAATAAACCAAAATAAAATAAATAAAAGTACACAAAAAACAAGAAATCAACCAAAAGATCAAAAAAAGTTGATTTTTTGGTTAAAACAAAAACAAAAAAACAAGAAATAAAATAAAAATAAGTAAAAATGAATAAGTTTGACACAACCCCCGGGGGACCAGGTACCCCCAAACACAGCTGAAAAACGCCTTGTACAGGGGTACACCGCTAAAATACGCGGTGCACGCGGTGTATACGGCCCTCTGGGGGTCTCAAGACGACTCCTTGGGTGCGTCTAGACGCGTTTTTTTGCCCACACCAGCGTCCTGGATGCGTGTATGGGACCCCACACGTCCATTGGGCTGTGTAGGGCCCTACGTAACTCCCACACAGCTGGGAGTTGGGAATTTAACATCACCCTTCTTGAATAGCTTCCATTCATCTTCAGATCTGAAGTGCTTCCTGTAATGAGTTTGAATATTCTTAAAAAGGTGCCAGACACAGAGAAGAGGATGAGAGGAAAGGAAAAATGATTCAATTGATCTAATCAGTGCTTTTTCCTTGTCTTTCACAATCAAACTATGCTCTTTATCCTCAAAGATTTCCAGAAGTTGAGTCAGGGCCCAATCATAGTTCTGTTTTTTCTCTTGAGATAAAAAACAGAATTAAACTGAGAATTCTCCAGGAGAATTGTTTAAACCAATACTGTGAAGAAGGGGCGTTCAAAATCTTTTGTTTTTATATTGAGGTTCCATAAAAATGAGAGTAGGGAAAGGTTTGAGAAGTTTCATGGAATCAGGGTTTGATATGAATAATGAAGTAATTTTGCCATCCAAATTGTTCATTTTGTAGTAAAAAGAAGAATGAAAGAGTTCTAGTATGAGTGCTTCCACAGGATTTTTTACATCAAGGGCATTTTTTTGTATTTGGGATCTTTTTTTGTAAACTGTAGGGATATTTGTATGGATAGGTAATGATGAGTTTTGTACAAGGGAGTTGAGAACTTTTAAAGGGGGAAATCCAGCTTTGGATAAATTTTCAAACACCTGCTTTTGCTCCCCTTGCATCCTTCTGTGGATGAGATGAGTGAAAGGATCAATTGAAGGTGGATGGTTGTGCTCTGGAGAAATATCCTTCACCACCCAAACACATATTTTTTAAAATTTTCCTGATAAACTAAAATTACAATTGGTCTTTCATGATTTTTTTAATTTGGGGGTATCTTTGCTGGTTTTATATTCCCCAGATTGATCACATTGATAAGTGTAGGCCTGATTAATTCAATTTGATACTCTGCTAGATAGAGCATATCCATGGGACTTTTACCATGATTGGATAGCCTCCACTAGCCCCTCCTTTTGATTAAACAATAGCTCAGGAGGAGGGGCCAGAGGGGTTGAATAAGAAGTTTGATTATATGAAGGAGGAAAAAGAGGAGTTGAAATATTAGTTTTATTAGATGAGATAATGCAGGATGGTCCTGGTGAAAGAGTTGAAACAGTTCTGAAAAATGGGTGGATGTTTTCTTGAGCCAATGGAAAAATGGATGTTCTTTTTTGGAAGTATCTGGAGTGTTGAGTTGTTTTGATGGGTGGTTGGTGGTTTTTTGTGGTGTGGGATGGTGTGAGTTGGTGTGGTGTGGTGTGGTGTGGTGTGAGTTGGTGTGGTGTGGTGTGGTGTGGTGTTGTGTGGTGTGGTTTGGTGTGGTGTGGTGTGGTGTGGTGTGGTGTGGTGTGGTGTGGTGTGGTGTGGTGTGGTGTGGTGTGGTGTGGTGTGGTGTGGTTCGGTGTGGTGTGGTGTGGTGTGGTGTGGTTCGGTGTGGTGTGGTGTGGTGTGGTGTGGCAAAAATGAAATACAAAAATTCTGAAAAAAAATTAAAAAGATATTTTATAGTTCTTTTGAAATTATCAACGCTTGAAACACCAAAAAAATGAGTCAAAATGGCAAACATAAGGATCCAAAAGTCAAATATGAAAATTGAATTTTTTGAATTTTTTGCTTTTTTGAAGGAATTTTTTGAGGTAAAATAATACATCCAAAAAATCAAAGAAATATATTTAAATGCTCCTTAACTGTTGGTTTCACTTTGTGATAGCTTGAATGACCCTAAAAAATGAAATCAAAAGACAAATAAAAGGATTCAAATGTCCATAGAGGAATTTGATTTTTTTGATTTTCTATGTTTTTTGAAGGAATTTTTTGAGGTGAAACAATACATCCAAAAAATATGAAAAAAATACATTAAAGCTCTTGAAATATTGGTAATAATTTTGGGCAGGTGAAATAACTTAAAATAAAAAACTAGAATAGCCACAATAAGGATCCAAAAAACCGTGCAAAAATTTGTTTTTACAGAATTTTTTCATTTTTTGATTGCTTTTTTGAAGGGGTTGTAAAGACTCCAAAAATGCCAAAGATTTTGGTTAGGGGTTTAAGAACCCCAGCTACAGTGCTGCGGAGTCAGAATGCCAAGAAAATGAATTCTTGAAACATGCGTGGAATAAAGTTTTTTTGCATGAAATATCAAAGGGGTAATACCACGCAAAAATGTCAAATTGGGTTAAACAAAGGGTTGGATGTGTGACAAAAATCATGCCCAAAATAAAAAATAAAAAATAAAAAATAAAAAATAAAAAATAAAAAATAAAAAATAAAAAATAAAAAATAAAAAATAAAAAATAAAAAATAAAAAATAAAAAATAAAAAATAAAAAATAAAAAATAGAAAATAAAAAATAAAAAATAAAAAATAAAAAATAAAAAATAAAAAATAAAAAATAAAAAATAAAAAATAAAAAATAAAAAATAAAAAATAAAAAATAAAAAATAAAAAATAAAAAAATAAAAAATAAAAAATAAAAAATAAAAAATAAAAAATAAAAAATAAAAAATAAAAAAATAAAAAAATAAAAAAATAAAAAATAAAAAATAAAAAATAAAAAATAAAAAATAAAAAATAAAAAATAAAAAATAAAAAATAAAAAATAAAAAATAAAAAAAAATAAAAAATAAAAAATAAAAAATAAAAAATAAAAAATAAAAAATAAAAAATAAAAAATAAAAAATAAAAAATAAAAAATAAAAAATAAAAAATAAAAAATAAAAAATAAAAAATAAAAAATAAAAAATAAAAAATAAAAAATAAAAAATAAAAAATAAAAAATAAAAAATAAAAAATAAAAAATAAAAAATAAAAAATAAAAAATAAAAAATAAAAAATAAAAAATAAAAAATAAAAAATAAAAAATAAAAAATAAAAAATAAAAAATAAAAAATAAAAAATAAAAAATAAAAAATAAAAAATAAAAAATAAAAAATAAAAAATAAAAAATAAAAAATAAAAAATAAAAAATAAAAAATAAAAAATAAAAAATAAAAAATAAAAAATAAAAAATAAAAAATAAAAAATAAAAAATAAAAAATAAAAAATAAAAAATAAAAAATAAAAAATAAAAAATAAAAAATAAAAAATAAAAAATAAAAAATAAAAAATAAAAAATAAAAAATAAAAAATAAAAAATAAAAAATAAAAAATAAAAAATAAAAAATAAAAAATAAAAAATAAAAAATAAAAAATAAAAAATAAAAAATAAAAAATAAAAAATAAAAAATAAAAAATAAAAAATAAAAAATAAAAAATAAAAAATAAAAAATAAAAAATAAAAAATAAAAAATAAAAATTAAAAATTAAAACTAAAAAATAATTAAAAATGAAAGGCCAATGTTATATTCACAACTTTGGGTTGCCCATGGGTGTGAATTGCCATTGACAACCCATACGGTTTGCAAATGGCCAATAATAGTACAACTAGTAGCAAGCCAGGTTGCTAGCAAATGCGCATCCCCTGGGGGTTGAAAACCCCCGCTTGGGACTCATTATGCATTGGGATCAGGGAGTTGCAACCCCATGGGGGATTCACAAGTTTCCAGCAGGGTTTGCACATGTTTTCCTGGCCAATCTGGGCCCTTCCCACACCAAATGGGCATTTGAGGGGGATTTGGGGTACCTAGGCACCCCTGGACCAAATGTGAGTACTGTCAACCCAATTGTGGGTCTCTGGCATACTATGTGGGACTTCTGGACCACAAATAAACTTTGAAATAAAAAATTCTGCCTATTGGCCAAAAGCCTTGAGACACACCACACGCCTATTGCATGAATTAATTTTTCTCAACCCAAAAGTGAGCATAATTTTGCAATTGTTGAATTGCAAATTGAATTGAGTACTAAATTTCTGTTGAGTTTTTTTTTGTTTATGGGACCAGTGGCAAGCCCAAGCCCTCCCAGATTAAACAAGACTATGTCAAGGGACTTAATTCAAAGTTTACTTCAAAAAGAGTGGTGGAATCTAGGGATTTGGGTAGGGAGTTGGAAAGGAAAAAATTGAAAGCCCCAATTGCATCCTCACCTAGAGTTAAAATTGAGGAATGAGATTTTTCTTCAAAACTGCACCAAGATGTTCCCTCACAAGTTTTATTTACTAAACTTGGTGGGTTCAAATTCCGTATGTCATTTTACTGAAAAGGATTTGGCTTGACAGATACTAATGTAAATTAGGGTTTCCAGAACTACTTTTCTCTCCTCCTGTGAGAGCCTTTGATGATAGGAAAGAAGCCAAGATTTACTTTCAGAAATGGGCTCTAAAGTTAGGAAATGAAAGCATTAAAGGAGTTGGATTATGATCCCAAGAGGCTTCCAAACGTCTATGTGACTGACAATGAAAAATCTGTTATTTGTGCAATTAAAGACAGTTTCCCTGAGTCATCCAGAAAGTTGTGCTCCTAGCACTTGTCTAAAAACATTCAAGAAAATTTTAAAGTGCGCTTCAGTAATGATAACAAAGGATGGCAAAGTTTCATGACTCTTTGGTCCAAGTATGGGGCCTCTAAAACAAGGGGAGGCAGAAGTAAATGATGCAGAACTCAGAATATTCCCATTTATTTCCTCTTCTATTGAACTCTACTGGGAGTTCTTAATTTGAAAATTTTATACAGTGTTTCTTGAAAGACTGTATAAATGTACTCAAGTATATGGAAAAGAATATTTTACCTATCAAAGAAACATTTGTAATGGCTTGGACTTTTGTCTACCCACACATTGGAAAAAAAACAACATCTGGGGTAGAATGGGCCAATTTTAGTTTCAAAAAATTACTCATGGGATCTTTTGAAACATTTTGGAGGTGCGGAAACATCCTGAAGGAAATATAGAAATTCAAATCCAATCAGTGCATGCAGCACTTAAAAATTCTTGAATAAAGGTGGGAACAGGTCTTCCAACAGAACTATCAAGTTTGGGTCAAAAATTGTCAATTGAGGTTATTAAAGTCATTGGGGAACAACTTCAGAAGTTGAACCGCAAACACGATGGCAAGGTGTGCACCAAGTCATATCCAAAAATTATGGGCTTGTCTTGTTCCCACATTCTAGTTGAGACACAAGAATCAAGAGGATGCATTTTTCAGGAGGATGTTAATCCTCAATGGAAGTTAGACTATGACTCTTCCAATGAATTAAGTGGGGTTTTTTGAAGGGCACCAATTATTACATTGAAAAATTAATTATTAGATTGAAACATCAATTGTTGGATTGACAAAACTAATAATTCTTTTGGTTTTGACATTTTGAAACCAATCCAGGGTTTTTAGAAGAATCTCAAATGTTAAAGAAGTGAAATTCCATGTATAGGAAACAACCTAAAGAAGTTAGGTTGGAGATTCTAAAGTCAATGCTCAAGAATAAAGCCGCTCTGATTTCTAATCCAAGGCTTCAGTCAAAGTTTTTAAGGCAAGCTGTGGTCAACCAAAATTGAAAGCAACCTGACGTGATCTTTCAAACTCCAAGCATGTGGAAAGAGCAATTAAGAAGGAAAAAAGGGTTAAAAGGGGACCCAAAACACCAAAGACATTAAGTCTTTTATTTTGAGTGAGAAATGTTCATTTTTGTGGTTTAATGAACTGATGGGAAAATAATTTCTGATTTTCCAGAATGGATCTTCATCTGAATCTCATATTTCAGAAGACAAGACTTAAAAAACACTTGGAAGTGGACCAGAAAGACCAAAGATAGTAATTCTTTGATTTTGAGAAATATTCCTTTTTATGTTTTAATGAACTGATGGGGTAATTATTTCTGTAATGCATTGATGTCTCTTAATCTGAATATCATAGTTCAGGGGAAGAGACTGAAATTTCCTTGGGTTGGGTGACTTTGGAATCAGATTCCTTTTCAAAAGAGGAAGCAGAAGGAATGGAGGAGTCAAACAGAAGTTCATCTTTGGTGAGTGGTGATTTCTTTAATGAGACTAGAATTTTGGCTAACTGATTTGTGATTTTAGGGCGTGAATTACCTCATTCAAATACCTGCGAACTTACATAAGTTCTTGGCTGGGTTTTGGGATCCAGTTTGTTAAAGAAATTGTGGATTTAGAGTCATTTCCAAATCACTTGGGTATGATGGGCATGGATGGTTTTAAGTAACAAAATAAATGCTTCAAAAATTGAGGGAATGAACATGTGCTATAATAAGATCGTTGGTGGAATTAAACTGGTTAAAAAGATAGAAAAATACTTGATGTTAATGATATCAATTTTCCTCTTCAAAATGGATTCCAAAGCTTTACATGGGTCAAATAAAAAAAGGAAATTATGGAAGACCAATATGTTTCATTTCATTGGAATCATTTTTTGCTTTTACTCCTATGAAATTGGGTGTAAAAGAACAATCAGATAATATGTTCATTTGCTTTTTTAACAATAACCACTGGTTCCAGCTTGTTCTTAATGGAGATGTGATCCCAATCCCTTCCATAATTTCCAAACCATGTTCCATGATTTCCAAAAAATCCTCTGTTTGGGTTGATCACCTCAAAGATCAACTTGAGTTTTATCCTAATTTATAGACATCATTTTGGTTTCATCATTTGGCTTTGCCTCCAGATGCTGATCTTTTAATTCTATTAATATAAAGGATTATCACATTTTGATCATCATTATGTTGATTATTTTGAGTAAAAATCATTATGATGAGTTTTTTGAATTATAATTTATTGGTAAGTCAGTTCAACTTGTGTTTGGATGATCCCATAATAAGGAGTATTTTTAATTATTGTGATGATATCTGTTAAACTTGTTTTTTTGTTTTTTTACTTGAGGGCTGGTCAAACTGCTTGTATTTTTTTTGGTGTTTTTACCTTGGGTCTTGTAAAGTTAATTGTATTTTTATTTGGAGTCTTTAATTTTGGAGTTACATCCACAATCATACATTTAAAATAAAATTTTCATATCCCGAATTGCTTGAGCCATTCTCTTTCACCTTCAGCTGCCGTACTTGGTATAAAAAATCCTCTTTTCTTACACTTATTACACTAAATGGTGGGTGTTAAAATTATCAAAAAACTTTCGTTCATTGATATATTAGTGTAGCAGATCACAATCTTAGTCTATTAATTTAAAACAATTTTAGTCAGGAAAGGTTCCTCCTCAAGACTTGCAGGAATTTCTTCCTTTATACCCAGGAAGCCTTTATTTTTCAAGCTCTCAGCTATATTGTGAAGTAAATTATGTAAAATGTTCCGCTACTCAGTATCTAACTTCAAAAAAGCTTGTGACACTCAAAAAAACTGTACAAACTTCTTCTTCCTGCTTACTAATTATTTGTGCTTGAACAAGGGTCAATTCATTTTGACAATTCATTCAAAAATTTTATAAAATTCTTGGTTCTTCTATTTTAACCTTGAATTATTAAATCATCCCTTAATTTGATCTTCCAATCCTTTGAAATTTTTACCTACCATAAATCAAAAATTTTGAACCTGTTTTCATGAATTTGGAAATCATTTTCCATTTATCTTTGAACAACCATTTTGAACCTTGCTTTTTAATGAAAAATTCACAAGATGTATCCTACACCTTTTATCTCAAAACTAGGATCAGTTTTATCACATCACTTGCGTTTTGTTCATTCAAAAAATCCACATTAATATTGAATCCCTCTCATATTTATTTTTTTATCCTTTCTCAATATAACTGTTTTCATAGATTTTTCAATCATTTTTCATGTATGTTTGAACACCAATTGGAAAGTTTCTTTTCCTTGAAAATTTTAAATTAAGTATCTATATCAATCAAGCATGCACAGGGTGTATCCACAAACTTTTATCTCAATACTGGGAGAAGTTTTAGTATTTCATTTGCATTTATTCCATTCATGAAATTAAAATTACTTTTAAATCACTTCTATATTTCTTTTTTTAATTCTCTCCCTGCATTATACTTGGTTTTTAACTCAATTGAAACATTTATTTTACATCCCACATTTCCTGGACAATATATTGCTATGCTAAGATAAATGGTGAAAGCAAAGTGGCAGAAGATATTAAAAAAAGACTTTATGATGAAGACATCAATGAAATGATTTCATCATTTGGGTTTTCATTTCATCATTTGGGTTTGCATTTCATCATTTGGGTTTGTTCTAACATGTATTTCTGATACTGATCTTGTACTTCTATCAATATAACAGGTAATTATTTTGATTGTTTGGAGTTTACATAATTATGTTGAGTTTTTTAAATAAAATTTTAATGTTAAGTGAGTTAAACTTGTGTTGGGCCAATGCAATCATAAGGATTATCCTTACTTTTTATGATGCAATCAGCTTAACACAAGTTGAATGTTTTTTTGTTTTGGTTTCCTTACTTCAGGGCTAGTGGATTGAGGTAGAATTTTACCAATTACACCTCACTGGACAATCCCTATTTCTTTGGGGTTTAATTTATTTTTGTGCTATTCCAATGAAATAAGTTCAAGTTTTTTTGGCTGCTTCCATCATAAGAAGTCTTTTTACTTCCTAAAAGGTGATCAGCATAAAACAAGTTGAACTTTATCTTGGTATTTTTAATTTAAGGCTAGTCCATTGAGGTGGAGTTGATTGAATTTATGAAATGATATTAATTAAATTTATTTTTTTTTGAATTGAATTAGTTGAATTTTGTTTTGATTCAATTTGATTTATTTTTTTTATAATTTAAAATGTTTTTATTTTTCTTTATTTTAGTGAAAAAGTATATTTTATTGTGTTCTATTTCAGGTATATTTATTGGTTCCTTTTGATTTTTTCATTTCCATTTTTTATGTTTTTTGGACACAACTTTCTGATTTTTTTAGAATTTTTCATTTTTCATGTTTATTTATTCATAGGGCCATGGATTTGCATTCATGGCCCCAGAGAAGTTGAATTTTCACAATTCTTCATATTTTTTTTGTTTTATTCTCAATTTTTGTGATTTTTTTGACTTTTTTTGATTTTTTTGATTTGGTTTACCCTTGATTTGATTTGTTTCTTCGTTTAATTTTTTATTCATTCATTCATTTGTTCATTTTTCTCAAAACCCTGGTGGTGTAAACAATTTTTGAATGGCTGTTCATCACTCAAAATGGGTTGTTTGACCCAGCTCACGACCCATCTGAGCCATGAACCGCCTTTCACAAAAGTTTTTTTTATGGAACCTTTACACAACTTGAATGGGTTGGGAACCATGCCACAAAATACATCTGGGATTTTTTAGGGCTTTGTATTTTTTAAACCCCATTAAGAAATGGTTTTTCAAATGGGGAATAGCTTCTCCATTGCCATTTGAACTCAATAAACATAAAATTCACTGCAGGTTGGATAGCAGGACTTCTTTAAGTATTCTGATATTCATTCTGAAAGACATTATTTTTTTCAATCATCTCAAAAATTATCACAAATAAGAATAAAGAATTTCAAAAAAGCTTTCCAAAGATTATGTCATGGAGGATATGAAGATTATGGCTTTCATACATAGGATGGTTAAAATTCCTGAATCTGGGGGATTGATTATTTGATTTCAAGTAGAAAATTTAAACATAAGCATCCAGGTTCCAAATTTAATTCTTAATCTGATTCCAAAAGTAACAAATTTTTAGTCAGCTTGATTTCTGGAGGTTGGTTTAGAAATTTTGAGATTGAAGATTTATATGAGTTGTGGTGCTTTTTGTGATTTTAATTGATGCGCTGTGAGTGGTAGTGATGTCTGCCAAGGATATGAGGTGTATTAGTTGATTGAGTGAAGAAACTGGTTCCAATATTGATTATTTGTTTGGGTGGACGGGTATTTTGCATGCCTTGAGTGATTGATGGATGATGATAAATAAATAGCAGATTTTATTTTTGAAATACACCATTTCAATGAAAGCTGAAATTTTGAAAAAAGCCAGTCATGTAGTATGCATTTTTTAGAAAACTACCATTTTAAATGGTGTTTTTGGTCAAAAAATAGTGGGTTACTCATGGAAGATTTTCTAATTCTGATAAACCTACATTTTATATGATATTTTTAAATCTTTTTGTATGCTTTAGTGTTTTTTTCCTTGATTATTTAGCTCAATTTATTTCACATTACTTTATGAATATATGGAAGAAAAAAAATCAAATACAGCCAAAAAATTTCCTAATCCATACTTGTGACAACCCATAACCTGCGTAAACCCATGGCAAAATTGATCCAACAAATTGGTGCCAGCCAAAAGTTGACTTTTAACCCATGATCCTGCCAAACGTGGTAATACATAGGTCAAAAATCAAAGAACCTGCAAGTTTGGCTGTAAGCCCTCTTTTACCCGACCCTAATAACCCTTGATTTTTAGTCCACATATTTCCCATATCATCTCCAATCTAAACCATCTCCTTGGATTCATATGTATGACCTCTCAATATATTGTACTTTCTTCACCACTATCTCCACCAACTAATGATTTATACTTGTTTCTTGATATTCTCACCACATATAAATTTACTTCCTGTTCTTATCATGAATCTCCTTCAGCTCAAAGAATCTTGATCCCCCCATTTCAAAATTTTGCAGAATGGAAATTTGATTTCTTTATGAAGCAACCATTATTTCTTGTTTTCAACAACGCTATTTCAAACTGAACTCAATGTTATTGAAGCCAGCCTTGCAAAACCACTTTAATTTGTTCCAATTGCCTTTCATAACCCATTTTTTGCATGGGTTAGTAAAATTTTCTACTCTGAACCATGATTTTTATGGGTTAATATGGATTCCTCTCCAATCCTATAAGCTGGCCTAACCCATAGAAAAATTGGTCCACAGAATGGTGTGGGTTAGGAAAAGTTCTACTGTATCTCACATTTCTCCATCTATTATCAAATTATTAGGACAAAATGTGCAAGAAGGCCCTAATTTATTTTTAAATTAAGGCTTGATCTACCATGATCAAAATATACCTACAGGCTTATAGACAAGGTCTGATATGAAGGGTTTACCGGAAATTCGGCCCATACCAGCACATTAGATCCTAGGAAAATAGCTTGCAATTACCTGAAAGAATCTTTTCATGAAACCACCCATTCTTTGAATGGATTCAGGCACACCTTCAACCCCAAAAGGTAGTGTTACAAAACCACTCACTGGAAATTTTCCTTGTTTTCCACAAGGCTAATCTTGTTTTACTTATACCCAAAACCAAAATTTTCAGTTTAAATATTTAAATTTTGTTTTACATGATAAAATACAGAAAAATCTGCAATATGATCATGTAAAACAGGGAATTTCTCAAGCGTGCCCACTCAATGCCAAAAAAATTAGAATGTAAAAAGTCCAATTTTGGAATTTCTTTTTGCAAATGCCAATTTACTTTTTATTGTGAAATCTCACACACCAATTTGATTTAGCTTGTGAAACCCCACAGGCCACAGACCCTGGCATGTGCAACTGCACACACTAAGATATTGCCAAATCCTGGTTTGTGGGGCTGCACATTTTGAAAAATAGAAAATTTGTGTGGAAAATTCAACAAGCAAGTGAAAATTGGCACGTGAGAGGCCACATCAATTATTATTTTCAAAAATATCCAGTTTTTAACACCCTGAATTCTAAAGCAACTTTCATTTACACTCCCACACACCATTATATTCAGTTCTAGGTGTAATTCATTTCTTGTGGACCTGTAAAAACCAAAATAATGTGAATTTTGGGTGCACAAACCTTAAGTTTTCCATGCCAAAAGTCATTTTTTGTTTCAAAATAGCTGCACCCATGATATTTTTTGTTATATTTTTGTAAGTGATGAAATTCTTTCTGAAAATTTGAAAAACATTTGAATTCCCTTCATGGATTTTTATTTATAGAATTTTTTCATTTTTTTTTTTTGGTAAAAATTTATTTGTATTCCACTGGGAATATTCCATTTTGTTTCAATAAATTAATTTCAATCATTTTTGTTTTTTTTCTCATGTGTGATTGATTTTTTATTTAAAAACTAACCCAGATTTTAATTACTTTCAAAGAACTGATATTTATTTTATTTCCTCATGTCACATTAACTCCATTGATGTTAATAATTGAATTCCCCAAAGGGTTCCAACACAGAAAAAACACAGCGGATCTGGAGGGCTGATCTTAGATTTCCAAGTCCTCAAGTGATGTTCATAGAAGTTGAGAATCAAAGGAATCAGGGCTTGTTTGAGGTTGAAATTTTAACTATTAGGCAATACAGTGGGATTTCAATGATTGCCTGCTGGCTGGTTCAACCCACCCAGCCCACCCCCATCCCCCTCCCAACGGCAAGCAAGGGGAGGAGGAGGGAGCAGGGGCCGCAGGCCCCTGCTCCTGCGGCGCTGGTTGCCAGGCGCGACCAGCCGGGCCCCGCGCGGGATCGCACTGCACGGGCCATTGGGCCCCGCGTGGGCCATACCAAGGGACACAAGCAGCCCCAAGCGGGCCGCGACACGGGCAGCAGCCCCGGGCGGGCTGCAACACCAGAAGCAGCCCCAGGCAGGCTGCAACACAGGAAGCAGCCCTGGGCCGGCTGCAACACGGCCCGGCGGCCCCAGGAGGGCTGCTACATGGGCGGCGGCCTTGATGGGCCGCCCAAAGCCCGAAATGTGAGAGATGACTACTTTGCGGGCCAGCCCGTCTGGCCAAGTATGTCCAAAAGAAACCTTGGGCGCAATTATGCCCATACAAGCCCATTTGGCTGCATTTGCCCATATACCCCACCGGGCCCGGTAGGGCCTGTGTAGCAATGGAACTATTTAACGCGTTTTGAGGCCAGTTTCCCCAAATCCGTGACATCCCCATGGGCCTGTATGGTCCATGTGTGTCCAATGGGCCGCAGAGGCCCATATGTGCATCCCATTTGGATTACACTTATACGTAGCACACACGTAAGTGCATACGTATTTTAATAGTGGGCCCAAAAAGAAATAAAGAACTGAAAGGGTATTTAAATAATCTAAGGGTTCCCATAAAATAAATAAACATTTGAAAAAACAGTGATCAACTATAAAATCAAAAAATGTTGATTTTTGGTTAAAAAAACAAAAACAAAATAAATAAAAAAATAAATAAAAAAAAAAAAACTTGGACTATCCAATGGACTAGCCTTAAAGTAAAAGCACAAAAAAAAACAAAAGTGACTGCACTATACCTGCACTAAAAACACCAAACAAAATTACAAGTAACTGAAAAACTAGACCTAAATTTGAAACACCAATAAAAAGACAAGTAACTGGACTAGCCCTAAACTAAAATCACCAAAAAAACCTGTTCAACTCTCATTCAAACACTCAATATAATGATTTTAACTCAAAACACTCAACATAATGATGCTCAGGATGTGATAAACCTTTACATTAATAGATATAGTTAGATGCATTAGAATTAAAATTTATATGAAATCCAATGATGAAATTAAGTCAAAGTATATTATAATGTAGAATCACTTTGCAGTTGATCTTTGAGATGATCAACCCAACCATAGGCTTTTTTAAAAATCAAGGAATGTGGTTTTTCTGCAATGGGTGGGATTGGAATCATTTCTCCCTCAAGTAATAATAGAACCTGGTGGTTATTGTTCAAAAAGGAGATATAAATAGGGTATGATTTATCTTTAACAAATTTTTTCATTGGATTATAAGAATAAAATCACTCCAATGAAATGAAAAATAGAGTTCTGGCATATGTATCTGCTAATATCTGTCCCATATCTAGTTTAGCCAGCCATTTTGAAGAGGGAATCTTTTGATTGATGTCTTCAACATAAAGACTTTGTTTAATTTTCTCCACATCTTTTGCACCGTCAAGAATGTTAATGTAGCATGCTTTATGCTTCTCCAATGTTTCAATCATTGCCTTCCCAACTTTGACCATTCCATGTTCATTTTAAACAAGAGATTTAGTAAAGCCTCTAAAGCTGCAATTTCCATCTCCAATTGAATTTCAAACCTCACTCAAGAACTTAAGGAATTTCTTGGTTATTTGATTGAGTTATTTCACATTTGGTTCCTATCATCAAAATTTACTTAATATTCATTTTGTAAATCACATCAATGAAATGAATAATCACTCAAGATGAGCTTCTGCTGGAGCCTTCCTACATGACATCTTCCTCCAAACATGATTCAGATTCAAAATTAAGTGAAGCTGATTCACTTTCAGTTTCTTCCTCTGAACTATGGAATTCAGATTCAGATCCTGCTGACTATGACTAACAATTATCATCATCAGTTCATTAAACCAAAAAAATGAAAATGCCTCCAAATAAAAGACTTACATTCTTTTGTCTTTTCTGGATTTTTTCCCTTGTTGTCCTATTTTCCTGCTTGTGTTGTTTTTCAAAATGCTCAACCAAGAGGATTCTCTCCACACATCTGTCAATTTTGGCCAACCCCTACTCAATTGTAATACTTTAATTTCAAGTCTTTTTTTTGACCAAGATTTTACAATCTTCCAAATTATGACATTCAAAGAATTGCCTTGCTCATGAGCTGGAGATTCCAAGATCATTGCCTTGACGTTTTTACGTGGCTGACAATTTCTCAAAATTTTTTCCTCATTGCGCTTTAAAAATTGAAAAGGATCACCCATTAGTAAATTAGGAATAATTAATCAAAAAGCATTTCAAAACACATTAATCACAAAGTGATTTTAAAAATCTCACTTAAAGCAACATACAGAACTAGAACTACAAGGGTCATAGTCCAACCTCCAATGAGGATGAACATCTTCAGGTACCACTGATCCTATGAATGCTAGATGGTCACCTATTTGATGGGAACAGGGCAAAACCACAGTCTTGCTGTATGACTTGGTGCACACTTTGCCATCATGGTCCCATTTGAATTGCTTGAATTTTTCCCTAAAAAGCTGAATTGGCTCTAAAGAAAAGTTATATCCCAATGGTAAACATTCATGGGAAGAACTGTCCCTAAATCAATTCAAGAGTTATAAAGTGACAAATGAACCAATTTCATTTGATTCAAAACTGTTCTTTCAATGTTTTTCCAAACATCAAACATGTTTCCCAAAGAGTTTCCCAGGAATGATTTGACAGTGGAATGGGCCCCTTCAACCCAAGAAGTTGTTTTGTTTCCACATTCTGGGTTGATACAAGTCAAAGCTGTCAAAAACTTCTCTTTGATAGGGAAAATTTTATTTTCCATATACTCAAGCACATTATCATGATCTTTAAAGAAACACTATACAAGTCAGAAGCTCAGCTCCCAAAACTAGGAAGAATAAAAAGCAGTGATTTGGACCTAGTCTGGGTCCACATCATTTCTCTCTGCCTCCTCCTTGGTCTTTGAGGCCCCATACTTTGCCCAAAGTGTCATGAAGCTTTTTCATCCTTCAACTTCATTAACAAAGCAAATTTTACAGTTTTTTGTATTTTTTTTGACAAGCGCTAGGTGCAACATTGTCTTGATGAATCAGGGAAACTAGATTCCATTGCACAAATAAGAGCTTTTTGAACTGACTTCACAAAGAATTTTGGAATTGTCTCAGGATCATAAGCCAACTCTGCCACTTTTCCAATGCAAAAAAATGCAATGGTATACTTCAGTATTCATTCCAAATTTCAATGGAAAAAAAAAGTTTGCTCACTTTTGAGTAGAGAAAGAACTGTTTTCAGGTTTTGATATGATTTCAAATTTAAATTTACTTTACCTTTGTTTTTGCTTTAATTTCACTGTGGTTTCTCAAATTTCAATTTACTTTCATTTTTGTTTGACTGTGGGTTCCCTAGGAGTCCCACATTGTATAAATTGATCCCAAATTTGGGTTGAGTAACCCAAATGTGGTCCAGGGGGTGCCCAAAATTCTGGCACAACTTCTGGGTGGTTGCGTACCGCCAAAAATGGCAGATTTGAGCCATTTACGGGGGTACACAATTCAAAATCTCATTTTTTGGGGGTTAAAAGGCTCCTATAGAACCCCCTGGGGTGGCGTGTCTTTGGAATGGCCTTTTGTAGTCATGTATGGGCCCCCATGGCTCAAATGGGCCATGTAGGGCCCTAAACAGCTACCACACATTTGGAGTTGTAAATTTATCATCAAATTAAGTTTATCTCTGGATATTGATTTGATTTCTAATACACCCTTGATATTTTGTAGAAATTTAATTTTCACCATTCACAGCCTAAAGTCTCAAATAAATTCTGGAGTTATATCCACAATCATATATTTAAAATCCAATTTCCATATCCAGAATTGCTTGAGCTTATCCATTTCACCTTGAGCTGCAGTACTTGGTATAAAAAATCCTCTTTTCATAAACTGATTACATTGAATGGTGCGTTTCAAAATTATAAAAAAAATTTCTGACATTAATTTATAAGTTTATCAGATATTAATTTGAGTCTATTAATTGAGAAGTATTTTAGTCAGGAAAAGTTCCTCCTCAAAACTTGCAGGAATTTCTTCCTTTATACCTGGAAAGCCATTATTTTTAACGCTCTCAGCTATATCTTGAAGTAAAAATTTCAAAATTTTCCTCTGCTCAGTATCCAATTTAAAGAAAACTTGTGACACTCAAAAAGAATTTAAAAACTTATGCTTTCTGCTTAATAATAATTTATGATTGAACAAGGGTCAATACATTTTGACAATTAATTCAGACATTTTATAAAATTCTTGGTTCTTCAATTTAAAACTTGACTAATTTAATCATTCCTGAATTTTATCTTCCAATTGTTTGAAATTTTTATTTATCATAAACCCCAAATTTTGAGCCTGGTTTCATGGATTTGGCAGTCATTTTCCATTGATCTGTGAAAAACCATTTTGAACCTTGCTATTTAATGAAAATTTAAAAGGATGTATCCTAAACCTTTTATCTCAAAACTAGGAGCATTATTATTATTTTTTCATTCGAATTTCTTTCATTCATAAAATCAACATTAATATTCAATCCCTCTCATATTTCTTTTTTTCATCCTTTCTCAATATAACTGTTTTCATAGATTTGTCAATCATTTTTCATCTGTGTTTGAACACAAATTTAAAAGTTTCTTTTCCTTCAAAACTTGAAATTACCTATCTATATCAATCAAGCATGCACAGGGTGTATCCTAAAACTTTTATTTCAAAACTGGGAGTAATTTACCATTTAATTTTCATTTATTTCATTCATAAAGTCAAAATTGCTTGTTAATCCCTTCTATATTTCTTTTTTCATCCTCTCTCAGCATTATAATTTGTTTTGAAATCAATTGAAACATTTATTTTACATCCCACATTCCCTGGGAACTATTTATTTATTCTACTCATTGCTTCAAATTAGAGTGGGAATTTTGTGGTTTGCATCTCACCCACACTATTCTGGAGATAATTTAAAAATTAAAGTGAATTTCCCTGGAGATTTCTTTCCTCATTTATTCAAATTCACCTTTGCCTGGATTTTCTTTTTAAGAAGTTTGAAATCAATCTTTTTCCTGTTTTAAACTTGAAATTTTTTTCTCTCCAACCTTCACAATTTACTTTGAAATATCAGCTTCAAATATTAAAGATAGATTTTTAGCTTTGAGATTCATCAGATTTTTTCTTTTTCTTCCCCCTTTCCATGTACACCTCATTCATTTTCTCCTCTCAATTATATGGTTGAACCTTTGACCTAAGGTTATATAGACCAAGCATGTCTCCATAGAAATAAAAACCATGTCCCAGGCCAAGTTAAGCCTGAATGAATTCCCAAAATGATGCTTTTTAAAAAAATCAATGATCTTATTACTTTTTTTTCTGAAATCACACCTTTTGGCATGATTTCTCCAAAAAAACTTGAAGAGAAAAGAAAGTTCCCAAGGAATTAATATATCAATTTCTTTTACTATATAAAAAACTTTGTTATTTTATCTGATTTGATTCCACATCATGTGAATGGCTTTCCCCCTCCCTCTTCCCCCTTTGAAAGGCCAAAGCTGGGGGCTGTCCCTTCTGTCAGCTCTGCCACCAGGAAGAATTGTAGCTGGAATTCAAAAGTTCTGGGAAGGGTGGTTTTGTTGGCCAGTTAAAAAAAAAGTGCATAAATTTCCACCAAAAAAACTGGGATGTGGAAAGTTTTAACCTGTCCCAAAATTTACTGGAGTGGTGGTCATCCCTCCCACAAATTTCATTTTTAATTTTTCTGTTTTCATTTTTCATTTTTCATTTTTCATTTTTCATTTTTCATTTTCATTTTTTCTTTTTTCTTTTTTTTTTTCATTTTTCTTTTTTCTTTTTTCTTTTTTCTTTTTTCTTTTTTCTTTTTTCTTTTTTCTTTTTTCTTTTTTCTTTTTTCTTTTTTCTTTTTTCTTTTTTCTTTTTTCTTTTTTCTTTTTTCTTTTTTCTTTTTTCTTTTTTCTTTTTTCTTTTTTCTTTTTTCTTTTTTCTTTTTTCTTTTTTCTTTTTTCTTTTTTCTTTTTTCTTTTTTCTTTTTTCTTTTTTCTTTTTTCTTTTTTCTTTTTTCTTTTTTCTTTTTTCTTTTTTCTTTTTTCTTTTTTCTTTTTTCTTTTTTCTTTTTTCTTTTTTCTTTTTTCTTTTTTCTTTTTTCTTTTTTCTTTTTTCTTTTTTCTTTTTTCTTTTTTCTTTTTTCTTTTTTCTTTTTTCTTTTTTCTTTTTTCTTTTTTCTTTTTTCTTTTTTCTTTTTTCTTTTTTCTTTTTTCTTTTTTCTTTTTTCTTTTTTCTTTTTTCTTTTTTCTTTTTTCTTTTTTCTTTTTTCTTTTTTCTTTTTTCTTTTTCCTTTTTTCTTTTTCCTTTTTCCTTTTTCCTTTTTTCTTTTTTCTTTTTTCTTTTTTCTTTTTTGTTTTTTGTTTTTTCTTTTTTCTTTTTTCTTTTTTCTTTTTTCTTTTTTCTTTTTTCTTTTTTCTTTTTTCTTTTTTCTTTTTTCTTTTTTCTTTTTTCTTTTTTCTTTTTTCTTTTTTCTTTTTTCTTTTTCCTTTTTTCTTTTTTCTTTTTCCTTTTTCCTTTTTTCTTTTTTCTTTTTTCTTTTTTCTTTTTTCTTTTTTCTTTTTTCTTTTTTCTTTTTTCTTTTTTCTTTTTTCTTTTTTCTTTTTTCTTTTTTCTTTTTTCTTTTTTCTTTTTTCTTTTTTCTTTTTTCTTTTTTCTTTTTTCTTTTTTCTTTGTTCTTTTTTCTTTTTTCTTTTTTCTTTTTTTTTTTTTCATTTTAGTTAATTTAATTTAAATAGGTTTTGTAAAAAAAAAGCTTTCATTTTTTTGCATTTCCATTTTCAATTTCCAGGGTTTCTGTAACTCTGGAAATTTAGCACAACCCCCACTCCCCTCTCCCAAGATTTTTTTTTATTTTTTATTTTTCATTTTTTTATTTTTTCATTTTTTTATTTTTTCATTTCTTATTTTTTTGTTTTTGTTTTTCTTTTTGTTTTTTATTTTTTATTTTATTTATTTATTTATTTTTTTGGACTTTTCTTCTCTTTATTTTTTGTATATACTTTGCTATTATGAAATATTTCATTCATGTTTTTATATTTTATATTTATTAGAAACAACCAAAACTAAAATTTTTTTCAGGATCCATCTTTCAAACATTATTGGTTTCATTTTTTTGTAACATTTTTTGAACATTGTGATAAGAATATTAATTTTTAAACTGGTTTCTCATCTTTTTTTCATGTTTCTCCCAAGTATCTGCTCTTCAAAACCAAGCAGGGGAATCTCAACTTATTCTTTCTTTCCCCATTATCCAGATAATCATCACTATTCTCTCAAAAAATGCATTTTGCCCATCAAAAACTCAAAAATCAAAATCTTAAAAAAAAGGATAACACTAACAAATCTATTGCTTACTATGAAAAAATTAAGATAAGATCTGTATCTCAAGACAGGCCAATCAATATTTTTTGAAATAAATCCTACTTTATAATAGGTTGTATTATAGTTAAGAATGTCGAAAATTCTGATGGCTTATTTCAGGGTATACCCCAATTTTTATTTCATTAAAAAATATATTTCCAATCAAAAAAAGCTTCATTCTAAATTTTGGGAATAAAGAAAATCTCAAAATATATATGATTTTCCCAAAATCAGAAATTTCAAACTTCCAAATTTTCAATTGTGGTATTCCTAAGCAATCCCTTTGTTTATTCAAGCTTTAAAAATTTTCATCCTGTAATCTCTCCATTTTTCATCAAGATGTTCTTCATCCACCAAAATCAACATTCCTCAACTCTGAATCAAAATAGTAAATTCCCCTCAGTATTTGTTCAGATGAAATTATTTTCCCTTGTTTGATCCCCTGGGCTACACTACAAACTCTTCTTTTTACAAGATCCAAATTATTCCCAGAAGATTGAAAAGGCTCAAGCACCTCAAAAATATTCCCAGGCCTTGAACCATATCAAAATTACAAACCAAAATATGATTTTAGTTATAATTCTTCTAAAATGGAAAGAAAACCTCTGAAGAATGCCCTTTCACACAGGCACTCAAGGTATGTTTTGTTTCTTGTTAATTTCTTTGATGATTTCTAATAAATTTTTATTTATTTAATGGTGTGTCTTTCATGAATATCTGGGAACTATATTACTCCTCAAGTCCAAAAAAAATTGAAAAAATTGACTCTCAATATGAATCTAAATTATTTTCCCAAATCAATCAAACCTCCCAAAATGATGAACTACAATCTTATATCAGTTGAAATTCTGCTTCTATTCAATAATTCATTTGAAATTATCTCATGCCTTCAGATCAAGATGTTTTCAACCTTCCCCACCTAAATGATAGGTGTAGAACCTTTCTTTCTAATTTTCCAAAATTATATAGGTGTTCAATGATTGATGTTTTTATGAATGTTGTTTTCATTCCTTCTGATTTTTGTTTGTAATTTTTATGGATTTTATTTATTTTTTTTATTTTAAGATCCCAGCCTTATATTAGGATGTATCAGATTTAGAAAACCTGAAATTCCAAACCCACCATTTATCTTTCTGAAACAAACATACCCCCTAACTTGTGTATTTCAAAATGATGTGTTTCATGGAAATGGCTGATTTCAAAAATCAAATCTGCAATTTATGAACCATCATCCATCCACCATCAATTCATGCAAAAAACCCATCCACACATTCACCTTAGAAAATCCACACCAATCCTATCTCCATTGCATTACACACATCTCATCTCCATTGCTTCAAACACATCCAATCATCATTTCACCAGCCCAAATCACATCACCATCGTTCTCAAAAAGTGTAATAAAACTTTCCAGAAGCAAGTTGAAGATAAAAAAAGCCAACTAAAACTCCCTCCTCCTCCTCCTTTGGACCTCAGGTAACTCAATTGACCAATCAACCAATCCGGTTCAGCTACACCCCAGGTCAGAGCCCCCAGCACCCCCTCCTCCTCCCCCTAATTTGATGGGACTGATGTTTGAAAATTGGGACTTAAACTTCCCCTTGTTCTTTCCAAAACTGCCCTTTTTATCAACCACCTGTTCTTCTCCCACTAAAATCAAAATTTTACACAATGAATTGAATCCTTTCTTGATCCTCACCTCAATTTTGGAATGGGTATGGGAGGAGATGATTTTACAGACATACAGAGAGGTGGCAAGACTAGGGATTGTTGGCAAAAGAGGACTCATAGGAGAGATTCTGAAATCTCTTTGGAAGTGGAATAGGAGGGGATAGATGAAAGGTTATGTGGTCTGGAAAAAAACCTACAATCTTTGTATCTGTATCCCACCATGGTTGCCAATCAAAAGCTTTTCCAAAAGACTTCAACAAGCCAAAGAGAGGATCAAACAATTCTACTTCTTCAGGTCTGGGAAAGTTATTGTTATTGATAAATCCAATTGCAAGTCTGTGGTTGCAATGGTTTAGTTTTTAACTTTGAATAAACTCTCTGAGCAAGAGAAGAAGGATATAAACTCTTTTAACAATTTCCTTCACCAATCAACGCAAACTTTCATTGCTGTTGGTGGCTCAATATCTTGGGGTGGGAAAACGTGGGAAATCGGATGGAAAAAAATAATGCACCCTTGTGAACTCTTTGGAAAATATTTGAAGAAAGCTTCTTTTCAATATTCCTCTCAAGATTTAATTTCTTTCAACATGATTTACAACAAGGTCTTTCAAATTTTAGGAAAAATGTTTCAAAAATTAGCCCAAATTTCATTCATATCCAACTGTGGAACAATGATTGAAAAAAAGATCCCCTCCTTTTCTTCATTGGAATTTGAATCCTGCATCAATCATTTTGACTGTACCCCCCACATCACCTTCACTTCCAGTTCCTTCTACAACTCTCCTCAGATTTACAATGGGCATTTTTCTTCCCTTTCATTTTTTCTGTTGGTTCCAACTAAATAATCAAATCAAAAGATTATCAACAACAAGAAAGAATACCAAGTATCTCATGGCCAATTAGTTTTTCCTGATTTGGGTGTTGGTATTGATTTCAAATAAAAAGGCATGGTTCAAATGATTTGGGCAGAAAAAAAGTACAAGCACTGTACTTTTCCTTCTTTGGAGACTGCCACTCATACAAGGATTAAAAATTATATGAAAATCAAAGAAAAAAAATCAGAGCACTTGCAAGGACTTCAAAAGTGGAAAAATTTAATTCAGGAAAAAAATTTAAATAAAAATAAAAAAGATGTGTTTATTTGTGGAGTTAAAAAAAGTCTCAAACATTTTTGTGATCAAGAATGATTTTTTTGGGTTTTTATTTTTAAAAAATGTTTATCAAATTATATACATTTACAAGCCCAGAAATCAAGTAACATGCTGTATTTTCTCAAATTTTCTACTTCTGGCAATACATTTCCTTCCAGTAAATCCTTCTCCTTTTCATAATTTTGAACCTCTATCTCCGCCTGTTTCAATTTCCACACAGCATCAAATTTTTGTTGATAAGCCAAACTCTTGGCTTTCTGCTTTTGAAAATCAGTAGCCAGTTGGCAATCCAGCTTCTCCTTTTCAAATTGAAGTTTTTAGCATTCAATTTTTGATTTCACTGTTTTTTGGAGGGGAGATGGAATGAGCTTGATGTTAAAAGCAAGGAGAAAGAATCAATGCACTTACTTAAATCTTTCTTCTCCATGATATCCTGAAAGCCAGAAAAGTTTAAAGTGTTTCTTCCTCTTTTAATGGGTATTGGGGTTGATTTGAATGGAATTTGAGGCCTTTTGCTTTCCCAATGCAGATGATTTTGATTTGAGAAAATCATAAATCTTATTTGAAGTTGATGTGGGAGGCCCCATTGGCTTGAGTGTTTTGCCATTCAGCAAAGGATGAAGCTGTCTTTTTACATTCTAAATCATTCATTATTCACCAGAAAATAAACAAAATTGCTTCCTTAATTCAAAATATTTTGATTTCAATTGAGATACTGGAATATCTGGCTCCCCATTAGCCAATTTTTCCATTTCTTCCACCCCAGGAAGGGACTAATCAAAATATTTAAGTGAGGAATCCAAGCACAGGTTTGAAGGGTTGATGAATGCTGATTTGAGAATTATTGGAGCTGGTTGTTTTTTTGGCCTCAGAATGGGGCCACTCATAGGTTTCATCAGGATCATCATTTCTAGTCACAGCATCCACATCCAAGTCCTCAGAATCAGCTGAATTGGATTATTGGGCATCAAAAGCAGCTAAAGTGGTGATGTTGGCCTTCTTTCCAAATATTTCATCAATTTGAATATCAAAAGGAAAAATTGAGTCCAAAATTTCTACCACTGAGTTTATTACCTTGGCTTTATTGGATTCTGTGATATTAAAGCCAGTGGAGATTGACATTGAGTGAGCCTTTTTGTACGTGGACCAATGATTCTTGAATTGCTCCCTCATCTGTTTTTCTGAAAGATAAAGTTTAAATTTTGTTTTATTTGTCAGTTCTTTGGCTATCAGAAGATGACCATTAACCTTAGAGGATGGAGGTTGACCAACTTTTGTTTCATTGTTGGATCCAAAGCAAGTGTCATAGTTGAAGGGAACTTTGAGCCAGTTTACCAGGATGATGTGATCAGCTCTCTTGAGATGAATTGAGCCTTTTGAATCTTATGGTGGAGGATTTTTTGATGTAGAGTTCCTGGGGGATGTTTTCTTTGGTGCATTTTATTTCTGTGTGGATTTTCAGAGGGAGTTTTTTGGCGGGGCTATTTGATAAGAGTAAAAGGGATGGAGGGATGAAGCAATGCAAGAGATAAAGCGGTGAGTGTTAGGAAGTGATGAGAGAAATAATTGATGAGATTTAGGAAGTGATTAGATCAATAAGTGATTAGAGTCAGGAACTGATGAGAGTCAGGAAGTGATCAGAGTTAGGAAGTGATGAGAGTGATAATTGATGAGAGTAATAAGTGATGAGAGAAATACATGATGAGAGAAATAAGTGATGAGAGGGTTAAATTGATGAGGTTAAGGAAATGATGAGAGTGATAAATTGATGGGATTGAGGAATTGATGAGAGCAAGGAAGTGATGGGGGTTATGAATAGATATTTCCTAGAGTTTGGAGGTAAAAGGGGGTGAAAAATTAGGGGTGTATGACATTGACCAATGTGTGGTTGATGCCGTGAAAGACTTTAAATACTTTATCTAAAAAAAACCATTTATTTTAAGATAACTCTGACATTTCTGATGTGAAATAAGTGAGGTTTTTTTGATTTTTAATGGCGGATCTGGGTTCAAAACCACCATTAATAATGGCAGGTTTGGTTGAATCTGATACACCCTATTTATCTCTCAAATTATTCCAGGGGAATCAAGCAACCAGAAATGAATAAATAATTTCCCAAATTTTCTCTGTATGTTGATATGGGCAGCAAAAGGTTAAACTTATGTGGATCATCAAAATGTTCCTGCTGTGAATAATCAAAAAAATCAATATGAATCTCTTATATGAGATCATGATATGAGTTTCCCTCCTGAAAGATCTTTTCCAAATTATGCTGAATTGATTGATTTTCCCCAAATTTGAAAAAAACTGGGAAGAGTATCATAGGCATGCACTTAGAATCTTGAATTAACACAGGGACAAGATTTTGTAATTGAAGTGCTCCATTGGCGCTGATTATGAGTGAAATCCTGGTCCTTAATCATGTCAGACCCTCTCAAGGAGGTTTTATTTCCCTTTGAAATTTTGGATCAAAAATTATCAAATCAATCCAATGAAATATTTTTTAATAAATTCATAACCATAAGCCTTCTTCTGATCCCAGTGGTCAATCAATTCATTTCAGAATTCAACTCAGATTCCAGTAAAAATTTGGGTCCATGATTCCAGAAGTCTCCCCTTCAAAAAAAAATATTGAAATCCTTGAAAAAGTAAGATGGTGAAAATTTAAACAGAAGAAAAGATATAAACAATATGAGAAATTAGATAAAGAAAGAATTTATCTCTGGTAGATCTTCTCTTCAATATTTCCTCAATACAATTATTACTGAATCTAAAAACTGGATAAATTTAATGATTACCTCATCAGATGGAACTTTCACAACTTCCCCTGTCTTGCATGCAAGGAGCAAAAGGCACAGGCACTAATCCTCACAGAACTCAGGATAGATTTAGTTGTATTGAAAGGGATGATAGATGGAGGAAGGATAAGTTTGATAGAGATAGGTGATTAATAAAATATTAAGGCTGTGAAGGAGACTGATTGTTGGAATCCTATAAGAGTAACACCAGAGGGATAGGTCAGATGAGTAAGGGTAGTCTGGATGGTGTTCTTGTGCTGAGATGTCACCCATTGAAAGTTAATAACCAATAAGAAGTATTATAATAATTCCATGGGAGGAAGTAATGCAGGAAGGAAGATTATGCCAGTATAGGTTAGAGCGGATGAAAAGCCTTGAGGTGGAGATGACTGGTTCAGGGGCTGGGATTCCCCATGGAATTAAATGTTGACCTGTTGGGCTGGAGTCAGTTTGTTAAAATATTGGGTGATGTGCCTGTCCAGGAAGGTGTGGCATGTACTGAAATGGGAGTATGGGTTGTCCATCCAGGAGTATGTACTATGTATTTACATCATGGGATATTTATGTACTTCTAATACCAGTTAGGTGTCATATCTTGCACAACTGAAAACCAATTGAGAGGCAAGTACTTACCAAAAGGCTGTGAAACTGGCTGAAATACCAGTTCATTTCTCATTTGTCATGGTGTCACATACCACTGTGTGAAAGTACCCCCAGGTTTAAGGGTACTTTGTCCCAAAGTGTGCATGGTTGGTGAAACTAAGCCATGCCCTTAAAAACATGGAGCTGTATTCAGACACACTCCTGAACGACATAAGGAGCCACCAAGACTTGGGAGTCTTTCTGTTGACAGGTGGAAAAACTGACCGTTGTCACAGAACAAGCCTTTGCCATTAACCTTTCCTGATTGCAAATTGAACCTGCAACAAGTCCAGTCAGTTCCCTGCCATACCTTGAAAAACTCAAACAAATTGAGAGGGAAGACCTTAGAAAAAGGCTATGAAAATGGCTGAAAGAACAGTTAATTTGGCAGTTTTTATGGTGTCACAGACCACGGTGTGACATTGGGTTAAAGGAAAAATAGAGGATGCAACAAGCCATGGAGAGAGAGCGAGAGCCTGGGAGATTTCCTAGGAGCTGAAATTTCAGGGAGATAATTCTGGGAGTGCAGCTGGTAGATCCAGTGGTAAAAAGTGGATTTTAATGAATGTTGAAAATGGCTGAGGAGACTGAGTATGGTGAATCAAGTTGTGGTTATGAAAGAAACTTTGGAAGCTTCTTGCTTATGTTGAGCATGAAATCCCTTTTGATTGGAATAAATATTTAAATATTTTTTATAGCTGTTCAACTCTATTGCCAAAATAAAGAGAATAAAATTTGGACCATGATGGAATGAAGAATCATCTAAATATGTTTAATAATATTGCAATTATTAATGATTTAATTCCTGTGAAACAAAACAAAGGAGTTTAAAAGAAACATAGTTTGAGTCCCATAACTCATACAGCAGATCAGGATGATAGTTCTCAGGAAGAAAAGAAATATTATAGATGTGATGAATCTATTACTGAAGAACAAAATGCATAAGAGAACAATCAAAGGAAAACAACATGTATGGTTTATCCCTAGATTTTGGTTTGTTGGTAAACTCCTGCTGGTAATGCAACAAACTGTGGTGGATGGCCTGACCAAATTGGTTGTTGGGGAAAAAGACAAGGGTTTGCATCTTGTTGGTGTTAAAATAAGTAGGCACTTATTTGTGTGCCACGCATAGGTGTAATCCAAATGGGACGCAAATACCAGCTTTTAGGGCCCATTGGAAAACCACACGGACTACACAGGCCTGTATGAATGTCACAGATTTGGGGAAACAGGCCTGAAAACACATGAAATAATTCATTTGTTACACAGGCAATCACGGGCCCATTGAGATGGATGGGCAACCCACTCCAAATGGGCTTGTATGGGAATCATTGGGTCCAAGTTTCATTTTGGAAATACTTCTCCAGCCAGGCTGGCCTGCCATAGTTATCATTTCCTTGTTTTGGGCTGGAAAAGCCCATTTAGGCCATTGCCCATGTTGCGGCTAGCTTTGGGCTGCTTTTTCTTGCTCATGACCCATTGAGGGGCCCAATGGCCTGCGCAGGGTCACTGTAGGGGGGTAGAGGAACTCAAAATGGGGTCACCCCACGCCAGTTGCAGTTGCTAAATCGGTTTCAGCCGCGACAGGAGCTGGGACTGACGGTCCTGGAACCCTCCCCTCCCCTTTCTTAACATTGAGAGGGAGAGTGATGGCTGGTGGAATAGCACCAGCCACAAACACTTTCCAGGCGTTTTTCAGAAAGGAAAATGGCGATGGGAGGGGATTTCATCACCCCCCACCTGAGCAAGCAAACAAGTAGGGCGCTCTTCCCCCCTGTTATCAAGGGGGAGGCGCCAAGGGCTGGGGGAACCTGATCCCCCTCCAGCTGACTAATCAGTTGGTTGGCCTGAGGCAAACATTGTACGAGGAGACCAGAAGGGAAGTTGACTACCCCTGATTGTCACCTAGGTAGGAAAGAGGAGGGTGACAGCATGTCTGCCAGTTACACCCTCCCCTGTGTGACTTTGAGACTGGACCAAGATGAGTTCTGGGTGCCACCTGGCCCATTTGTGGGACCAAGGGCTGTTTGCATGAGGCAGCCATCATTTAAGTGAGTAGATATAGGTAACAGGGCTGGTTGTGGTGGACAACCAGGCCAGGGATTGAACAGAAAAGGCACTGATTCAGCCCTGTGAGGTTGTAAACAACAAAATAAACCGGAACAGTCTGGTCAAAAGGGTTCAGGGACAAATGCCCTGTGGGCTGATGTAGCCCAAACCAACTAACAAGGCCTGTAGAGCCTGTAGAGCCCTTTTTAGGCAGAAATTTTGCCTTTTAACCTATTTTATCTGTAAGAGATTCAAGAAGAGATTTGATAGCGCTCACTGCAAATACTCTATCAATAGAGTATTGCATGAACCACTCCATCCAATCCAGAGCCTTCATAGATTGAGAGATTGTACTCAGCTTGAATTTTTAGTTTGGATTCATCATTTTCCTTTATCTTTCTTCTTCATTCTATTTTCCATTTACCATTCCTGTCAATCCACTAGTCCATCATTGTCCATCATCCCTACACAATCAAATACCTCAACACTCGAACAATGCAAAGATGGTCAGATGACCTTTAACACCATTGGTACAAAGAGTTGGTTTGATCTCAAGTCATTCCCAACTAACCTTCTCCATTGACCAGACATTGAAACAAATCCAGATTCCTTTCATCCCATCAAATTGGTCATCACCTCACCGTCATCTCCATACAATCCACCACCTAGTCTCCTTGAATGTCCTACCTCCTGATTCAACAAGGTTCCTAGGTCTCAAGCCTTCAACACCCAAGTTGGTTGTTTTTCATGTTCATTTAGTTCTTTCCTTTCTTCACATCCTCATGCTCACTCTTGCTCTGACTCGTGCTTGAACACATTAAATGAAATGAAAAACTCCAGTGGTCCTGGTTTTTAACTCAAATTCTTTCACGGTTAAAAGCCAAAACTCCATCAACCATACCGCAAACTGGCATCATCAACACCAGGACCGGCGGTAGATTTGTCCAAGGCACCGGCTCTTAAAGGAATCTACAAATCTATTCCACTCCTCAATGAGGATAACTATTCAATCTGGCAATCAAAGTTTCAAAATCTATTTTGACTACGCAAAATACTTTCTATCATGAATCAAGAGGACAAGGCAGTAGAACTAGACAAGACCTCAACCAGGAGATCACCGCATATTTGCTTTCAAGACTTGAGGCTGCCACTCACTCCAACATAATCACATCAGAGAACAAAAACAGTACTTGTGGAATCTGGATTGCAGCCAAGACGCATTTTGCCTCATCTCAGTCTGCTAACCAAGCCCAAGTTTTCAATAATTTTTTGTACCTATCTTTCAACAAACAGCAAATCAAAAAATTTGTGACCACTGTTTGAATTCATCTGAACAAGCTCTCTGAAGTTGGAATTGAGCTGCCATCAGACATCTTAGCCTATCTGGTACTGTTCAAGTTTCCTTCTTCCCTGAAGTCTATGCAATCCCAAATTATGAACAGGAGCCAAGTCATCACCATTGATTATGTCCTCAATCACCTGATACAAAATAAAAACAAAGTTTGAGCGACTAAGGAAGAATTAAAAACTGATCTTAGCTCAGTCAATATATCTTATCCTTGATGCACGAATGGGATTCATAACAAAAGATTGAAGAACCAAAAACGCAAACAATGCTGGGCGGAATTCCCTCATCTCAGGCCAGTTAACCAAAAAGGGAAGAAAGGGGAGAAGAAAGAGGACAATCTTGCTCACTTCTTCACCTTCTTATGTGGAGCCAACACTGTCAACTCCCTGAATAAATCATCTTTTATCCTTGATTTGGGGTGTTCAGTACATCTTCTCAATTCTAGAAAACATTTCAGTCAACTAACTACTCTCAATGGTTCTGAACACATAAAAAACGGCAAGACAGGCGCCGGAATTAGGATACTAGGAAGAGGAACTGCGTTCCTAAAATTTGGAGAGACCAATCTCAAGCTCACCAACGCATACTACGTTCCTGAAGCTATGCTGAATTTGTTATCCTTCGGAAAGTTCCTGCAGGATGACTGTCAGATCTTGGTAGACAACTCCGCCCACTCTCCTCAATTCACCATCAGATGGAAGGAAAAATCACTGATGCACGGATCAATCCTAAACAACTTATTGGTCCTGGATACTCCCCCGAAAGAATCAATGTATCTCATGAACATCGACAAGGTAGAAATCCTGCATTGAAAATTAGGACACGCTAGTTTAGGACAAATTGAGAAATATCTTGGCAAATCCATCGACGTCAAAGTCAAAGAGCAATTCTCTTGCTCCGGATGCGACCTCAGTAAGATCACAAAATCGCCCTTCACTCAACAATCCACCACTGCTTCCAAGGTATTTTAAAGAATCCGCGTTGATCTCATGGGACCAATCAATCCCATTTCAAAAGGTCACCATTGGTTCTTGCTCACTTTGGTTGATAATTTCTCCTTGTATATAGCCATGTTTCCCCTTTGCGCTAAGAGCGATGCCGCTGAATTAATCAAGTTGATCATCAATAACGAAAATCATAAGAGAGGTTATTACCCTAACAAATTCTGTTGCAATGGAGGAGGAGAGTTGGTAAACCAATCTTTGACCAATTTATTTGAGGAAAAAGGGATAAGAAGTATTTGTTCCGAACCCTATCACCCTGAACACAACGGGCGTGCCAAAAGAGCGAACCAAAACAACAGTTGAATCAGTATGTGCGACTCATTCAACATCCAAATTGCCACTGAATCTGTGGCACAAAACTATCAAAGGATGCTCCTTAGCACTCAACCAGATCCCTAGGAATAATGGTGAGCTATCTCCTTGGGAGATGATGAATGGTTCCAAACTACCTAATGACTATCTCCAACTGCTGGGAACTCCTGTAGTCTACCTGAATCTGAAAGAAAAATCGGCCCTCCAAAAGTTTGAAGAAAAAGGGATCCCTGGAAAAATTATTGGATACATACCTTGACTGTTGTCCTACACAATCATCAACAACTCTGGAGCAATGATTCAATCAAAACATATTAAAATCTGTAAAAACAACAACAGTGCTACCAGGTTCAGCTCTGACAAAATCAATGCCATCAAAGAACCAATCCATTCAAACTCTACCCCTGAGAACCCAACTCACAAATACAACAACAAAGAACACAAACCTGAACTCACTCAAATAGATCCCGCAATAAAAATTGGAGAGACTCTAACATCTTCTGAAATATTGCATGAAGAAAACGACGAAGAGCAGATAAATGAGATTCTGACGAGATCCAACACTGGTTGCTCCCTCAGGAATAGAGACACTCTCAAAAAAGCAGATAGATTTGGCTTTATTGCAACATTTGTTCCCAAGAACATCAATGAAGCCTTGAACTCTCCACCATGGGCAATCTCTGTGGGGAAAGAACTAGGCACATGTGAAGATCTCAAAGTTTGGGAAGATTACTTTGGTCCGGAACCCAACAACGTATTGAACAAAACTTATGTCTTCAAAATCAAGGAGAACACCCATGGCAAACCTCCTGTTTGCAAGACCCAACTCTGCGTCCAAGGGTTCAATCAGAAATTTGGCATAGACTACTTTGAGACCTACGCTCCTATTGGTAAAACCACTTCTCTCCGAGCTCTCCTTTTGTTTGCTCTGGACCAGAATCTCCCAATTATTCAATTATATGTAAAGGGGGCTTTTCCGCACGCCAAGATAGAAGAGGAGGTGTATATTCAAAGACCAAAAGGAAGCAACTGAAAAACTCCCATCCTAAAATCAAAAAGGTCACTCTATGGGCTCAAACAGGCGCCCAGAAACTGGTACAAAACCCTCAGCCAGTGGATTGAATCTCTAGGATACCAACCCTTGGATTCCAATCCTTGTCTCTACAACCACACCAGCTCCAACTCCTCCTTGTTTTTCCACATTGACAAACTTATAGTGGTTGGCAACACAAATGAATTCAAGGATCAATTCCTGAAGAAATTCCCTAATTCCACCAGTCACAAACCAAATACTATTCTTGGTATGAAAGTGGATCGCGACAAAAACTCAATCTCCTTATCTCTACCCCTACATATTGCTTGGGGTCTTGAAGAACTCAATATGACCAATAGCAAGCCCATCTCAACTCCTTGCACTCCAGGACTTCATCTGCTTCGGGCATTGGAAGAGGAACACTCGGAATTCTTAGCTCTGAACATCAACTACCAATCACACATTGGGAAACTTAACTTCATTGCTGGATTAGCCCGACAAGACCTCTCCTTTGCTATCTCAAGCCTTGCTTGCTACTCAGAAAGACCTGGAATCAAACACTGGAACAAAGTTGTACAAACATGGAGATACCTGAATGCTACAAAAGACACTAGATTGAAATTGTCAAAGAAGAAGGATTGTCCCAATCTCATCTGTTACAGCGACGCCACCTGGGGCAATGACCCCAGCTCTCAAAAGTCTCAATCTGGCATTCTGTGTTCACTCTATGGGACACCCCTGTTCTGGACCAGTCGAAAGCAACAAAACATCACTTACTCATCCACTGAAGCAGAATGCAACGCCTTGAACAAAGGCCAACTCGAATGTCTCTGGATCAAACATTTGATTGGTGAGATCTGGAGAATTGACGCAAGCCAAATGACTTTGAGTATTCACCTTATCAATAACAAAGGTTTAAAAGATAAAATTATTAAATTCAGGACAAACTCAAAAACCAAGTTCATTGACCTGAAAACAAAAGGGATCAGAGAAGACCTGAAATCAGGACTGATTAAACTCTAACTTATCACATCTGATCAGATGGTTGCTGATGCACTTACCAAGGCGGCCGCCAAATCCTCATTAGACCATTTGGTCAAGCACGTCACAACTTGACTTGATATCAAACCAAGGGGGGGTGTAAGAGATTCGAGAAGAGATTTGATAGCGCTCACTGCAAATACTCTATCAATAGAGTATTGCATGAACCACTCCATCCAATCCAGAGCCTTCATAGATTGAGAGATTGTACTTGGCTCAACTTTTTAGTATGGATTCATCATTTTCCTTTATCTTTCTTATTCATTCTATTTTCCATTTACCATTCCGGTCAATCCACTAGTCCATCATTGTCCATCATCCCTAAACAATTGAATACCTCAACACTCGAACAATGCAAAGATGGTCAGATGACCTTTAACACAATCGGTACAAAGAGTTGGTTTGATCTCAAGTCATTCCCGACTAACCTTCTCCATTGACCAGAAATTGAAAGGAATCCAGATTACTTCCATCCCATAAACTTGGTCATCACCTCACCCTCATCTCCATAAACTCCACCACCTAGTCTCCTCAAATGTCCTACCTCCTGATTCAACAAGGTTCCTAGGTCTCAAGCCTTCAACACCCACGTTGGTTGTTTTTCATGTTCATTTAGTTCTTTCCTTTCTTCACATCCTCATGCTCACTTTTGCTCTCACTCGTGCTTGAAAACATTGAATGAAATGAAAAACTCCAGTGGTCCTGGTTTTGAACTCAAATTATTTCAGTATCATGTGCCCACAAGAGGCCAATCTTTTTTACTTAAGGAGCCCTTCTCCCTGCTGTTTCCACCTCATCCACATGAATTCATCCAATAAATTATCCAACATATTGCCCCATTTTGAGAGCCCATTGGCCTTTGTGGACACAAGTTTTCCAGCATTTATTTTTCTGTTATTAATGCTACTCCTGCCACTAAGCTAATTGCTGGCCATAGTCTTCACAGTCAGGTCATCAACTTGACCTAGTTCCTGATCAAATCAGGGAAACAAGAAGCAATTTTGCTGCTGCTGTGCCCCTCAGAAACCTTGCAACAAATGTGATTGCTTTCCATTGATGTCAAACTCTTTTTCAGCTTGCTACTTGTACAGAGAAACCTGTCAAAGTAGAATAAAAATTAAAAAATCATGATAATACAAGAGTGAGAAATCTGGAAATATTATGGTATATTTGGATTCCTCACCCAAAATAAGGTAGGGTAACTCACTGAACCCACCCTTGAATTCCAACTGCTTATATTTTTGAATAATTAAAAAGGGAAATGACCAAAAGGCCATGGCATCACTATGGAACTTTTTGGAAATTTTAATATTGGGTAATGTTAAATTCATGACTCATTGATCCGTGGATAAAGTTCAAAGTGGGCCTTTTTTGCACAACACATGGTCCAATCCAAGCCATTTACAACTCCCCATGGCTCAAAGAGTTGTGCAGCCCACCCAGCCTGATCCAATGGTGTGTTGGATTCCACACAACTACATTTGAGCTGTGTGGAGTTGTTCACAGCTCAAATGTAGTCCTGTGTTACTGTGCACAACCCCCCATAGCTCAAAGCATCGCGCTGCCCACCCAGCCTGGTCCACTGGTGTGTTGGATTCCACACGACTACAATCAAGTTGTGTGGAGTTTTATGCGGCTCAAATGTAGTACTGTGGCATCCAAAAGGACACTGGACTGCGGTGAGCCAAAAAAGAAAAAGAAAACAAACAAAAAAAAAAAATGGAATGAAAGGGCATTACCATAACCCATGAATCAAATAAAACTTCCAAAAAAAAGGAATCAACCAAAAAATCAAAGAAATAAAAAAATCTTGATTGTTGGTCAAAAAAAAAAACAAAGAAAAAAATAAAAAAACAATAAAAATGGGCCTATCCAATGGCCCAGCCCTAAAGTAAAAAGACGCAAAAAAACCTAAGTAACTGGACTAGCCCTAAACTAAAAAAACCAAAAAAATCACAAGTAACTGGACTAGAGCTAAATTAAAAACACCAAAAAAAAAGACAAGTAACTGGAATAGCCCTAAATTGAAGAGAAAAAAAAAGTAACTGGACTAGCCCTAAACCAAGAACACAAAAAAAAACCAGTTCAATTTTTGTTAAGCTGATCCCATCATCAGGAGTAAAATCCTCCTTATGATGGAATCAGACCAACACAAGTTGAACTGACTTAAAATTAAAATCTCATTCAAAACACTCAATATAATGATTTTAACTAAAAACACTCAAAATAATGATATTCAAACTGTGATAACCCTTTATATTAATAGAACTCATTAGCTGCATTAGAGTTATAATTTATATGAAACCCAATGATGAAATAAAGTCAAATTCTATAATCTCTATAATCTCTATAATCTAGAATACATTTGAAGTTTATCTTTGAGATTATCAACCCAACCAGAGTCTTTTTTAGAAATCAAGGACCGCTTTTTGCTACAATGGGTGGGATTGGAATAATTTCTCCTTCAAGTACTAATATAACCCAGTGGTTATTGTTTACAAAGGAAATGAAATTGGATCTGATTGGTCAGTAAACACATTTTTCATTGTAGTATAAGTATCACATGACTCCAACAAAATGAAACATATATGTCTGAAATATGTGTCTGGTATGATTTGACCCATATCTAATTTAGCCAGCCATTTTGAGGAGGGAATATTTTCATTTATTTCTTCAAAATCAAGTATTTGTTTAATCTTTTCAACCTCCTTTGCACCAACAAGCATCTTCATGATGAATGCTTTATGTTTCTCCAATGTTTGTATCATTTCTTTTCTCACTTTAAACCAACCATTTTCTTCATAATCAAGAGATTTAGCAATTACTCCAAATCTGCGATTCCCATCTCCAATTGAATCCCAAACCTCACCCAAGAAATTATGGAATTTGTTGGTTATTTGAATGAGGTATTTCAAACTTGGTTCCTATCTTGAAAACTAGCTTAGTATTCATTTCTTTAATCAGATCATTTAAATGAATACTAACCAAAGATGAGCTTCTGGTTGAGATTTGATGCATGTTCTCTTCCTCTGAAGAGGATTCTGATTTCAAATTAATTAGTTCCAATTCACCTTCAGTCTCTTCCTCTGAACTATGGAATTCAGATTTAGATTCTGCCAACTTTGACTAACAATTAATCATTAGTTAGTTACTAAGTTCATTAAACCAAAGAAATGAACATATCCCAAAAGAAAAGAGTTACTATCTTTTGTATTTTGTTATTTGGAGCCCTTCTAGTCCTTTTTTGTCCCGGGAGTTTTTTTTCAACATGCTCAAACCAAGATGGTTCTTGCTGCATATCTGTCAATTTTGACCAGCCCCTACTTGATTGTAAGAATTCAGGTTCAATTTTTTGCTTCAATCAACATTTTTTAATCTTCCAAATGATATACTTAAATAGGCCACTTTGCTCATTATCTGGAGATTTAAAGATCATTGCATTCACTTTTTCGCGTAACTGAGGAATTTTTAGCATTTCATCAACATTCCACCTGAAAAATTCTCAAGGATCAACCATTAGTGAGTTGGAATCATTAATCAAAAATAATTAATCAAAAAGAATGAATCCCATAGTGATTTGAACAATCCAAATTGAAAAATTCAACTTAAGCCAACTTACAGAACTGGAACTGCAAGGGTCATTGTCCAACCTCCATTGAGGATGAACATCTTTGGGTATCACCAATCCTCTGAACACTAGACAGTCACCTATTTGGTGGGAACAAGGCAAACCCATAGTGTTGAAATATGACTTGGTGCACCCCTTTCCATAATGATCACATTTGAACTTCTCAAATTTTCCCAGAATTAGCTGAATTGCCTCTAAAGACAATTTGTAACCCAATGGGACATTTTAGGTTGAAGAGCTGACCCTAACTTAATTTGAGAGTTATAAAGTGACACAAAAGATTTAATTTGATTTGAAACTGTTCTTTCAAGGCTTTTCCAAACATCAAACATGTTTCCCAAAGAGTTTGCAAGGAATTGTTTGAGTGTTGCATGGGCCCCTTCAACCAAAGATGTTGTTTTGTTTCCAAAATCTGGGTTTATAAAATTCCATGCTGTTAAAAATGTCTCTTTGATAGGGAAAATGTTATTTTCAATATACTCGGGTGCATACTCATAGTCTTTCAAGAAACACTATACAAGTCAAAAGGTCACAACTCAAAACTAGGTAGAATAAGAAGCAGTAATCTGGACCTACTCTGAGTTCTGCATCATTTCCCTCCGCCTCCTCCTTGGTCTTTGAGGCCCCATACTTTGCCCACAGAGTCATAAAGCTTTTCAATCCTTCAAATTCATGAACAAAGCGCGCTTTAAAGTTTGCTTGTATGTTTTTAGACAAGTGCCAAGTGCAACATTGTCTTGATGAATCAGGGAAACTAGATTCAATAGCACAAATCAGAGCTTTTTCACAATCCATCACAAAGACTTTTTGAAGTATCTCAGGATCATAAGCCAACTCCTTTAATGCATTTACAGACCAACTGTAGAACTCAAACTTTTCTTTTTTTTATAAAAAAAACAGCTTCTGTGAAAGTTTTGCGATTGGCTGTCATTCCTATAACATGCAATAGTGGGATTTTGTACTTATTTGTCACATAATTACAATCCAACGTAGGAATATGATGGAATTTTTTTGAAATCTTTACTGCCTCATGATTTTCTAAGTACAGGGCCTCCAAGTGACCCTCTCCACTGAACTTTGACTGGTGAATACAGCTTTTTTCTTCAAGATGTACATAGAGTACCTCCATAACAATTTTCTCCCTTAGTTCTGCAAGCGTTACCTTCTGCTCAGTGTTATAGATCTTTTGGTCATCAACATAATCCCCTCCATCAATTTTGCTTGATTTACTCTTAAGCTGCAACACATTGAGCCCATGATTTATGCCTTATATTAGATTTTCTAAGGCCACCCTCAATATTTTCCTCAGTCAATGATGCACAGAGATTTGTTCAGATGGTTGATGGTTACTTTGGGTTTCTTTGTAGGAGAGGTGCCACAAGGGGTCTGCCTTTGTGCAACTTGCACAGATTGAAAAATTGCACCCAACTTCCTTGTGTGAGTTTATCTAGACCGTTTGGTAAGAAGTTGTCCCAAATATGAACCATGGCAATCACAGGCCAAATCCACATATTTATCTTTCTTCAAGTTAAAAACTGTCAGAGCTTAACCATGCTTCATAGCCCATTTTTGAAAATATTTTTGGGCCTCTTCCCCAGTAGAAAAGTTTGTCACAGGAGGTGGGTCAAGTGGATGTGGCATCAATCAAATGGTTATGTTTTTTAATTTCATAGTTAAAGGCACCCCATAAGTTATTTTGAATATAATTTAATCCGGCAAAGACCTCTGTAACATGAGTTATCCAAAGATTTAGGAGACTAAGGGACAAATGAGGCAAGAGAACCTTACCCCGGGATCCCTTTGACTCAAGACTAAAGAAAAATGACTGACAAATTAAAACAAACAGAACAGCAGAGACCAGAGAGGAGTCTCTGATGGTGTAGTAGAAAACAATGAGAACAAAGAAACAATTGAAGCAGCCAGCATAAGCCTCACATATGATCAATCTTAAGGAGATTTTGATGGATTGTGTAATGCTGAGGTGAGGTCAAGGTAGAAGTTGGGTTGAGTTGATGATTGAGATGAGAGGAAGATGAGAAGCAAGGGGAGAGAGCACGTTGAGGTAAATTGAAAGAAGGTGGTGAGAAATTCAAGGAGAGTGGACCTTTGAGTGATCAATGGTGGAGAGTTTTATACAAAAGGAGGGAGGAACGCGGAAGCAGGAGTGAGAAGGTTTTGAGGAGGCAGGAGGGTGAGAAAGGAAATAAGTAGCTGGGGTCAGGATGAATGAAAGGAGGAGAAAATGAGGAAGCAAGAATTATATGGATCAAGGAAAGGGAAATCAGGAAGTCAAGATAATTAGGATGAAGAGGTGATTGTGAAACGTGGGAGTGATGAAGCTTCAAATTTGGAGATTTTGCACTGTTGGTGCCACAGAGTGGGATGACATGCAAGAATTACAAAAAACCGCCGTGATCAGTGAGGTGAAATGGTGAAAGAGGTGAGGTTGGGGACGGAGGAAAAAAGGGCAGGTTTTGTTAGTGAATCAGCCAGAATTTGATTTAAGGGAATAAGATGGGTGATGAGGGAGTGGTTTCCACCGTTCTCTAGTAACCATTTAATATGAGTGTGAACATATTTGAGAGCTCCATGATGTGATTCTTTATGTACTAGATTGTTCAAGGCTTTGTTGTTGATGAAAGCGCAGTGACTAAATTTTGGTTAGGATTCATTTCCAAGATTAATTGTGATAACCACAACTTCTCTTGAGTAGGGAGGACAAGAGATTTGAGTTCTTCTTTGGTGGAAGAGAGAGATATAGTTGATGAGAGTTGACTGTGCCATTCAACTGAAAATCTGTAGAGGACAATGAGATAGCTGGTATGACTTCTTCAAGATTTGGGATTGTCTCCGCCCTCATAGTTGCTGTGGACTTCAATTTTGTATTCAAAGGAGGAACTTTGAAGACAGAGAGCCAAATTTTTTGAGGTACTGAAATACCACCAGGAATGCTTGGATTTAATCCAATGAGGGATTCCAGCCTTGTTATTGAACCAAGAATTATTTGAGACAGCTAAGGATAGATTGGGCCTGGTTTGGCTGGCAATGAAGTTCACAAAGCCAGTGGATGAGCGGTAATTAATTTTTAGTTCAGGGAAGTCTTCATGTTCTTTATTGGTGGAGGAGAGGAGTTTTATGTTGGGTATGAAGGGTGTGCTGATTGGTTTGCAGTAAGAAGTCCTAGTTTTCTAAGTGCTGTATCAATGTGATTGGATTGTAGAAGTCCAAGCCCATCCTTGGTGTTCACGAGTTCATTCCCAAGAATCTTGCTCAGAGGTCCATCTTGGGAAATTTTGAACTTAGCCTTCAGACAATTCCCAAAATCAATAGAGTTCCCAACTATCAACAGGTCATCAACGTATACAAATGTTGAAAGGAAATCACAGATTACCATTCTCTCAGCGCACCTCCACCACTCAAATTGACATGTCACTTACTTTACTTACTTTTCACAATTGTTTGCCTTGCATGCTCCCACTTGTTACACCGCAAGACACCCAAGGCCACCACTCCAGGATCTTTTCTCATCTCCCTCTTCCATTTTCCTCCCTCAACAGCTTCCTCATCCGCTCAGGCCCATCTGCTTCCATCCATTTGCTTCCCTCTTCTCTTCCCTTCATCCGCTTCCCTTCCGATCTGTGTCCCTCTCTCATCCACTCCCTTCCTCCAACTTATTGATTCTCTCACTTCTTTCATCAACTTCTCTCCTCCCTGTCCTCTATTTCCTCTCTTGATCTCACTTGATTCTTGCTCTCAACTTCATCTATGATAAGTTTCCAATTCCTCTGCTCAAATCACGTCAACATCAAACTACCCCGCTGCTCATTTTCATTACCACCAACTTCCTTTCTTTGTTGTTCACATGTGAGGTTGTCTGCAAACTGTCATCTAAATCAATTGACCACTTACTCTATTTTCTTTTCCTCAAAGTTGTGATTAGATCTTGATTCCGTCTCTCCCACTACCTCCTCATCTCTCACCATCCTTTACACTCTCTTGTCCTTAAGCATCATTTTTTCCTCTCAGTTAGCACAGAGTGAGAATTCCTCTTCACAATTGTTCTTGTTTCTTCTGTCCCTGATTCTTTCTTTTATCTGATAAACTTTCTTGTCTTAGTCTGTTGGTCCAGGGAATTAGATAATTTTAGCTCTTCAACAAACACATACACTTTAGTGGCGGTATTAATGTAAAGACAAGGGTTGGCACTCAATTTTGTGAAATTTTCTTTGAGAAGCCAACTTTTGAGCGTGTTGTACCAGATTTTTGGTGCTTGCTTCAGACCATAGAGAGCCTTTTTGAGCTTGAAGTAAGGATATGGGGAATTATATCCTAGGGGAGCTTGGATAAAGATTTCCTTATCCAACAGAGTGTGAAGGAAGGCAGATTTGATTTCCATCTGCCAGAGAGTGAGTTTGTGATATAATGCGTACACTAGCAGGATGTGAAGTGTGGTGATAGAGCCTGTTGGGGCGTAAGTTTGGCCATAGTCAAAGAATTCCACCTCTTTGAAGCCCTGAACGCAGAGTCAAGATTTGAAAGAAATGCCCATTTTGTTTGGACCATCTTTGATTCAATAGACCCACACGGTGAACAGGGCAGATCTGCCGTCAGGAAGAGAGTGAAAACCTTCCCAGATCTTCATTAGATCAATTCCATCAAGTTTGGATTTCATTGAGGCCATCCAATTTTCTTTTTCATCACAGTGGGTAGCTTTGTAATAGTTCCTGGGACCAGTTCTTGAAATGAAGCCTTATTTTTGGGGTCTTTGTATGGTGGATTGGTTGCAAAGGTTAGGAGGTGATTTGACTTGAAGTTGCTTGGCTACTCCAGAGTTTTGATTATTGAAATCAGAGTAAGAGGGATTAGATCAAATGTCATCAGGCTGACAGGTATTAGGAAGTGTAGTCTGGATGGTTTCACCAACAGGAGATTGTTGATTTGAGGAGGTATCATTGAGATTGTCAAGAGGGCCATCAGAGAGCAAGGTGGTAGGAAGATTGGATTTGAGGGTATCAATGAGTAAAAAATTGTCAGTTAGGAGGGGATCAAAGCAGGTATCAGACATTGAAGGATCATCTGAGGGGGTAAGAGAGAGAGGAGAATTTTCAAAAATTTTGACATTTTTTGAACAAACAATGTTTTTGGAAGTGGGACAGTAAATTCAATAGGAACTTAGATCAAATTCAAATCTGACCAGAATGCCATACATTCACTTTTTTCAAGTTTTCCAGAGAAGAGGCTTGATTGAGGACAATGGTCCAAGAACCAAGTATTCTGACAACATGATTCTTAGGAGGGTTTCCTGTCCACAGTTTGTTGGCAGATTTTTTGATTTTAGGGGATGGATGAAAGTTGAGAATAGAGCAGACCCTGATGAGGATTTTGTCACATAGGAAATTGGCAATGTTCATATCAATTATTGTGGTTTTTGAAGCTTCTCAAAGGGAGCAGTCTTCCCTTTTGGCAACAGGATTATGCTGAGGAGTATACGGTTTGAACGTTGTGTGCTTGATTCCGTTTTTGCCAAAGAAAGTCCTGAGGCAATGGTTAATGAATTCTCCTCCATTTTCAGAGTGGAATCCTTTCAGCATTCTTCCCTTCTGATTTTCATGAAGCTTGATTAATTTGATCACTTCATTGATTACCTCTGATTTGAGTCAAATGGGGACACACGTTTTGAATTTGGACCAGTTGTTGGTGAGGAGAAGGAAATATCTGCACCCAGTCAGAGATGGGGGATTTTTGGGATCACACATGTCAGAATGGATGAGATCAAAAGAGTTTGTGCTTCAAGGCAGATGTTTGAGAAAGGGTTGAAAATGAATATTGCCTTTTGCGCAAGCCACACAGTCAATTTGATCCCATTTCAGATTGGGAAGATATCTGGAAAAAAGAAGAAATGTCTCTTGATGAGGGTGGAAGAATTGTTGATGGATGTTAGATAGAGACACAAAAAAGAAGGAGGTGGGATTAGGATGATTTGATTCATTATCAATAAAAAGGAGGTTATCTTTGATGTTGCTGGAGAGTATTTGGTGCTGCTTGTAGACAAGGGTGAATTTTTTTGGAGATAGGAGAGTCAGTGAAGAGCCCTTCTGACCAAGAGAGACAAGATTGACCACAAGTTTGGGAACATAGAGAGAGTTCTGAAGGTTTAGAATTGCCAGATGGGTGGTCAGTCTTGCAACACCACTTCCCAAGGAGAAGATGGGAGCATTGGGATAGCCTGTTTGTATTTTGGTGTAATTGGGGTTGAGATTGGAAAAAAATTCAAGTCATTGAACGTACAATTTGAGGCTCCAGAGTCTAGCAATATTGAATTACAAATGAGAGTTGGTGATGTGACCATGGCAAAGTTGTAGGCCAGGAGTGCGGAGGGGGTTTTTGGAGGTTGAGATGTAGAGTTGTTGGTTTTCAATCCAACACACTGGGAGCTACCAGAGTTGGTTTGCAAGTGTGGGTAGAGCCACCAACACTTACTTCAATTGTGATTGGCTTGAGGGTTGTGCCATGTTGCTTGACATTTGATAAACTCAGTTTTAGTCATCAGGGAAGAGGCGTGCAATCAAGCTACCACTTTTTTCTTAATCTGATTGAGGTGTTGGAGGACCAAGTTGGCATCAATTTTTGGGTCTCCTAATGAATGTGTGATTATTGTCTTGAGATGTTTGAGTTGAGGGGTAAATTTGTAGAGCCAAAGATAAGCAACAATGTCTTCATCCATCTGGATCCCAATTTTGGCAATATGAAGCAGCCAGCCCTGGCGTTGGTGATGAACTTCCCTCATTGTTTGGGGTCAAATTGAAGATTTAGGAAGATGAAGAAGACTCTGGAGGGATTGGGTTTTTGATACAAGGCATAGAAATCATTTATCAATTTCCACAGCTCAATTCCATTTTTCAGGTGATGATCCTTCAGACAGTTGATTCAGGTTTGATTAACCAACTTAGCAAGAATGTAGCCAACAATTTCAAGGTTGACTTTGGGGGGATATTTTTTGGGTTCAGTTGAGTTTAACCAGTGAGAAATGCCCTTGAGGGAAAGAATTGTTTGAAGTTTAGATCTCCATAAAAAGAAATTGGAATTGGAGAGGCTGGGAATTGAATCGGTTAGATTCTTGAGGAGGGATTGAGAGGTATCCATTGGTCTTTTGATTGGTAAGTGGCTGAGTCAATGAATCCTTTGGCTTCTAAATGTGTTAAGCTGAGGACAAAATCTGACTGTATATCAAACTAAGACCAATGGTCTGACAGAATCACAGGAGTTATTCAAAGACTCAGGAGACTAAGGGACCAATGAGACAAGAGAACCTTACCCTGGGATCCCTTTGATTCAAGACTATGGACAAATGAGTGACAAATGAAAATAAACAGAAAAGCAGAGACAAGAGAGGATTCTGTGATAGAGGAGTAGGAAACAATGAGAAAAAAGAAATGATTGAGGCAGCCAGCACAAGCCTCACATCTGATCAATCTTGAGGAGCTTTTATTGGATCCTGTAACTCCAAGGTGAGGTCAAGGTAGAAGTTGGTTTGAGTTGATGATTGAGATGAGAGGAAGATGAGAAGAAAGGGAGAGAGCGCGTTGAGGTAAATTGAAAGAAGTTGGTAAGCAATGCAAGGAGAGTAAAGCAATGAGTGAGCAATGGTGAAGATTTGGACACAAAAGGAGGGAGGATTGCCAAAGCAGGAGTGAGAAGGTTTTGAGGAAGCAGGAGGGTGAGCAAGAAAAGAAGTAGCTGGGGTCAGGATGATGAATGGAGGAGAAAATGAGGAAGCAAGAATTATCTGGATCAAGGAATGGGAAATCCGGAACTCATGATCATGAGGATGAAGAGGTGATTGTGAAGTGTGGGATAAATGAAGCTTCAAATTTGAAGATTTTGCACTGGTGGTGCGTTAGAGTGGGCTGAGATGGAAGAAGTACAACAAAAAAGTTCCACAAAGTATGTGTTTATCCCAAATTTGGGTTTAGGGAACCCAAGTGTGGTCCAGGGGGTGCCCAAAATTCTGAAACAACTTCCAGGGGGTTGTGCACCCCCAAAAACGGTGGTTTGGGGGTAAACAGCTCCTATACAAGCCCCCGGGGGTTGTCCGGTTTGGAACTTCCCTTTGTAGTTGTCTATGGACTCCCAAGGCTCATTTGAGCCATGTAGGGCCCTTCACAACTCCCAAACAACTGGAGTCATGAATTTATCATCAGCCTTTAATATTTCACACAAAATTTCATTTATAGGTTTCACACCTAAAATCCACTCAGAATTGAGGTGTTGTGTATATTTTAGGAGTGACAGCCAGATTTTTGTTCTGTCACAATTCCAGGGCGCAGCCCCACATCCATACAGCAAGGGTAAATTTGCCTGACACCCAATATGTAGGCACCTGTCAAGATACCCGCATTCAAAATGCTGCTGGCCGTGGATGCTGGATTCCTGCACGCAGCTGTCAATTATGTGCGCATTAAAAATAACTGCACCTCTCCTGACAAGCAAGGTACAGCAGGAACAGGCTACAACCTGAATTCATAAATCATGCATACGTAACAAACAGACTGACAGATAGAAGGAGGTCTGAAACCTCTGAAAATTGAACAAAAATTATGAAATTTAAAATATAAGACAGAAAAATTGTGGAAAATAGGAATGAAGGTTGTCATGTAAATGTTATTATTGAATCTTTATGAACCACAACAAATATCAAGGAGTTCCCCTAAAAATTATTCAAAATTACCAAAATGTTCAGATCATGGCTTATAATCTGAAAATAGCCACTCCCGACCATTTCACTGAAAAGAAACTAATACAAATTTAGTAAATATGGCAGAACTGTAAAAATAACAAATTAAAATTTAAACAGATTGTGATAATTATTTCACCCATAAATATGACACAGAAAGGTACAACTGATTTACAGCACTGAGAATATGTTCCAAACTAGACCTGGCCAGTCTTCCAGAATTATCACACAAGCACAACCATCTCTACTTGCCCTGGGAAGGTCCTTTTACCCAAAAAAGGTATATATACAGCCCTTTTTGGATGATTTAAACACCATTTATTTTTAATTAATAAATCCAGAACCATTGCCATCCATGATCAAGTATTAATGAATGATAAGAAAGTGATTTATGGCCTCAGTCTGATAGTATAATTATCAATTCTAACCTCATGATTAATTCCATTGAAGAATATCAGCAAAATCCCACCAATTTTCCTGAGACACTTTCAATCTGTGAGTTTCTGCAAGTATCTTGGAGTGTCTTCTTAAAGTAGTAATTTATCTCCTTGTTGCATCCAGGAATAAGTGCTGTAAGACAGAAAGTCCACCTATTGCCCTTTATTAAACCCCTTTTGAGCAATCAATTAGGACCTCATTGTCCCAAGGTCTTTACACGGTTCAAAAGAGCCCCTTGAAGAGAGGTTGTTTCAATAAACATCCCCAGTCTTTTATAAGCTTTGGCCCTTCTTTAAAAATATATTGAAACTATTTTAACCAAATAAAACTCCAAACTTTTAACTTGCTCTTATTATATTAATATTTTTGAGCATTTTATGTGTTTTCTTGGAATTATTATTGTTCCAACATCAATATCACTTGCTGTAGCTGAAGGAATGCAAATTTCCTTGTATCAGTAAGCTGAAACTATTGGAAGCTAAATTGGAAAGCGGCCATGTGCAATTTTATGGCACACACCCATTATTTGACCACCTGACAAGCAGCAGTTGATTAAAAGCAATGCGGTTTTGAGCACCTGCCAACCAAGGTCTACCCAAAAAAATACTGATTTTACAACCCACCAAACTCAGTGGACACACCATATTTAGAGCTGAATGGTTCCACATGGCTAAGTAAAGAAAGATTTATCAAAAATGAACAGAAAATAAAATTGCAACAACCACAAAATCAAACAAAATTGCAAGTTCATCAAAATACCATGCATCACACCAACAAAAAGATGCATCATGGAATTTACAAAAGCATCAAGAAAAACAAAAGCCTCATCCATTTTTTTTGAATACCATACTGAAAATTTTTACCTGATGGAAACAATGGACTCCCATCTGTATTTGAGGAATCCATCTCCCCATCACCATTTTATTTTCATCATTGCATCAATTAGTCATACAATTTTATGAATTTTATTCATTATAAAATTAATTTTTCAACCAGCAATTTCAACAATCTCTAAAATCTAAATTTTCTAATAACCAGACTTCTCTCACCCTTCATCATTATATTCAGCTAGGAAATTTCACCATATGTGTATAATGTATATCACATAAAAAAAACTTCTACAAATTTCCATTGTTTCAATTTTTTGGAATGGCTTCAACAGTTCAAATATTTTCAGTTGAATTTTTTCTGATCAGAAATTAAACCCAAGAATTATATTTTTGTGTTTCTCCAAAGCTGAGATTAATTTGGACTGAAGAATATATGCCTTAATTATTTGTAACAGAAAGGTGTTTTTCTCTTATGATCACAATTGAGCATAAATTTTGTGGTAATTCCTAAGAAGAAATTGAATTACATTCACAATTTATTGAAAGGGTGAAACAATGAATGGAAAACCTTCATCATCAAAGTTTTCACGTCCTTAGAACTAGGAATATCAACAAGAACATCTTGTCCCAATTCAAAAGATTTTTCAGATCTGAAAGGCTTTGGGATTCATTTATTTCTTTTTGTGAAAAATTAGTTGTTTCAAGAACCATAAAGGAAAACTAAGCCAATTTTTAAAGAAAAGATTCCCACATGAAATTCTACCTTGAGTTTTTACAGTAAATTTTCAAATTATGGATCAAACATGATAAAGAGTTTTCAGCTCTGTGGACTTCCAAAAAATTGCATCTTGGAGATTAAATTATTTTAAAGGATAAATTTACCTATTCTTCCACAAAATGCTAATTGGGCAATTCCACAGGGTATTTTTTGCATATTCTGGAATTAACACACGGTCATTATTTAATCAAAGAAAAGATATAGACCCCCCTGGCTAGTAAATATTAGAAAATATTGATGAATTTCCCAAATTTATTTGATAATTTTCATAGGAAAATTTCTCATTACGCATTAATAAAATGGAAAGAAAATATTCCAATATTCCCAAATCAAGAAGAATAAAATGCACAAAATATTTCATCATTTCTATGTGAATACCTTGAAGTCACATTTTAGATGACATTGTTAAAATGCGGATGCACTCAGGTAATTTGCATAGGAGTGTGTAATCCAAATGGGATGCAGAAATAGGCCTCCACGGCCCATTGGAAATCACGTGGGCCACGTGGGCCTATGTGGGTGTTATTGGTTTTGGGCATTTGGGCGCCAAAACACGTTTTTATTGTCTTTTGGGACACGGGCCCTCACGGGCCCGCCAGGGTGGATGGGCCACCCAAGCCAGATTGGCTTATTTGGGTATAAAAGGGCCCAAGCTTTATTATGGACATACTTGGCCAGATGGGCTGGCCCGCTGTGGTGCCCCATCCTGGAAACCCTGGCCAGTGCGGAGTTTTTAATTTTTTATGATTTTTCCTTATCAATATTCATAGATATCATTATCATAGAAAAAAAAAAAAAAAAAAAAAAGCCATCCATCACCAATCCCATCCATAATCTCATCCCATCATACCCACAAATCATCTCTCATTGATTGACTCAAACAATTCTTTGTCAAGTTGATCTGCACCTTTTGGGATGAGAAGATCCTCTACATCATCATGGAATTTGTTCAAGTCATGATATCATCTACCATGACTGCAAACCTGAGAACATCCCCATTGCCTCCTTGCCCCCTTTTTTTGCCTCCTTCCTCTGGATCTTCTTTGAAATCTGTCTGAATTCAGGGTCCCATCTATCAACTATGTATCTTTGAGCCAGAACCAAAGCTGGTCCTACCAAACTTCATCCGCTTGGTCTTGGTGGCTTGGTTCTGGATCAAGGCTGTCAATCCAGCCTTGATGGGCTGCTTGCTTGCCTGATCAAAACGCTTGCGGAACACTTCATTTGGCCATCTACTTCTTTGGCTTTCTCAAGCGGCCCTCTTCCAATCCTTTCCACCTCTAGTTTGCTGGTCTCCCGCGCGGCTTGTCCATTGCCCGCGCACATCTCTTCTGTTGCTGGTACCCGTCAGACACCTGCCGGCGGTCATCCGTGGTCTCGGCAGATGCCCGGGCCCATCAGGATGCCCGCAGGCGTCCCTCTTTGGTTTTTTTTTCTCTGAGTGCTTGTTTGTTTCTTTTTTTTCTTTTGATTTCTCATGACACTCATCTCTTTTTTAAAAAAAAAAAATTCCGCTCGATTTGTAAATCTCCCTTGGAAATAGTCTACATACCTCTGGCCTTTAAAAGGAGGTGCTCTCCCCTGCTTTTTTTGAAGCATGAGATATTCATCATCATAGAATCATCCAAGGGAGTGTGTGCCTATGTCCCCCCCATTGTGAAATTGAGATCCTGATCCTTATCCTGGGTATATCTTTGATTGCCCCCTGATCCATTTTTTTTAACCCTGATTCTTTGCCCCTCTGTGGCCTGATCCTTCTCACCAACCAATAGCCTTGCTGGTTGAAGAAAAATTCTGTCTGTTGGAATTTTTGAGTGTATTATACCACTCCTTGATTCCTCTCTCTGACCATACTGGTCCTGATCCCTGATCAACTTTCTGGAGCTAATCACGATTGATTGAAGAGGTCTTATCAAGCTTAAGACCTGGAGTGTCATACCTCCCTTTATTCTCTTTGCAGTTGCATTCTGCCAGCCTACTCTTGAGTCCCTTGAGAAGTTTTGAGGTTATCCTTGCTTAAAATCAGTTGCTTTTTGCTTTTAGAGCTTCTTAAACATTGTGCTTTGTCTTGTACAGACACCCTCAGTAATCTGGTACCCTTCAAGCGCTTGATTGGGGAGAGTTGGGCAGGTTCATTGAGAACCTGGAGGTTGGTTGGGTTTGAGTTGATCATCCCCAATCTTCTGCTGACAACCAGAGTTATTTGCTTGTGGGCGTTGTTTACATACAACAGCTTTTGTTCCTTGAACTCTAAGCAGACTTTAACTTCTTTTGTTCAAGTTTTTCCCCGCATAATCTTGTCTCAGATAGTGCTTTTCCATTGCTACCAAACTATTATCATCTTTATCCTCTACTCCTTGATTCCTCATTTACCAGGTTCTGGACCTTGATCTTGGTTACATCTAAATATTTTTGTAACACTCAGGAGGGCAGCCTAAACAGCACCTTTCCCCTCCACAGAACTGCCACGGCCTAGCACTGTTTGGAGTCTTACACCGCCAAAGTATGTAATTCTCACAATTTGGGAATGGGGCGGCCCATTGGGGCCGCTGCCCCTGTTGCGGCCCGCTAGGGGCTGCTGCCAGCGTCGCGGCCCGTTCAGGGCCGCCTGTGTTCCTCGGTGCGGCTCATGCGGGGCCTGACGGCCCGGCGGGGCTGTCGCGCGGCCAAGGGATCCTGGGCGGTGCAATGCCGTGCGGGCCTGGCTGGTCGCGCCCGGCGACCAGCACGGGGAGCCAGGGCTTGCTCCCCCTCCCCTCACTTGCCGTCGCAAGGGGGATGGGGGCAAGCTGGCTGGCTTGAACCAGCCAGCAACCAGCCGCAACAGTGCAGTTGGTTAGGGCAGGGGGGACCTGACCACCCCCTTGCCCAAGGAGGTGGCGGCGCCGGCTTGCTCCCCCTCCCCTCGCTTGCTGTTGCAAGGGGGATGGGGGCGAGCTGGCTGGGTTGAACCAGCCAGAAACTGGCCGCGACAGTGCGGTCTGTCAGGGCAGGGGGGACCTGACCACCCCCTTGCCCAAGGAGGTGGTGGCGCCAGCCGCAAGCCTAGCAAGAAGCAATGGGCCTGGGGGGACCTGATCACCTCCCAGGCCAACTTTCTTGACGGCGCCCTGGGGGTATCAACCCCCAGGGCCCCTGGTGAGGGGATTTGACCGCCCCCACCAAGGATTTGAGAGAAAGAGGGGGGGACAGCATGTCTGCTGGTCACACCCCCCCATGTGAGTCTGAGACCAGACCCAGGTTTGCCCTGGGTCCCACCTGGCCCATTTGAGGGGCCAGGGGCTGGCTGCATGAGGCAACCAGCCCGTAAACAATGTAATGAGGTCATCATGGCTGGTTGTAACGGACAACCAGCCAAGGGGATTGAACAGCAAGGGGCTGGTTCAGCCCTGTAACGGTGGAAACACTGGAATGGACCGGAATAGGCCAGTCATAAGGGTTCAGGAACTGACGCCATGCGGGCTGATGTAGTCCCAACCAAGTAACAAGGCCAGTAGAGCCTGTAGAGCTCTTTTGGGGCGGAAAATTTGCCTTTTGGCTTGTTGTATCATGGGCTCACAAGAGGCCAATCTTTTGTACTTAAGGAGCTCTTCTCTCTGCTGTTTTCCATCCATTCATTCATCATGTCAATCAAATTCATCCAACATATTGCCCAATTTTGAGAGTCCCATTAGCCAATACTGAAAGCCAGTTTCCAGAATTTCTTTTGCTTTAAATACTTCTCATTTGCATAAGCTAATTTCTGGCCATAATTCTAACACATTATCAGTACCATCATTATCATTATTTCCAAGAAAGATAGACCCTTATACCTTACTTTGGACAACCTCAAGGACCTCAAGTTTTCCAAGAAGATGTCTTATATCCCTGAGTCCAGCTTCACCAAGTTAGTTTTGAATATTCAGAACTATAATGCTTGGGCTGTCCTTATGGACAGTGAGTTGGATAACATTTGTTGTGGGGATATTATGAAAGGAGATGATACTTTGATCAGTTCAGAGGTGGAGAAGAAGGCCTATCATCTTATTCTTAGACACTCGGATTAGAATCATGTAACATGGGTTGCTGATACTCTGTTGGAGGAACAGAAGAGGAAGGGGAGTGTTTCATGGAAAATGCTCAAGTCAAAGTATGCTGGTGACTCTGTTCATCAAAAGGGGATTGCTTTCAATAGATTGTTTAAGTTGAAATTTGGTAACTGTAAACAATTTGTGGGGAAAGCTAGATCTAGTATTGCTAAGTTCAAGTCATCTGGGCTGAACATGGATCCTGATTGTTTGTCACTCTTAATCCTTCAAAAGCTGCCAAAAGAATATGAGTCCTTGGTCGGGATCATATCTCAGTTGGATCCTCTTCCAGGAGAAGAGGATGTGCTTAGAAGGATTGAAAAGGATGATCTTCAATTCAAGATGAAGGAGAGCACAGGAACTGCTCTGGTGGGAAAGACAGGAAAATCAGGGAAGAAGGCAAAGGCCAAAAAGGAGTTATCAAAGTTCTTGTGTTATAATTGTCAGAAGAAGGGGCACTATGCAAAGGATTGCAAGGAGGCCAAGAAGAGGAAGAAATCCAAGGAAAGTGAAAAGAAAGACAAAGAGGTCAACCTTGCCATGGAAAATTATGCCATGGTGGCAGTGGATGTTTCAATGGAACAAGCTGTTGTGGAACAAGTCCCCAACAAGAAGGCTAAAATTGAAGAGGATCAAGAGATTGACTTGATTGATTATGAAGTATGTAATCTTAACCTTGAAAATGAGAACTTATCAGTGGCTGATAATTCTTCATTCCTTACAAAAGGATTTTTGAAGGAGTATGTTCTTGTTTTGATTGATTCTGGTTGTACAGACCACATTTTTTTTTGAGCCAAATTTGTTTTCAAATATTAGAGATTTTGATGGTGTTGTAAATATTGGCCAAAAAGGAAGAACAATTCAGATTAAGGGGATTGAAAAATTTATTCTTGCAAATCACATGGGTTTCAAAATAATTTTGGAGAAAGTGTTCTATGTACCAGATTTGCCTTATAACCTTGTGTCTCTTGGAGTGCTCTGGAAAAAGGGTTTCCAGATTTGTTATCTTAAAGAAGATAATTTTGTTATTGATTTGAATGGGAGAACTATCCTGAGTGGACAAGTTCGGAATAAGTTGCTCTGTGCTGACTTGTTCAAGATTTCAGCTCTGAGCACTGTTGCTCACAATAGAAGTGGCCATAAGGTAAAGGAAAGCAACTGTGAGAGTTGTACCTTAGGGGCCAAGACCAGGAATGTGTTCTCAAAGAGTAGAGACCACACAGATGTTCCTAGAGAGGAATTCTCCATTTATTTGGCAGGTCCATTTTCACCAGTGTCTCTTGGAGGGGCAAGATACTTCATCAATTTGGTTGATACAGCAACTAATTTTTTTTGGGTAAAACCAATAAGATCAAAGGATCAAACCACAGAGGAGGTTTCAGTAATCTTCAAAGTCTGGAAACAGAATGGTTTGATGAGGGAGATCAAGAGGGTTATTACTGATGGAGGGGGTGAGTTTGTGAGTAAAGATTTTGAGAAACTATTGAATGATTATGGTATCAATCATATAGTTACCACTGCTAGTACTCCACAAAACAATGGAATAGTTGAGAGGATGAATAGGAATTTATTGTAAAAAGTCATAACTAATATGGCTCAATCTGGTCTACCATAGTTTTGATGGGCTGAGTTGGTGTGCACAGTGTGTCTGTTGCACAATATTGTAAGTGTTAATGGGAAGTTTCCTCATTATCAGTTTTGGAAGTTGTACCCCAAAACATCACACCTAAGAACAATTGGTTGCTTGGTTTATTATAGTGTCCACCATAATGAGTTGGTTGGAAAGTTAGATCCCAGAGCCAGAACAGGGGCACTTGTGGCCTATAACTTAATAAGTAAGTCATACAGGATTTATTGTCCAGGGAAAATAAAGTTTATCCATAGTAGGGATGTAAAATTTGAATAAAGTACCTTTCCAATCAAAAGGGATGAACCTAGTTCTGTTCAGGAATCACAGCAGGAAATAGCATTGGAGCCTATTTCCCCAGAAGAGGCTGGAGAGAATATCATTAGTGATGATATTGAGATGGCAGAGGTGCCACAGGAGGGTTCAGTACCCACTTCAGGGGAGTCTGTGGAATCAGAACCTGATGAGCCTCCACATCCAGTTAGAAGGAGTGGCAGGATGGGAATGCCTGTTGATAGGTATGGGGAATGGAAGTCCCATTATGCTTCTGCGGAATATGAGGAAGATACACTTCAGGAACAGTGTATGCTTAATGAGATTCTACAGTTGAGTTCGGAAATGGGTAATAGAGTTAACCCAAATAGCTTTTTCCAAGCTATGAATTCTGATGAGAGAGCCAATTGGAAGACAGCTATTTTTGAGGAATTTGATTCTCTAGAAAATAATAGTGTGTTTGAAGCGGTTAAGCGGGATTCAGTTCCGAACGGAAAGACCATTGTTGGGTCTAGATTAGTGTTAGCAAAGAAGTTTGATACTAATGGAGTTTTGAAGAGGTTCAAGGCTATATGCGTTGCACAGAGCTTCAAACAGAGAGAGGGTATTGATTACCAGGATAATTTATTGCCAACTGGAAGGCTGTCCACCTTCAGGTACACCATTGCTTTGGCAGTGGAGTTGGGTGAAGAAATCAGACAGGCTGATTTTGTGACTGCATACTTGAATGCAAAACTTGGAGAGGAAGAGACTGTTTATATGTCAATTCCTGATGTTTTCAAGGAATGGCTGGTTGGGACCAAGCCAGAAAATATGAAGAAAATCTGTGTGAGAAGTTCCCTCTCAGCAGATAAAGGGGAGTATTTCCTCAAGCTGTGTAGATCCCTGTATGGATTGAAGCAAGCAGCTAGGTCATGGTATGATACTATGAGCATGAAACTGATAGAGATTGGTTTCAAAACAAGTTTGGCTGACCCTTGTCTCTTTGTGAGAAAGGATGCAATTTTGTTTGTATGGGTTGATGACATTATCATTATTGGGAATGGTAAGGAGAGAGTCATGGAGACACTCAAAAAGGAGTTCAAGATAAAAGATCTTGGTCTGGAACAGCAGGTGCTGGGAATGAAAGTGAGGAAGAGCAAGAATGGGATCAGGTTAGATCAGAACCATTATGTTTCAGCTCTACTTAAGCAGTATGGCTTAGAAGATGCAAAGGAGTTTGGTACTCCAATGCAGTCTAAAATTTGGTAAGAAAAGTCTAAAGATGAAGAGCATCTAGAGTTTGTTCAATCTGGGAATGATTATAGATCAGCTATTGGATCTTTTAATTATTTGGGGCAGTGTACAAGGCAAGATATTACTTATGGGATTGGGATTTTGTCACAACACTTAGAGAAACCATGCATGAGGCATTGGTCAACGTTTAAGAGAGTTATGAGGTATCTTAAAGGAACAAGAATTCTGGGACTGCAGTTTTCAAAGTCATCAAACATTGAATTGGTTGGTTATTCTGATGCAAGTTGGGCAGATGGTAACACTAGGGAATCAACAAGTGGTTTTGTATTCTTCTTAGGAAAGAATCTAGTGTCTTGGATGTCTAAAAAGGTGTCAACAATAAGTCTTTTGCCAACAGAAGCAGAGTTTAGAGCGTACTTGTCAGATTCACAGGAAGCAAAATGTTTGGGAAAGGTCTTAGAGGATACTCATAAACCACAAGGGTTTGCGTTGTTTTATTCTGATAACCAGAGTGCCATTGCGTTGGCAGAAAATCAAGTATTCCATTCTAGAACAAAACATATTGATGTTCATTATAGCTATATACGGGATGCAGTTAACTGCAAAGAGAAAGTGTTAAGGTACATGCCTGCTGGGGCAATGATTGCGGATATCTCAACTAAGGCGTTAGATAGGAACAAACATGAAGGTTTTGTGTCTAGTATGTGTATGGCATCCCTTGCGGATTGAGGGGGTGTGTTAAAATGCGGATGCACTCAGGTAATGTGCATAGGAGTGTGTAATCCAAATGGGATGCAAAAATGGGCCTCCACAGCCCATTGGACATCACGTGGGCCACGTGGGCCTATGTGGGTGTTATTGGTTTTGGGCATTTGGGTGCCAAAGCACGTTTTTATGGTCTTTTGGGACACGGGCCCGCCAGGGTGGATGGGCCACCCAAGCCAGATGGGCTTATTTGGGCATAAAAGGGCCCAAGCTTTATTATGGACATACTTGGCCAGACGGGCTGGCCCGCCAAAGTATGTAATTCTCACAATTTGGGCATGATGCGGCCCATTGGGGCCGCCGCCCCTGTTGCGGCCTGCTAGGTGCCGCTGCCTGCGTCGCGGCCCGTTTGGGACCGCCTGTGTTCCTTGGTGCAGCTCATGCGGGGCCTGACGGCCCAGCGGGTCTGTCGCGCAGCCAAGGGATCCCGTGCGGGCCCGGCTGGTCGCGCCCAGCAACCAGCACCGCGGAGCCAGGGCCTGCAGCCCTGGCTTGCTCCGGCTCCCCTTGCTTGCCGTTGCAAGGGGGATGGGGGCGAGCTGGCTGGGTTGAACCAGCCAGTGACTGGCCGCAACAGTGCAGTTGGTTAGGGCAGGGGGGACCTGACCACCCCCTTGCCCAAGGAGGTGGCGGCGCCGGCTTGCTCCCCCTCCCCTCGCTTGCCGTTGCAAGGGGGATGGGGGCGAGCTGGCTGGGTTGAACCAGCCAGCAACTGGCCCCAACAGTGCGGTCTGTCAGGGCAGGGGGGACCTGACCACCCCCTTGCCCAAGGAGGTGATGGCGCCAGCCGCAAGCCTAGCAACCGGCAGGTGGGGGGGAATTCATCACCCCTCCACCATTGAGCGTGTGAAGCAACCAAGCAGGGGCGCTTCCCCCCCCCCCCTTTACCAAGGGGGAGGAGCAATGGGCCTGGGGGGACCTGATCACCTCCCAGGCCAACTTTCTTGACAAAGCCCTGGGGTTATTGAATCCCAGGGCCCCTGGTGAGGGGATTTGACCACCCCCACCAAGGATTTGAGAGAAAGAGGGGGGGACAGCATGTCCGCTGGTCACACCCCCCCATGTGAGTCTGAGACTGGACCCAGGTGTGCCATGGGTCCCACCTGGCCCATTTGAGGGGCCAGGGGCTGGCTGCATGAGGCAACCAGCCAGTAAACAACGTAATGAGGTCATCATGGCTGGTTGTAACGGACAACCAGCCAAGGGGATTGAACAGCAAGGGGCTGGTTCAGCCCTGCAACGGTGGAAACACTGGAATGGACCAGAATAGGCCAGTCATAAGGGTTCAGGAACTGATGCCATGTGGGCTGATGTAGTCCCAACCAAGTAACAAGGCCAGTAGAGCCTGTAGAGCTCTTTTGGGGCGGAAAATTTGCCTTTTGGCTTTTCGTATCATGGGCTCACAAGAGGCCAATCTTTTGTACTTAAGGAGCTCTTCTCCCTGCTTTTTTCCATCCATTCATTCATCATTCCAATCAAATTCATCCAACATATTGCCCCATTGTGAGAGCCCCATTAGCCAATACTGACACCCATTGTCCAGCATTTCTTTTGCTTTAAATACTGCTCATTTGCCTGAGCTAATTGATTGCCATAATTCTAACAGACATCAGGAACTCTGGCAGTACAATTGAGCCTAATGAATTTCATAAACAGTGGCGTGTTCATGTTACGACTGAATATGATGATTTGGGATATTGATTTTCCTCCAAAAATTTGGATGAAAATCTCAAGTTCATTTGTGGTAGTTTCTGAAATCTTCCGATACATGGGAAACTCCAAATGATGAAAAAAAAATTAACTATTTCTTTCTGGAACCTACAAGTGATTGTCTGTAAAGCCCATTTGGGCACCAAAAAAAGTTTTTTGAAAATTTTCTAAAGCACACCTGGTGCCTAGCAAAGCTGTTTTGGCGCCCAGAAAAGCTTTCTTGGAGCCCAGCCAAGGGTGATTTGATTCCCAGCCAAGGGTGACTTGATTCCCAGCCAAGGGTGAATTGATTCCCAGCCAAGGGTGACTTGATTCCCAGCCAACTAAGTCTGGTGCTAGGCCAAGATTATCTTGGAGCCCAACAATGCTGGGCACTTTGACCTGCCAAATACATAATTTCCTTTTTTTCATGAAATCAATGGTTGAAATTAATTGGTAGGGTGACTGGCCATTTTGTTGCAACCAGGTTTGATTGGCTTCATGGGGAGCTTGGTTGGGCGCCAAGATTTTAACCCTTCCAGCCCAACCAAATCAAGTCCTCTGGGGGCCTATCCAAGTCCTGCTGGGTGCAGCCCAAGTAAAACTTGGACAGGTGCCCAGATGCGCTTTAAAAACCATAATAATATTTGGAGTTCCTGAGCCTCTTGAATCAAAAAGGGGAAGGCCCCCAGATCCATCTAAAAGGAACCAGTCAGTCTTCAAAAGAAGGGAGCCTTCATTTCTTGAAAATGAGCAGAGTTTTCAATACAAAATCAATCAAAAAAATAGAGATTTGATTTATCAGGAATAAGAAGAAAATGAAAATAAAAGGGATTTTTGGATTCAAAGGAAACATAACAAACATTAACAAATTTTGAGGGATTCTTCCAGGAAAATCATAAAAATATATTTACAATGAAAAATGATAGCAGAATTGGATGAATCCCAAAGAGAATAAATATCAGCATCCTTTGAACCCAATTACAACTATATCCACAGTATGAAGGCAGTTTCAGATTAACATAAACATCAGGCCAAATATATGAAGTTAAATAAATATTTAAATTAAAAAAATTATGAAGAGCATCAGGAAATACAAGATTTACATCAAAAATATGCTAAAGATCTGAAGAAAAGGCAACATTTAGAGAAAAATAAGATTTATGAGAAATTAAAGCAGAATTTAGAATGCGGGAAATCCAAGAAATAAGGAAATAAAATGCAGCTCAATCAACAAACTATGAGAGAATAAAGGCTGAATCAGAAAAAAAATGAAAATTCTAGCATTTAGAGATCAATAATGGATCTCCCATTCTCATGCAAGAAATTTCAGGATTACTTGAATAAAGCCATCAAAACAGTTCATCAATATTCAATTTCTTCTATTCCAGTCCAACCATCTCCAAATCCTTCTCTCCTAGTTCAATCTTCTTCAAATTCATCTACTTCTATCAGGTCAAATAGGCTTATTTTTATTTTTCAGCCTCCAAGTGTTTTTCCAATTATGTGGAATATTTTTATGATCCCCCAAGTGATTCAAAATTTTTTACTGTCCTTTGGCTCAGCAGATTTGTGGAAAATTCTCAGATTTCCAAACAAAATTGAATTTGAGTTCAAAAAAATCATTTTGATTTGGTCTTTGGAATAACTTTGTTGATCCATTTTCTGTTTATCAAGTCCTAGAAAGAATTTTGTTCTTATGGTTTGAAGTTTTCAACAAATCATTGGATGTGTTTGCCACATTTACCTCATATTCTTAGCAATTTTTACAACTTTCCAATAGTTGGGATCTCTAAGGCACAATCATTAAAATTGTTCAGTTTTTGTTGACCTGTAAATGAATTCAAATCCCCCTTTTTTTATTGATTTTGTGGATGAATAACATTTCATAGCCTTTAAAATGGGCAAAGGGGAATTTCAATTGAAAAAATATTTTACAATTCCTCCTCTTGATAGAATTTTTATCTAATATGGTTTCATAAGCAGTGTTAAGAACTTGGAAATATATCTTGAGAATTTCTTGAATATTTTTAAAAGCTTGAAACCTTCATTAAAGCATGGTTTTATTGAATTCATCTCATTAAAGAAGAATTAAAAAGAAACATTTGCATACTTTTAGAGGTCTTATTTGAGCGCCTAAATTTTGATTTATCTTCAATAATAGTGGATTCAATATAATTGGTGTGAAACTGTTTGTGCACACTTTTCCTAATTTGATTTGAAAAGTTATTTAAGCAATGAAAATATGAATTTTTATTCCAAACTTTAAATCTTTTATATTAATTTTTTTGTTATGGTTGATGTTAAATTCACTGCTCCAACCAAGTGGTAGTTTTGTAGGGCCCTGCATGGCTCAAATGATCTGTGGGGGGCCCCACATAACTACAAAGGCCCATTTCAAACATGCGCAACGCCTGGGGGGTTGTGTAGGAGCAGTGTAACCGCCAAACACAGCTCATTAGAGCCGTGTACCCCCACCTAAATTCTTACAATCAAGTAGAGGCAGGCCAAAATTAATTTTTACACGGCAAGAACCATCTTGGTTTGAGCTTTTTGAAAAACAACTCAAGGGGGAAAAAAGAACTACAAGGGCTCCAAACAAGAAAAAAAAAAGATTGTAAGTCTTTTCTTTTTGGGTATGTTCATTTTTTTGGTTTAATGAACTTAGTTACTAACTAATGATGAATTTTTAGTCAAAGTTGGCAGAATCTGAATCTGAATCTCATTGTTCAGAGGAAGAGACTGAAAGTTAATCAGGATCACTTAATTTGTAATCAGAATCTACTTTAGAGGAAGAGAATTTGCAGCAAAGCTCAACCAGAAGCTCATCTTTGGTGAGTATTCATTTCATTGATCCAATTAAAGAAATGAATACTAAGTTAAAGTTAAAGATAGCAACCAAAGGTGAAATACCTCAATCAAATACCCAAGAAATTTCATAAGTTCTTGGGTGAGGTTTGGGATCCAATTGAAGATGTGAATTTTTTATTTATGATCATTGCTAAATCTCTTGGTTATGAAGAACATGGTTGGTTTAAATTCAGGAAGGAAATGATTGAAAAATTAGAGAAGAATAAAGCATGCTACATTAAGATGCTTGGTGGTGCAAAGGAGGTTGAAAATATTAAACAAAGAATTGATGTTGAAGACATCAATGAAAAGATTCCCTCCTCAAACTGGCTGGCCAAATTGGACATGGTGCAAATCAAAGCAGACACATATTCCAAACCTATATGTTTCACTTCATTGGAGTCATGTGATACTTAACCTCCAATGAAAAACGGTGTTACTGATCAATCAAATCCAATTTTCATTTCCTTTGTAAACAATAAACACTGGGTTTTATTACTACTTGAGGGAGAAATGATTCCAATCCCGCCCATTGTAGCAAAACCATGTTACTTGATTTATAAAAAAGCCTCTGGTTGGGTTGATCATCTCAAAAATCAACTGAAAATGTATTATAGATTGTAATAGACTTTTACTTCATTTCATCATTGGGTTTCATATAAATTGTAATTCTAATGCAGCTAAAGAGTTCTATTAATATAAAGGTTTATCACATTTTGAACATCATTATGTTGAGTGTTTTGAGTTAACATCATTATATTGAGTGTTTTGAATGAGAGTTTAATGGTAATTCAGTTCAACTTGTGTTGGAATGATTCCATCCCAAGCTGAACTAATGTTAAGCTTGGGATGGGACCAGCTTAACACAAGTTTAACTTCTTTTTTTGGTGTTTTTACTTTAGGGCTGTTCAAAAGACTTGTATTTTGGGTGATGTTAAATTCACGGCTCCAACTGTGTGGTAGTCGTGTAGGGCCCTCCACGGCTCAAATGGGCTGTGGGGGCCCCAAGACAACTACAAAGGGCCATTTCAAACACATGCAACCCCCAGGGGGTTGTGTAGGAGCCATCTAACCCCTAAACACAGCCTATCTGAGTCGTGTACCCTTGTGCACAGCTCAAATAAGCCGTGTTTTGGGGTGCACAACCCCCCCCCCGAAGTTGTTCCAAAATTTTGGGCACCCCCTGGACAACACTTGGGTTCTGTCAATCCACATTTGGGATTAACACATACTTTGTGGGACTTTTTTTCCACAAATAGCAATCCCAAAGAGACATTAAATTGAAACCCAAGTGAAATTAAAGTGAAACCTCAAATCATAAATCATATAAAAATCTGCAAACAATTCTTTCTCAACTCAAAAGTGAGCAAACTTTGTCTGATCAATTGAAATTTGTATTGAATACTGAAGTATAACATTGCATTTTTTTGCATGGGAAAAGTGGAAAGCCCTCCTTCTTCTGACATGGCTGCGTGGAAGGTCTACATTAGGGGGTATCAAAGTTAACCAAACCCGCCATTTTTTAATGGCGGGTTTCACCCCAAATCTGCCATTTCAAACCTGCCATTAAAAATCAAAAAAACCCACTTATTTCAGATCAGACATGTCAAAGTTAACCTGAAATAAGTGGGTTTTTTCAAATAAAGTATTTAAATGCTTCCACCACCTGTCCGGGTCATACACCCCTGTCTTCCCACCTCCTTCTACCTGCGACCTCATCAGAAAATGTTTTACCCCCACCCTCATCATAAAATTGATTGACCACTCTCATCACTTTATTGCTCTCATCACTTGATCACTCTCATCCACTTCATCGCTCTCAAAACTTCATCACTCTCATCACTTAACCGCTCTCATCACTTGATCACTCTCATCCACTTTATCTCTCTCAAAACTTCACCACTCTCATCACTTTATTTCTCTCATCACTTGCGTAGCCCGAAATCTTTCAAATGGCCCCTCAGCAAACCTCCCCCCACAAGTCCAACACACCCAAGAGAACATCGCCAAGGAACTCCACAACAAACAATCCTCCCCCATCAGCTTCCAAGGGCTCAAGTCAGCTCAAGAGAGCTGATCAAATCATCCTGGTAAACTGGCTGAAAATTCCCTCCAACTACAATGCCTGCTTTGGATCCAACAACAAAACATGTGTTGGCCGACCTCAATCCTCTAAGGTCAATGGTTATCTCCTGATGGCCAATGAACTCAAGAACAAAAAAAAGGTAGGCTGGATCTGTCATCCAAACAGATGAGGGAGTGGTTCAAAAACTATTGAGCCAAGTACAAAGGCCCACTCCATGTCTATCACCACTGGCTTTGGTATCACCGACTTGGAAAAAGCCAAAGGAATCAACTTGGTGGTTGATAAGTTGGACTCTATCTGTCCTTTTTATATTCAAATGGATGAAATCTTTGGAAAAAGGCCAACATCACCCCCCTAGCTGCTTTTGATGCCCAACAATCTGATTCCGTTGATGCCGAGGACTAGGCTGGGGATGCTCAGCCTACCAACGGGGACCTTTATGAAAACTTGGCCTTGGAGTGGCCCCCATCTGATGACGAGGAGGATATTCAAACACAATCGGCTCCAATAACTTCTACTTTGGTATTGATTGATCAGTCAATCCCAACCTTGGACCCCTCACTTCCTTCTTTTGATTGCTCTCTTCCTGGGGCAGAAAAACCGGAGAACTTGCCCAATGAGGAGGATGTTATTCCTGGATCACCGTTGCTATCAACATCTGCTCAAGTAAGGAACTAAATTGTTTTTGATTCTTTCTGGTTGCTCCTGACTGATTTACATTGTAAAAAAACAGGCTCATCCATTTTTGATTGGCCGAAAACTCAAGCCAATGGGGCCTCCCACATCGCCTTCAAATGCTAGTGAGGACTTTCAGATTCAAACCTCCTCTGCCAAGGGTAAGCAAAAGGCCTCCAATTCCATCAATGTCAACCCAAAAAGTCATCAAAAGAGGAGAAACACTTCCAGTTTTTGGGGCTTTGAAGAAATAATGGAGAAGCAAGATTCATGTAAGTTGATTGATTCAATATCCTTGCTTTCAAAATCATGCTCATTGCCATTCCCCTCCAAAAAACAGTGAAATCACAAATTGAATCAGATAAACTTCAGTTTGAAAAGCAAAAGTAAGATTGCCAACTGGCCATGGATGGTCAAAAGCAGCAAGCCGAGACTTTGGCTAATCAACAAAAATTGGATGCTGAGTGGAGGTTGAAACAAGCTGAGCTAGAGTTTCAAAAAGAGGAAAAGGAGAAGTATTGGCAGCAAGTGCAACTGGAAAAGGAGAGGGAACAACGGGCAAACAAAAAAAAGGATAAGGTATCAGTAGCTTTGGCTTGAATTGGCACAGGTAGATCGGTAGAAGAAATACAGCAGATTACTCAAATGCTGGGCTTGTAAATATATTTGCATGGATGAAAGAAAAACAAATTATTTTTTACTACAACAACGTTTGAGAGCATTCTTAACCCCACCAATATACAAATCTTTTTTGTTTTTATTGATATTTTTATCTCTAGAGTAAATTTGGCCGTTTTTCATGTCCCTACAAGTGCTCTGAGTTTTTTTATTAATTTGGAGTGACATGGCCATTCTGGTATGGGTTGCTGTGTCCACAGCTGGAAAGGTACAGTGCTTGTACTTGTTAGCCGCCCAAACCATTTTGACTATACCTTTTTGCTTGAAATCAATTCCAAAGCCAAGGTCAGGAAAAACAAATTGACCTTCAGAAACTTGATATTCATCCGTATCTTCAATAAGTCAACCATTTGATTTTTTGGTTGGGACCACAAGTAAAAAGGAATAGCCAGAGATGTGGCCTTTGTCAATATGAGGAGAATTGTAAAAAGAATCCGAGGTGAAAGTGAGGTGTGGGGAGCAATCAAAAGGTGTAGGCTTGGAACCAAATTCCAACGAAGAGAAAGAGTGGATGTTGCTGTCCTTCATGGTATCACGGTTTGATTCAAAGGCAAGTTTGGCCAAATTACAAAACATTTGTCCTAAAATTTGGGATACTTTTTTGGCCTTCAAGTTGAGGACAGCGTACTCTTGAGGAGAAGATCAAATGGATGATTTCTTCACATAACGTCCAAATAACTCCAAAGGGTTCATCAATTTTTGCCAACCAATTGCCCACATTTTTCCACCCCAAGATCTTGAGGGAGCAACCGGGTTGACAAATTTTTTTGAACAGTGAAGGAATGTTGTCACAAAGTTGATATCTTTCTTATCTTGCTCAGATAGTTGATCCAAAGGCACAAAGTCAATGACGGCAACAAGAGCATGGTGATCAGATTGGTTGAGAACAATAACTTTTCCATGGTGGAAGAAGTGGAAAGCCCCAATTGTCTGTTTTGCTTGCTTAAATTCTTCCTGGGTGGGTTTTTGAGGGTTGTTTTTCTTTTCAGCCATGATAGCAGGGTACAGATCCAAAGGGAATAGCTTTTGTCTAGACCAGGCAAACTTTTCCTTGATCAAGTCGTCAGTCACTTCCAAAAAAAATTCCAAATCCCTCATTTGAGCCCTCCTTTTTCTACAATTCCTCTTCTTGCAACCTCTCTTTTTGTTTTTCATACCATCTCCTTCCATCTTTCTCCCTCCCAGGAACTTGCTGCACCCAAGGTGAGGATCAAGGTGAAATTTGAATGGATGTATAACATTTTGAGTCCGGTAGGCAGTGAAGGAATCGATATCAAAAAAGGGGTTGGACCAACAAAAAGGCGGGTCAAACAAATAAAAAAAAATGTCAGCAACGTTCTCATTATTGAAATGGAGGGATTAAAAAAATAAAAAAGAGATGAAAATCAAAGATTCCTCTGCTTGCCACCTCTCTTTATGTTTTTCATACCATCTCCATCCATCTTTCTCCCTCCCAGGCACTTGCTGCACCCGAGGTGAGGATCAAGGTGAAATTTGAAGGGATGTATAAAATTTTGAGTTTGGTAGCCAGTGAAGGAATTGATAGATATCAAAAGAATAGAATTAGCTGGGGAGGAGTGGTAATGATGAGGAGCCCCAGCCGGCATCATACTAGGCAAACCAGACTGTCCCAGGACATAGCTTGGTTGGCATAAGACTTGAGAAAATGTGTTCTGGCCAAGCTCAAAAACCTAAAAAAAAATTCACAAAAACAAGGAAAAAACAATGGGGAAGTCAGTTCCTGTACCCTACAAAAACCCTGCATCAATCGGCCCAAACAATTGGCCAATCAATTGCGAATCGATTGCTTGATTGATTGCCAATTGATTTCCCAATCAGGCAATCGATTGCCAATCGGTTTTCAATCAATCAAGCAATCGATTCGCAATGAATTGCTCAATCGATTGCGAATCAATCGGGCAATCAATTGGCAATCAATCGCTCGATTGATTCGCAATCGATTGCCCAATTGATGGCGAATTGATCGCTCGATCAATTCGCAATCAATTGCCCAATTGATTGCGAATCAATTGGGCAATTGATTGGCAATCAATTGCTCAATCGATGAGAGGAGGAATTGGAGGAGGGGAGGGGCTCACCTTGATGGATTGACCAATGGATCCAGGGGGGGACTAAAGGTTGAATGGTCAAAGGATCAGCAACTGGTGAGGGGAAGGAAGAGGAAGAGGGTGGAGGGGGCTTACCAGGATTAGGAGGAGGGGATTCAGTGAGTGAGGTGAGATGAGGTGGTGATGGTGAGTAAGGTGGTGGTGATGAGTGAGGTGGTTTGGTGAGGAGGAGGCAGGGTTTGACCAGTGAGTGAGTGGGGTGGATCCAGGGGGGGACTAAAGGTTGAATGATCAAAGGATCAGCAACTGGTGAGGGGAAGGAAGAGGAAGAGGGTGGAGGGGGCTTACCAGGATTAGGAGGAGGGGATTCAGTGAGTGAGGTGAGATGAGGTGGTGTTGGTGAGTAAGGTGGTGGTGATGAGTGAGGTGGTTTGGTGAGGAGGAGGCAGGGTTTGACAGGTGAGTGAGTGGGGTGAGGTTGAAGGCGTTGAGTGGTGAGGGGGAGGGGGGTGGCATTTGGTGAGTGGCAGGGTTTGAGGTGGAGGTGTTTTTGGATTCAAGTCCACTAAAAAAAAAATAAAAAAAAACTCAGCCTATGAATCTTGGGTGAACAACCAAAACCAAAAAAATACGTTGAAGGGAATTTTTACCAATTTCAAAATCAAAAATTACTCATCAAAGCAAGCAAAGGTGAGAGAAAGAATCTGCTCTCTCATAGAAGAAGATGAGGGACCAGATGAGACAGGGATGACTTGAGGCGGATCAGGAATATCATCTTGGAATATTTTGTCCTGTTCATCTTTGATGTCGGCCAAAAGGTTGTGAAGGATTACACAAGTGATAATCCAGTTGATGAGGAACCTCATATCTTTGGAACATTGGAGCTGGTTTCACATCTCCCGTAAGCTGGCCCATCTTCCTTTCAGAATTCCTATGGCATGCTCAATCCGAACTCATGATTGGGCAAGATGATAGTTAAAATTTGTTTTTCCTTGATCATTGGACAAAACATTCCGGTATGCTGGAACTACATATTTCCCACTAGCATAAGCCAAATTGGCCAGAAGGTATTGATCTTGGTCAAAGTAGATCTCTGGTTGTTGGGCAATCGGCATCCAATTGAAAAAAATATGAATCATGACAAGAACCTGGAAGGCCAGCATGGAGGGAGATGAACTTCTTGTTGTTATTGCAAACAAGTCGTAGTGCCACGGAGTATCTAAACAAAGAGATGGAACATATTTGGTCAGTGTGTGATCCAAATTTTTATCATAGCAATTGGAAAAGAAATGAATCAATTGCCTTTTTTTACGATCAAAATAGTGGTTGCCATCTAGGTTGGGTTTTTGACTCAAGGGGATGGTGGTTCCATCAACAAAACCAATGCAACCAGGAAAGCCTTCTGTCTCCATTACTTGAGATATCTCCTTGCGTTCTTCTTTGGTTGGCCATGAAAGGACCAAGCAACGGAAAGATAGGATAGCAATCATGACTCTTTTGGTTTATAAGTCAATGCTTCCGTAACTGACTGAGAATAGATTTTCCAATCGATGGATTGCTGCTCCATTTCCATTTGACCCCAATCTACAAAGAGCAACGGCAAGTTGGATGGCTGGATTGCGTTGAGGATTGCAAGAATTGTTCTGGAAGATGTGGTGGTCTTCAATCATTGCCAAAAGTTTCATGAAAGAAGGCAACAAAGTTTGGAACAGTTGCTGGAAGCTTAAGTCAGGGATGAGATGAAGCTTTTGCCTTTCATACATAGGGTTATGGAGAGTGTGTATTCTTGGAACCATGTATTGCTTTGCCAACAGAGAATTCAAAGCTAACCAAGTTGATTCCAAATCGGAGTCTGAATCAGAGTCTGAATGGGAGTCAAACAGTAGCAAAAGTTCAGTCAGCTTTTTTGCGTTTTCAACTTGCTGGCGGGATGTTTGATTGGACATGTTGAGAAAGGTGGTGAGTGATGTGGGGTGATGAGATGATGATGGGATTTGTGTGAAGATTGGTATGTGAAGGTATGTGAAAAACAATAGAGATGTGTGTGATGCGATGGAGATGGGACCGGTATGGATTTGCTGATGTGGATGGGTGTTTTTGATGTGATGGATGGTGGATGGAAGATGATGCATAAATGGCGGGTTTAATGGCGTGTTTGATGATTGAAATCCGCCATTTTCATGAAACACGCCATTTTGAAATACACCAGTTAGGGGGTATGTGTATTTCAGAAACCTGCCATTAAAAATGGCGGGTTTTGTCAAAATAAATGGCGGGTTTCTAATGGCGGGCTTGCTAACTTTGATACACCCTATTGATAGTGCCATCAAAAAACCTTTGCAAAAAGAAAAAAAGGATTTGGATAATGAAAAATTGGAAGCCCAAATTGCATCCTTGTCAAAGGTGACAATTGAGGAACAAAATGATGAAAAAATGGACACAACCTCTGATGGTGAGTAACATTTTATGTTACTGGTCTTTTAGGTATTTAATTTGATTGAAACTGATGGAGTGCATGCCATCAATATAACTATGTAACTATGGAAGATCCAAGTGACCCACCTCCATTGAGAGATTTTCCTACTAGGGAAGAGGCACAAAACTACTTTCAAACATGGTCAATGAAGCATGGTTATGCTTTAAGAGTTTTCTAATAAAAGCATGACCAATATGTGGATTTAGCCTGTGATAGACATGGTTCCTATTCCGCAAATCTTCTTACCAAAGGTTTTTACAAACTCACACTAGGAAGTTTGGGTGAAATTTTTTAGTCCATGCAAGTTGTACAAAGGCAGACCCCATTTGGCGCCTCTCCTACAAAGAAACCCAAAATAACCATAAAACATCTGAACATCCCTCTGTGCATCCTCAACTAAGGAGAATCTTGGGGGTGGCCTTAGACGATCTAGTAAAAGCCATGAATGATGGGCTCAATAAGTTACAACTGAAGAGAAAATTGAGCAAGATTGATGGGGGGATTATGTTGATGACCAAACAATCTATAACACTAAGCAGAAGTTAACACTCACAGAACTAAAGGGAAAAAGTGTTATGGAGGTACTCTATGAACAGCTTGAAGAAACAATATGGCTTCACCAGTCAAAGTTCAGTGGAGAGGGTCACTTGGAGTCCCTGTCCTTAGCACATCCAGAGTCAGTAAATCTTTCAAAACAATTCCCTAATATTGCTATTTTGGATTGTACTTATAAAACAAATAAGTACATAACACCACTATTGTATGTTGTAGGAATGACAGCCAATTGCAAAACTTTCACAAAAGCTCTTGTTCTTATGAGAAAAGAAAGTTTGAGTTCTACATTTGGTCTGCAAATGCATTAAGGGAGTTGGCTTATTATCCTGAGAGACTTCCAAAAGTCTTTGTGATGGATTGTCACACAGCTCTGATTTTTGCAATTTAAACTAATTTCCCAGAGTAATCAAGACAATGTAGCACTTGGAACTTGTCTAAAAACATACAAGCAAACTGTAAAGTGTGCTTTGTTAATGAGGTTGAAAGATATAAAAGCTTTATTAATCTGTGGGAAAATTATGGGGCCTCAAAGAACAAGGAGGAGGTGGAGATCAATGATGCGGAACTAAGAGTAGGTCAAAATCAATCCTTCTTATTCTTCCTAGTTTTGGGTTCTGAACTTTTGACTGGTATATTGTTTCTTGAAAGACTATGAGCATTTACTCAAGTACATGGAAAATAAAATTTTCCCTATCAAAGAGATGTTTGTAACAGGGTGGACTTGTATAAACCCAGATTTTGGAAACAAAAAAAATTCTAAGGTTGAAGGGGCCCATGCAACTCTCAAACAATTCCTTGCAAACTCTTTGGGAAACCTGTTGGGTGTTTGAAAAAGCCTTGACAGAAAATTTTTGAATCAAATTAACTTGGTTCATGCATCACTTTAAAAATATCAAATTAAGTTAGGCACAGTTCTTCCTCCTGAACTGTTACCATTGGGTTAAAAATTATCTTTAGAGGCAATCCATCTTGTTAGGGAAAAATTGCAGAAGTTCAAACGTGATCATGATGGCAAAGTGTTGAGTTGATGAATTCATTGAACTTGAGGCCAAACTTGATGTCACAAAACCTTTCACTCATCATTTCACCTATCTCTGAATCCTGCCTTCTCCGCACACAAGTCCCTGGATATTTCCTGAATTCCAAACCTTTCCCTTTTGTTCATTCTTTATCTTTCATTCTAACTCCTCAATCCCATCACCAAAATCCAATTCCCTCTACCTAAAGTTACCATCAATCCTCCAGCCTTCCAATCAAGTCTATCTTGTATCTCCCTTAGTTTCAATCTACAAGATCCCTCTCTATACACTCTCATTCACCTAGCGCCAAATCCAAGAATCTTAGGCCAAGCCATATCCAGTTTGGTATGATTAAAAACTGTATTCCTTTCCATTGTTTCTTTTCCTTTTATGCTTTGTTATGCCAACACTTTCTGATCTTTCTGTTCTCCCTGTTACGTCCTAAGGGATATACTGGTTCATTGGTTCATTACATCTTTCAGTTGTTGCTTGTGTTTATCTTTTTTCTTTCCTTTTCTGTCTTGTCCTGGATCCTAAGAGACTTGCCTCAGTTCTGGTGGTGAGCTTTCCTGGTTTAAATGCTTCTTTGAGTTTTTGGAGGATGTTTCTTTTATGTCTTCTAATTTATTAAATACTTTCATAGTTTTGAACAGAAACTACTAATTCCAAATCCCATCACAAAGTCTGCACCAAGTCATATTTGAAGACTATGGGTTTTCCCTGTTCCACCAAATAGGTGATTGTCTAGCATTCAGAGGATCGGTGGTACCCCAAGATGTTCATCCTCATTGGAGGTTGGACTGTGACCCTTGCAGTTCTAGTTCTGCATGTTGGCTTAATTTGGATTTTTCAAGTCACTATGTGATTAAGGCTTTTTGATTAATGATTCCTAATTCACTAATGGTTGATCCTTTTGAATTTTTTGAGTGAGTGCAATGTTGATGAAATGCTAAGCATTACTCAGTTAAATGAAAAATTCAATGCAATGATCTAGGAATCTCCAGATCATGAGTAAAGTGGTGTATTGAAGTATTTCATTCAGAAGATTACAAAATATTGATCAAATCCAAGACTTGATCCTCAAGTCTTACAATTGAGTAAGCACCAGCCAAAATTGACAGATATGCGGCAAGAACCATCTGAGTTTGAGCTTGTTGAAAAAAATATCAAGGGGGAAAAATGAACTAGAAGGGCTCCAAACAAGAAAAGAAGAAAGATTTTGAGTCTTTTCTTTTGTGATATGTTCATTTTTCTGGTTTAATGAACTTAGTTACTAACTAATGATGAATTTTTAGTCAAAGTCTGCAGAATCTGAATCTGAATTTCATAGTCCAGAGGAAGAGACTGAAAGTGAATCAGGATCACTTAATTTGGAATCAGAATCCTCTTCAGAGGAATTGAACATGCAGCAAAGCTCAACCAGAAGCTCATCTTTGGTGAGTATTCATTTCATTGATCCAATTAAAGAAATGAATACTAAGTTAAATTTATAGATAGCAACAAAATGTGAAATACCTCAATCAAATACACAAGAAATTCCATAAGTTCTTGGGTGAGGTTTGGGATACAATTGGAGATGGGAATTGTGGATTTATATTCATTGATCTATCTCTTGGTTATGAAGAACATTGTTGGTTTAAAGTTAGGAAGGAAATGATTGAAGCATTAGAGAAACATAAAGCATGCTAAATTAAGATGCTTGGTGCTGCAAAGGAGGTTTAAAATATTAAACAAAGAATTGATGTTGAATACATCAATGAAAAGATTCCCTTCTCAAAATGGCTGGCTGAATTAGACATGGGTCAAATTATAGCAGACACATATTCCAAACCTATATTTTTCATTCATTGTAGTCATGTGATACTTATACTTCAATGAAAAATGTTGTTACTGATCAATCAGATCCAATTTTCATTTCCTTTGTAACAATAACCACTGGGTTTTATTACTACTTGAGGGAGAAATGATTTCAATCCTGCCCATTGTAGCAAAACCACGTTCCTTTATTTCTAAAAAAGCCTCTGGTTGGGTTGATCATCTCAAAGATCAACTGCAAATGTATTCTAGATTGAACTAGAAATTGACTTTATTTCATCATTGGGTTTCATTCAAATTTTAATTGTAATGCAGCTAACAAGTTTTATTAATAGAAAGGGTTATCACTTTTTGAACATCATTATGTTGAGTGTTTTGAGTTAACATCATTAAACTAGGGTGTATCAAAGTTAGCAAACCCCCCATTAGAAACCTGCCATTTTTTGACCAAACAAAACATTTTTAATGGTGGGTTTCTGAAATAAACATACCCCCTAACTTGTGTATTTCAAAATGGCCGGTTTCATGAAAATGGCGGATTTCAAAAATCAAAACCGCCATTAAACCCGCCATTTATGCATCATCATGCATCCACAATGATGGCATGCAAAACACCCATCCACACCTCCACATCAGGAAATCCATCCCGATCCAATCCCCATTGCTTCACACGCACCTCATCCCCTTTTCCTGGAATGCCAATTCTTCTTCCACAACCCTCAAATTTTATACAAAGATGTGAATCCCTTCTTGATCCTCACCCCAATCTAAGTATATGATTGGGATGGAAAAAGATTGTAGGATATTATTTGGCAAACAATCCCTCACCCCATCTTCCATCTCATCCAATCCGCCCCTCATGAGCTTTGTTATTGTCCCTATTAGTGGTTCACAAAGGCCATCTTCAAACCATCAAACCTACCTCCCAATCTCATCCTCAATGTTGTGGTGCTCCATCCTGGACACCTTGGCCACCTTAAGACCTCAATCCATAAACTGTTGCGCAAACGTACCGTCCGGCATCCAAAAAAAAAAAAAAATCCAACTCATCCTCAGGCTCATCCGCACGGTCATCATTGCGCGCCGCGCATCCTTATCCTTGCGCGGCGCTCATCCTCATTGCTACCATTGCGCGGCACTCATCCATGATTTACCAAATCCATCCTGACCGCACCCCCAAGCATTTGTCAAATGCTTGGATCTGTCAAATCACCCATCTCACTCGATCTATCAGTTGTGAATCTCAATCCTGTCAGGATTTACTCAACCGTCTCAAGCTGATCTCCTATCCGCCCATCTGTGCTCTCACAAACTTCATCCGTCACCTTTCCTGGGGCTCTCCCACTCACTTCTGCCTTTGGACGAGGGGTGAAGAGTTTCAACTACCGCCCGCGGACATCTGCAGAGGTTTGGTTCATTTCCCTTTCCCACCCCTTCCGCCTTTGGACAAGGGGTGGCTGATTCCGGTATTGTTGCGTGCGCCCATCCACAGACGGACACAAGTGACCACATGATTTTCTTTCCTTTTTTGCTCTATTTGTAGAATCCGTTGTACATAGTCTAACAGGCCCTCCTGCCCATATAAGGAGGGGCTCTCCCCTGCCTTTTGGATCAATCATTGGAGCATGGAATCATCCAGCATGAAATCAGCACACCCTTGATCCTTGAGCTTCCATACTCAAACCCTTCATCCTTGATCCTTATCACCAACCAATAGCCTTGCCGGTTGAAGAAAAATTCTGTCTGTTGGAATTTTTGAGTGTGTTATACCACTCCTTGATCCCTTTCTCTGACCATACTGGTCCTGATCCCCAATAACCTTTCTGGAGCCAATCACGATTGATTGAAGAGGTCTTATTAAGCTTAAGACCTGGAGTTTTATACCTCCCCTTAGCTTCTTTGGAGTTGCATTCTGCCAGCCTACTCTTGAGTCCCTTGAGAAGTGTTGAGGTTATCCTTGCTTTAAATCAGTGACTGTTTGCTTTAGAGCTTCTTAAACATTGTGCTTTGTCCTGTACAGACACCCACAGTTATCTGGTACCCTTCAAGCGCTTGATTGCGGAGATTTTGGCAGGTTCCTTGAGAACCTGGAGGTTGCTTGGGTTTGAGTTGATCATCCCCAATCTTCTGCTGACGGCCAGAGTTATTAGCGTGTGGGCATTGTTTACATACAACAGATTTTGTTCTTTGAACTCTAAGGGGACTTTAACTTCTTTTGTTCAAGTTTTTCCCCGCATAATCTTGTCTCAGATAGTGCTGTTCCATTGCTACCAAACTATTATCATCTTTATCCTCTACTCCTTGATTCCTCATTTACCAGGTTCTGGACCTTGATCTTGGTTAAATTTAAATATTTTTGTAACACTCAGGAGGACAGCCTAAACAGCACCTTTCCCCTCCACAGAACTGCCATGGCCTAGCAATGTTTGGAGTCTTACAACGTCCAATCCAATCAATACCAAAGGCTCAGCCAAACCGCTGGTTTTCCCATCAACTCCATTGCTCAGGGTAAAGGTCAGATCATTGTTATGCAATTTGTGCCATTTCATCCCATTTGTATGCTCCTCACAACTCATTTCTGGAGAAGCATCTCTCTCCTTTCTACTTCTTCAGTTTCATCTGATCCCCCCATCCTCACCTTCAAGCTATGGTTATCCCCATGGGTTAAAATGTTATGATTTTGGCAATAATGTTATTTGCAGCTTTTGTATTGGCCAAGCCCAAAGAGCCTGGCCCAGAAAAAACTGCTACAAAACCATCTAAGCCAAAGTGAATCTTTGATTTCAAATTGACTCCTGACATGAAAACAACCAATTTTGATGATCCCAACTTGCGCTTGAGCAAATTGATTATGTTTATTGTTAAAGGAAAATCAAAGGCCTCAGACTATCTTTCAATAACACAACACAAAAATTTGCCTACTAAAGTCCAAGTGAGCATCAAGGATGATTCCATTTTTGTACCTGATGAAAATCCTGAAAACGCTCAGAATGGTTTTAGGTAAGTACTTGCAACAAACCGCATGATTGAGTGGTTTTTTTACTTCTTCTCTGAAGCTGATTCTTTCTTTTTGCAAAGAAAGACCAATATGAACATGGATATTCAACCAAACAAGTTTTTTACCGGCATAACAACATTTTATCAAGTGAGCATACACTTTATCTATTCTGATGATGGCATTTCAGCTGATGGGGAACTTTTGGTTAAATGGAAATGGTTCATTGCCTGCAGACTATCCGCTTTGATGAACAAGCACCACTCAACCTGACAAATGGAGATTTACTAACCAGTATTGAGGTGAAAGTAAGTTTACCTTTTATTGCCATACCTCACTGAACAAAATTGCTGACACTTTTGGCACTTCCAAGAGTGGTAAGGGCTCATATTTGATTCTCTGCACAAACATGATAAGTGGGATTGTTGAAACGTTTTCCATGTTGCTGACACAACCCTGCTACGGGCTCTAGGTGATCATGTCTTCAACATCTTTGCTGGATCTGATTTTGACTCCAACAACGTAGCACAAAAACCAAGTCCAAATAGTCAAACAATCAGAGTGAGGGACTTGGCAACTAAAGAGCTGTACTTGCTTCCCCTTAACTCCTCACAACCTTACAGCTTTTCAATTACAGTCAAATGGTATAGGAAGTAAACCGCACTGATCAGACCTCAGTTCATGCTATTGGAAGCCAATTGGATGCTGACTGTTTTCATTCCTTTCACAGCATGCTTACTGTCTATGCCTCCACTGGTAACAACCCTTTGAAAATGGTCAAAGAACCTGCCTTGGTTCCAATATCCCCACATTGATTCATCCTCAGGATAGCTCATCATCCAATGCTTCCAACCAACATAACTGCAAGGAGATCATCATGGCCACCATTGGAATCTTGGCCTCAAGAAGAACTTGCAAGTAGCTGGTCAATGATCCTCATCTCTTGATTGCCTTCCAAACCCACACCAAACCTAGAATTCCCACCCCAATCAAGCAGACCATCACCTTGAATCATCCCAAAGGTAGCCTTGATGAAGATCATTAAAGAAAATCAAAACTCCATCATTCTGATGAATTTAAACCTCATCCAATCAATGGATCAAGCCCTGGTGGCTTGGGTGGCAGTAGTGGTTCTAGAGGATTACAGTTCCCAATGGGAGATGAAGACTTAGTGGTTCATTACATCACCGGCTTGGGTGATCTGGATGATTCATTTGATGTATCAATGACAAACCCCAAATTTCTGAGTAATGGTACAAGTTTTGAGTGTATTTTGATGCAATCTCAACCATCCTTGGTTAATGACGCTCTCTCTGTCTTACCATCTTCATTGCACAACTTGAAAAGTGCTGAACCCAGCTTGCCTTTGCGCCTCTTGGTTATCTCAAATCTTGCCCAACTTCCCCATCATCCTCACCAAATTGAAGTTGTTTGGTCCATTGGCTTCACTTCAATCACTTCTACCTGCTCGCCGAGTTGCTCCTATCTACTCCAGTTACTTGGCTTGAATGGTCACCTAGCAACCTTGCACCTATTCAATCAATCCCCCTCTCAGCATTGCCGTTGCAAACTCAGTTTTCTCAAGCTTCAAGTTTTGACCTTGGGCTTGTTTGATTGGTCTTACTCTTGATTCTGTGATCGTTTCAACCTAGCTTCTGCAATGCTTCTCCCTTGTTTGCTATTGGTTTTGATTACTACTTCCCAACCCCGCGCCTGCTCACTTCATAGCCATCATGACTCAACTCCATTGTTTCAATTCTTTTCATTTCTCTTCCCCAGGTTTGGTTTCTATCTAAAAATTCCTCCACCTTTGTTGCTTAGTGTCTAGTTTGGGGGCTAACTCCTAAGCCTTTTAAGTTCTACGGTCCTTTCATTCTATTGAGCCTTCACCTACCTAAAGCTTCAGGCAAGGGGGCGGGTTGAAATGTTTGTCATCTGATTGTTTTGCCTGAATCTTTAGTGCATCTTGGTATGACCTCTTTCTCTCATTGTTATGCTCTTTAGTATTTCTGCCTAGTGAGTTCTCTATACTATACATGTTCATCTATAGTCCCAGTACCTCCTTTATCATCAATCCTGGTGGCCTCTCTTCTCAGTCTGTCCTGTGTGTCCTCCTATTAGTGCAGATTCCTGAGGCTCAGCTTTGCATACTTACTAGTCATTATAGCCTCTTATCTGTAAACAACTATTCAGCCCTGCTTTTACTTAGTCTACTTAAAGCAGCCTGCTATCATGTGAATGAAAAACCATCTGTTCAGACTTAAGATGAACCGGAGTACCCGCTTCTGAATCCTCAGATCTGCTACTCTTAGCAACATAAGAACCCCTCCCATCCTTTCCTTCAATCATAACCTGAGCCTGCAACTCTAACTTCAACACATGAGAGCAATAAAGTGACAAGAGTGATCATGTGACAAGATTGATGAAGAGATGAGAGCAATAAGGTGATGAGAGTGATGAAGTGATGAGGATAGTGATCTGGTGAGAGTTAGCTGGATGTGATGAAAGAAATAAAGGGATGAGAGTGATGAAGTGATAATGATAGTGATCCAATGAGAATTATCTGGATGTGATGAAAGGTATAAAGGGATGAGATTGATGAAGTGATGAGGATAGTGATCCAATGAAAGTTAGCTTGATTTGATGAAAGTGATAAACAGATGAGAGCAATGAAGTGATAAGAATAGTTATCCAATGAGAGTTAGCTGGATTTGGTGAAAGCAATAAAAGGATGAGAGAAATGAAGTGATAAGGATAGTTATCCAATGAGAGTTAGCTGGATGTGATGAAAGCAATAAAGGGATGAGAGATAAGACCCAATCAGGACAGTTATCCAATGAGATTTAGCTGGATGTGATGAAAGCAATAAAGGGATGAGAGTTAAGACCCAATAAGGACAGTTATCCAATGAGATTTAGCTGGATGTGATGAAGGCAATAAATGGATGAGAGAAATGAAGTGATAAGGATATTGATCCAATGAGACTTAGCTGGATGTGATGAAAGCAATAAACGGATGAGAGTTATTAACTGATCATGATAGTGATCCAATGAGAGTTAGCTGGATGTGATGAAAGCAATAAAGTGATGAGAGTGATGAAGTCATGAGGATAGTGATGAAGAGATGAAGAGCAATGCATCAATTTTTTTTTCAAATGAGGTCAAAGGTAGAAAGAGGTGGGAAGCCAAGTGTGGATGAGGTGGACAGGTGGCGGAAGCCTTTAAATACTTCATTTGAAAAAACCCACTTATTTCATGTAAACTTTGACACGTCTGATGTAAAATAAGTGAGGTTTTTTTAATTTTTAATGGCGGGTTTGAAAGGGCGGATTTGGGTTAAAATCTGCCATGAAAAATGGCGGGTTTGGTTAACTTTTATACGCCCTATTGAGTGTTTTGAATGAGAGTTTAATGGTAATTCAGTTCAACTTGTGATGGGCTGATTCCATCACAAGCTTAACTTATGTTAAGCTTGGGATGGGATCAGCTTAACACAAGTTGAACTTTTTTTTTTGGTGTTTTTACTTTAGGGCTGGTCAAAAGACTTTTATTTCTTTGGGAACTATTACTTTAGGGCGGGTCAAAAGACTTGTATTTATTTTGGCACTTTTACTTTAGGGCTGGTCAAAAGACTTCTTTAATTTTTGGGCCCTTTTAATTTAGGGCTAGTCAATTTCAAATTACTTTAGCGTTTGTCAAGTTACTTATCTTTTTTTTGGTGTTTTTACTTTAGTGCTTGTCAAGTAAATTGTCTTTTTTTTTGGTGTTTTTAGTTTAGGGCTAGTCCAGTTACTTGTTTTTTTTTTGGTCTTTTTACTTTAGGGCTATTCCATTTGATAATACCAGTTTTTTTATTTATTTATTTATTTTCAACCCATCTTTGAGTTTTTGGTTGATTTCTGTTTTTTTGGAAGGTTTATTTAGTTTAACGGTTGTGTTAGTACCCTTTCATTCATTTTTCTTTTTCTTTTTTTTGCTAACAGCAGTCTGGTGCCGTGTGGGATGCCACACAACTACACTTGAGCCACATACAACTCAACACGGCTTAAATGTAGTCTTGTGGAAGTGCACACAGTGGTGGACCGGGCTGGGTGGGCCGCAAAACTCTGTGAGCTGTGGGGGGTTGTACACAGCACAAATTGGACCGTGTGGTGTTCCACACGGCCCAATTTGTACCGTGTGCACGGCTCAATGAGCCATTAATTTAACATTACCCTTGTATTTTTTGGGGCACTTTTACTTTAGGGCTGGTCAAAAGACTTCTTTAATTTTTGGGCCCTTTTACTCTAGGGCTATTTAAGTTCAAATTACTTCAGGGCTTGTCATGTTAGTTGTATTTTTTTGGTGCTTTTACTTTAAGGCTTGTCAAGTTACTTGTCTTTTTTTTGGTGTTTGTACTTTATAGCTATTCCAGTTACTTGTGTTTTTTTGGGTCTTTTTACTTTAGGGCTAGTCCATTGGATAGTACCAGTGTTTTTTTATTTTGATTTATTATTTATTTTTTTGTTTTTTTTGAACCAAAAAATTAACATTCTTTGATTTTTTGGTTGTTTTCTGTTTTTTTGGAAGGTTTATTTAGTTTCATGGTTGCGTTAGTACCCTTTCATTCCTTTTCCTTTTTTTTTCTCACCGCGTTCCCATGTAGTGTGGGATGCAAAATGACTACACTTGAGCAGTGTAAAACTCCACACAGCTCTAATGTAGTCATGTGGAGTTCCACACGGCAGCGTACCCGGCTGGGTGGGTCGCAAGACTTGATGAGCCATGGAGGGTTGTACACAGCTTGAATTGGATTGTGTGGCGTGCCACATGGCCCCTTTTAAACCATTTGCAAGGCTCAATGAGCGGTGAATTTAATATTACCCTTTTTTTATAATTAATCTTTGGTCAAAATATTTCAAAATTCTTGAATTATCCTCATAAACTATATTTATTTAGCATTTTTGTATTTTTTCTCATTTTTGTTTTAAATTTATTTAAATTCAAAAATGAAGTTCAAATTTTTTTTAAAGAGATTTTTCTCATATTCTTGATAATTATTTGTTTACTTGATGATTTTTTTGTCTAAATATTTCAAAATATTTGGATTTGCAGCATTAAATAGTGACATGTAGTATTTTTCATGTTTTTCATTTTCTGTAAAAAGGTATTTGAATTCCACCAGAAAAATTTAATTTTGTGTAAACAGAATGAATTTTCATCATTTTTCTTGATTTTCTTAAATTTGATGAGGATTTTTTCAAATATAAGCCTAGATTTGATCCTTGCATAAAACCAATAATTATTGCATTTTTACATGTCAGATCAACTTAATTGGTTCCATATTTGGATTCTCCAGTGGATAAACCAAACGGTTCTTGCCCATACAGCACCCACAGGGAGTCTGGAGGAGCTATTTTAGACCCCCAGGTCCTCAATTAATGTCCACAGGCCTTTTTAGCCTCAAAATACCCTTTAAATTCATTTTTTTCTACCCCAGGAATTCCTTTAAATATTCAAAATTTGTTCCAAACCTTAATTGCTCATATTTATGCCTTTCTTGTATTGGAACATAACTTTATGTTTTAAAATCCTTCCTGTGGCGGTCATTAATTCCAAAAGGCATGAATTCAGTAAAGAAAATGACTACAATCACACTTTTCATTGAATGAGGTGTGATTTTAGAAAGGAAAAAAGCAAAAATCATTCCTTTTTTAAAAAAAGGTGTGTATTTGTCAATTTTGAAGGCATGAATTTAGCCTGGACCTTCAGCCACACAATAAATTTAAATTTCCCAATCAAATCAATTAAAATATATTTTGAAGATATCATTGTCTGTCCCATAACATTCTCTGGGAATTTCCCTTCATCCATGAGAACTCTACTATCTTTATCTCACCCAATTTCTTTTGAACCAAAAAATTGTCCTCCTCAGAATATCTTCCACCAAATACTATCCCAAAAAAAATGAACCGCAGTTCAGGAAGCTCTATAACACTCATTGAAAGCTTTTTACAACATCAAAACTACAAAAATTACAGTTTATTTCATTATGAACTTCCAAAAAAATATTTGAGGCAGTAAAGATAGAAGAAGGGACAGGCCTAATAAATAAATAATTAATTATGGGTGAAGACTGGGGGGTGAGGGAAGAGGCTGATGAATCCAAGTCTACTAAACCACTTGATACCACTTAGACTTTCAAAAGTAACCAAGATCTGGAGAATAACTCAGTCACCCTCAGTTCCAGATCTCCTTTTGAATAACAAACCAAATTATTGGTTTTGATTACTTTGAAAGCTTTTCTCACATGTTCAAAATACAATTTCTTAGAGCGCTACCATCATATGCCATTTGCAAACTACTACCAATCATTCAACTTAATTTTCAGGGTGCATTCCTGCAGCACCCCTTGAAACAAATTTCTTCATAGAAAATGTGAAAATTATGGCCAGAAATTGGCTTTGTGGCAGGAGGAGAATTAATTAAAGCAAAAGAAATTCTGGACACCTTGTTTCTACAAAAGCTAATGTGCTCTCAAAATGGGGAAAGATTTTGGATAATTGATTGGATGAATTTGGATTGATGGCGTGAAAAACAGCAGGGATAAGGCCTCCTTAAATACAAAAGATTTTCCTCTTGTGGGCCCAGGATAAAAAAAGAGAAAAGGAAAAATTTCCACCCCAAAAGTGCTCTGCAGGCGCTACAGAATTTGTTAGTTGGTTTGGGCTACATCAACCTGGATGGCATTGGTCCCTGTACCATCACAGCCAGCCTATTCTGGTCAATTCTGATTTTTACATCCTTGCAGGGTTTAACCAGCCCTTTTCTTTTCAAACCCTGAGGCTGAGTGTCCTTACAACTGGAATCTCATTGGTATTAAGGTTGATAAAGTTGAGGAATAAATTGGTCTTTCTCTACCTTGTCAAATTGAAAAAGGTGTGATTTAACTTGAACTCCCAAATAAAATGACCTCTTAAAACCCTTTACCCTTATTGTTTAATTAATTATTGCCATTAAGGAAGAAAGATATAAATTCAATATTTTGGAAAACCATCAAAACTTTCTAATAGGTGGTCTAAAAATTGATTTCAAATTTTGATTTCTGTGAAATTTGTGTTTCTGTTTACAACCCTGCTGGCTTCTTCAAGAAAATTGGAGTAAAATGTTAGAAGGAACTACTGCATTTATGGAAAAATCTTTGAAAGAGAATTGGATAAGAATAAAAATTTATTTGAATTACTCACACCCATCATCCTTTCAGATACAGATATTTCAAACTTGATTAAAATCAAGAATCTCCAAAAATGGATTGATATTGCTCTTAAAAGGCTTTCCTATCTACTGGACTGGCAAATTTCAATTGAGTAAATTACATTACCCCCTGATTCATAGTGCAAAGGTCTGTCTTCATGACACCTAGATCCTTGTTTGCTTAATAATTCATCCAATAAATTGGGAGATTAAAATACAGGCCTCCCATCCATCTTACTGAAAAAAAGGATTAGATTTTAAAATTGAACATTTTGGGTTTAAATTTAGGCCAAAAACATTTAAATCATAACCAAAAGCCTTTTAAACCACTGGAGAGACATAATTATTTAAATAAATCTAATCCATTTTAGTTATATACTTGAAGATTTGCTTACCAAAACTGCCAACAAGCACTCAATCATTTGACTTGCTACTCATGTTGAATTTCAATTATTTTCAATATTTATTTGAGCAGTTTTGTTGAAGCTCTCGCAATAATAAAAATTCTGAAATTTTCCATGATTTCTTTCCTTCTTTTTCTTCATTGATTCATCTTTCCATTTTTTTGAATTTTTCACAATCCATCAAGCAGACCACCTGAGAAAATTACATGCACTTGTGTGCTCCCTCCTTTTAAAATGCAATCACCACTTCCATCTGTCTCCTTTTTCCTAATAATTCTATTTTCTATGCAATCAGACCTGAGTCTTGTCCTATTGACTTTCACTACTGCTCTTGCTTTTAACCAACTCATAAAGTTCAAAAATCCAGAAAAATTCCAATAATATACCACCAACAGTATTATTCCATCAATAATTTTTGTAAACTATTCAACTCAGTATCAAGAGTGTAACAACCTGGTCTCTGATTCCTTAGTATTTCTTTCCTGTCAATACAATCAATGTTCTGTCCTTTGAGGCCTGCTGCTTATTTTAAAATTCTATCTCTGTCTTTCAATTAACCACCATCTAACTTATAGAACATTCTCTGATTTTTAGTTGAAAACTCTTCCTATCTCTTGCGTTTTCTTTACCCTCTGTCTCACATTTGGTTTCTTTGAATTTTAGTTTTTTCTAGTTTTACTGATAATTTTTAGTCTTTCATAATATTTGTGACCTGAGCATCATTAAAATTTTGAGAAAAATGGAAACACATTTTTTTCATTTGACTGAAGTAAAAGATTGATAACACAGCCAAAGGGGAGGAATATTTAAAGTACAAAATTTAAGGTGAATGATTAGAAGTAAAATCAAGAGAGAAAGAACAATATATCTGAAAGTAAAAATATCCCATAGTGAAAGTGATATCAGATGTGGCGGAATTTTTTTGACTAGGAGCATCCACCATCATCTCAATACAGTGCATCAGAGTTAAAATTTTCAAAAAAATAAATGGCTGATTCGAGACTTATCCTTACTTTTTAAAATTTAAATTTTTTAATTTAAATCCACTGGTTTGGTTTTCATTCTTATAAAAAAATAATTTTTTGGAAAATTGATATTTTTCCTGAAATAAGCAATTTCAATGTCTCAAAATTTAAACTCTAATCTGCCCCAAAAATTCCACTTTATAAAAAGATTTATCAAGGATTTTCCAAATTGGCCCACTTTTTTGCACTGGATAGTGCTCAATAGGTGTCAACTGGAAAAATTTGTTTCTGAAATTTCACAAATTTCTGGAACGTTTTCACAGCTTGAAAAGAAGAAATTTTTCAAACCCCACTAAATTCTTTGTTTCCCCCCCCCCCTCCCCTCCCCCTCCATAAATCCACCCTACCAGACCCCCCCCCCTTTGATCATCATTGAAAATACTCCACCAATTCTCATTTCCATCAGAAACCTACCACCTGTTTTAATTATTTCTCAAGATTAAAAATAGCTATGAATTCTGTTCCCCTTCATTTTTTCTAATTGATATCATTTTCCTCAATATCTTCCTTCTTCCTGCCCAATCAATATCATTTGCCTCAGTATATCCCTTTCCTTTTTTGTATCTGTGACTCTTTGAATGATATTCCTGTTGTATCATCATACAATTCCAAAGAAATTTACAGCCTTGCTCTCCCTCTTCTTTAATTTTATTTAAGTAAAACTAAAAATCCCTCAATTTGCTGCCAAAGGAAGAGGAACAACTTTCAATATCCTGGCTTCATATAAGTGAGAAAACCAAATTTTGAGCAGTTCAGTCGGGAGAGGTGTTCTTCAAGAAATTCAAAGAAAATTTTAACTTTTTTTTAACCTTTCACTATTGCAACCAAAGTAAAACTTTCACTTATTTTTTTTTCAATTATATCTAAAAGATACTGATACAGCACTTTCCTTCATATGGGCAGGTCTCAGAACAGCAACACTCAATTTCAGAAAAATCTACCACTTGATTGAATGTAATCCTTCAAGTTTGAGATAACCAATGAAGTGAATGAGAGTGGCCCTGAGCCTCTAACACAATCAAACTAAATCTGCATTCAAGTCTTTGGCTTCTTGGAAGAAGGTTTGATATGCACCAAAAGGTTTAATGAAAATGAAGGATCTCCCAACCCTCCATTCATTTGACTTGCTCTTCAATAATTAAAAATATGCCTGTTTTTTATTCCCATTTATCTTGGCCAGACCAAGACCCAGGCCTTCTGGATGAAATTTAAGCAAGAAGAAATTTTGATCTGAAATTTAAATCAATCATGATGAAAGATAAAAGCACCTTGCAAAATTGAGCAACATCTCAACGAAGCAACTCCATGTGGCCAACGGAAAAAATCATTTCTTGAGACAATAATTGACCTAGATAGAGAAACAATTGACATACAATGAAAGAATCTTGACATTGAACTGGAAAAGCTAAATATCAAAAGTGAATGCATATCAAAAACAAGGAGCTTGAAATTGATAGAGATTATGAGAAATGGCATTGAATTTTTCATGCCCCCAAACCTATAATTCATATGGTTTTGATGTTGCCATAACATCCCCCAACGTTCAAAATACACGCGGTAAACCTGGAAAAAAAATGGTTTTAGGAGTTTTCAAAAAGAAAAAAAATACTATAAGATAGGATGGCATCTCAAACCCCTGTTCAAGAGGTTTGGCAAATGTTTTCCATTTTTAAGGCCTTCAAACTTGCCCTGCAAAAACTGAAGAAAAATGCTCCACATCTCAAATTTTTTCACATTTTTAATTTTTTTTCCTTGATTATTTTGCATTTTCTAAAGAAAAAACCAGTTTCCGAATACGCTAGGCCATTTAATTATATTTTTTTCAGAATTTTAGAACTTCATTTTCCCGCAAGATAATGGGATTTACATAAAGAATCAGACATTATTTGCATTTTTTCCATGGGATTTTCCAAATTTTGAGCTTGAAGTCTTTTATTGAGAATTGAAAAGGGCCCAAAAGAAATATTTGGTGATTTTTAAGATCAATTATTTAACTAAAAGAAATCAATGCTCTAAAGCAAAAATGGAAAGTGTCTGTTTTGAGGCGTGTTTTGAAGCCATTTCTGATAATACTTTGATTATTTTTACAGAAAAACTCATTTTACAGATGAAAACTGTGTTTTTACATCAGTAGCAGCTAATTTGGGCCATAAATCTGAAGATTGGAGTTCAGTATTTCAGGAAATGATCAAGGAAATGAAATCAAACCTTCTTTTCAAGGATGACAACTTTATTGATGAAGTCTAGGATGAAAATTTTGAAAAATCAAGAAAAAGTATCATCCACATTTATGGACCTTCCCCCTTATTAATTATTAAAACTTTATCTTGATTGAATGATTTTTTTTTCTCAATTTTTCATATTTTTCTTTTACTCATTGATTTAGAGAAAAAAAGCACCAATTTTGTGTTTTCAATTATGAATTCTTTGGGAAAAAATAAGCTAAAAAAAATCCCATATTGTTTTTTTTTGGGAACTTTACGATGGCGAATAAAAGACTGAAAACTTAAAATTTGGAACATGTCATGGAAAAATAACAAAAGATAAAATCAAAAATTATATCTTATTTTTTATGTAAATCCCAATTTCTGGCGGGGAAAATGAAGTTCTAAAATTCTGAGAAATTATAATTGAATGGACTGGCATATTTGGGAACTGTTTCTCTCTGCATATTTTTGCAAAATAATGAAGGGGAAAAATGAAAAATGTGGAAAGATTTTATATGTCAAGTGTTTTTTTTTCAGTTTTTCAAAGGCAATTTTGGAGGCATTAAAAATGGCCAAAATTTTTTATAACACTTTTACAGGGGTTTGAGATGCCCACTGTTCCCCAAGATTTTTTATTTTTGACAAAACCCAAAAACAGCCTTTTCTCAAGTTTTACCACATTTATTAGTCATTTCAGGGGAAGTTTTTTCAAGGTCAAAACTGCATGAATTACAGATCTGGGGGCATGAAAAACTCAATGCCCTATAAGACAACCCAAGTAAAAATGGAAACTTTCAAGCTTCTTTCTAACTCTTCTTTCACTTCTGATTACCCAGAGAGCATTTGATTTCTAAATAAAGTGAAGAAAGCAATCAAAGATAATTTTCTGAGAAAAATTTGAACAAACTAAATTTATTTTCTCTGGAAAACATTTTCTTCTAAATTGTAGTTTCTTTTTTTTCAAAAAAAATGTATTTAAATTTTTTTGTTTTGATTTTTTTTTCTATTTTTGCTTTTAATTGGTAATAATTATAATGAATGCATGATTATTTTTTCAATTTTATTTAATTTTTCAATTTGAAAAAAAGCATGCCTGGTTTGTTTATTTTCTTCTTCTTTTTTTTTCTGAAATTAAAATGAGGCAAAAATTATTTTTTGTGCCCCTTTGGGTCAATTTTCTGAAACCTTGAGTCTTATATCAATTATTTGATCATTTTGTTTGACTGAGAATGGATAAATTAATTAAAATTTACAATTTAAAATCAGATACTTTCAGTGAGATTAATAGGGAGTATCAGAGTTAAGCAAACATGCCATTTTTAATGACAGCTTTCAACCCAGATCAGCCATTTCAAACCTGCAATTAAAAATAAAATTGAAAAAAGTTATTTCACATCAGATGTGTCATAGTTGCCTTAAAATAAATTGTTTTTTTCAAAGAAAGTATTTAAACACTTTCACCGCCTCAAACAAACATCATTCCACATCATCAACCCTGATTACAACCTTTGACATGTTTGTAAAAATTCTATCTCCAAACTGTTGAATATTATCTTCATCCTGTCACCCGCGTACGCTGGACTGATGCAGACACTCCAAATCCAGCTCCTCCATTTGAATCATCTCTGGATCTTGACTACTGGCCGTGATGATCTCTCATCCTTCCCTGACCATTTTTCTCTCTTCATCTTCTCTTTTCATCTCATCCAACACAACCAACCTCTCATCTCACATCCACACTCCAACAGGATCCCTCAACATTTATCAAATCAATCAACAAATCAATCACAAGGTTTCCTGCAACTATCTCTACGCTGGTAATGTCATACTCTAATTCAACACTCCAATCTGACTTGTCTTACTGAGGTAATGACCTCAATTATCCAGGCCTGGCTACTCTTTCCAGAAGGTATCAAGATTATTTGCTCAAAACTTTAGACCAAACCAACTAGTGTGCCATCATTTCATTCTTGTCACATATTTCTTTCAGCTTTTCACAATTCTCAACACAAATTCTTTTCCTCATAGTGTTGGCAAATGTGTCCAAAAAGTATTAGTTGAGAGTTTCATGTGGAGCTATAGAGCCTGCATCTCATAGCCTTTCTGTTGGTTTCCTTTCATCCTGTTTCATTCCTCTGCATAATTTCTTGTTTCAATCACTCAGTGCTATTTACTCTTGAAATGAAACAGTGGTCCTGGTTTTCCAGCCATCTTATTTTTCTCACAAACTCATTGGAAAAATTTGATTATTGCTCTCATCACTTCATCAATCTCATCTGTTCATTCCTATCCTCATTGCTTCATTACTCTCATCACTTTATTTCTTTCATCAAATCCTAGCTCTCATTGCTTTATTCTTGTCACCTCCTTACTCACCTCCTCATTGCTATCCTCATTGCTTCATTGCTCTCATAACTCATTGCTTTAATTCCTTTCTAACTCTCATTGCTTTAATCCCATTCTAACGCTCATTGTGATATTTTTCTCATTTCCTCATCCCTTCATTAGTCATAATCTTTACAAATGGACTCTGAGCAAAACTCCCCCTGCAATTCCACACAAAAATACAATGGACCAAAGAAAAAATCCCCAAGGAAATCTACATCAAAAAATCCTCCGCCATCATCTTCTAAAGGCTCAATTAATCTCAAGAGAGCTGATCACATAATCCTGTTAAAATGTCTAAATATTCCCTCCAACTATGACACTTGCTTTGGTTCTGATAACAAAACACAAGTTGGCCAACCTCCATTATCTAAGATCAAATTTTATCTCCTGATGGCAAATGAATTGAAGAATAAAACAAAAGGTAGGATAGATCTTCCATCCAAACAGATGCAGGATCAATTCAAGAAATATTGAGCCAAGTACAAAAAGGCCCAATCAATTTCAATCTCCCCTGGTTTTGGTATCACCAACTCCAATAAAGACAAGCAAATAAACTGAGTTGTTGAGAGGTTTGAATCCATTTATTCTTTTTATATTCATATGGATAAAATATTTGGAAAGCAAGCCAAAATTTTTTTGTTAAGCTGCTTTCAAAGCCCAACAAACCAATTCATTTGATGCTGAGAACCTGGCTGTGGTTTCTCAGCCTAGCAATGATAATCCCAATGAAATGTATGAGTGGCTGCAATCAGATCTGGAGGAGGATATTCCAACAGAACCAGCTCAAATCATTTCTAGATTGGCATTGATCAAGGATTCAACACCTTCCTTGGACCCCTCACTTTGATCTTTGTATTTCTCTCTTCCTGGGGTGGAAGAACTTTAAAACCTGCCCAATGAAAAGCAAGTTATTCCTTATCTCCATTACAATCAAATTCTTTTCAAGTAAGGAAGAAATTTCTTTTCTTTTCTTTCTGGTCAATCCTGACTGATTTAGATTGTAAAAAAAATCAACATCCATTTCTGAATGGCCAAACACTCAAGCCAATGGGGCCTCCCACATTGCCTTCAAATGAGATTTATGAGTTTCCCACAAAAAGCTCCTAGGAAAAGTGAAAGAAAAAGGCTTCCAATTCCATCAACATCAAGCCCAATAGCTTAAAAAGATGAGAAACACTTGAAATTTTTCCAGCTTTGAAGATATGATGAGTAATCAAGATTCAGGTAAGTGAATTGATTTAATCTTCTTGCTTTCCCAATCAATATCCTTCCCATTCCCCTCCAAAAAAAATGCAAATTAAAAATTGAATCTGAAAAACTTCAATCTTAAAAGGAGAAGTGGGATTGTCAACTTCCTATTTCTTTTCAAATTCAGAAAGCCAAGAGTTTGGCTTATCAAAAAAATGGATGCTGAGTGGAAATTGAAACAGGCAGGGCAGGATTTTAAAAATGAGGACAAGGAGAAGGATTGATAGGAAGAGAGACTGGAAAAGGAGAGTGAAAAACTAAATATGGGAAAAAAGATATGATATCTGTAGCTGTGGCATGTATTGGTAGCAGTAGAACTGTTGATGAAATAAAGAAAATTACTCAATTGCTTGGCTCATAAATATATCTACTTGGATAAAAGGTTTGAAAAGAAAAACAAATATTTTTGATTACAACAATGTCTATTTTTAACTCCAAAAATAAACAAATTTTTCATATTTTGATTTAAATTTTTCTTTCTGGAGTAAATTTTTTCACTCTCCATGTCCCTGCAAGTCTTCTGAGTGGTTTTTCTAGTTTGCCTAGAAATTTCCATCCTTGTATGAGTGGCAGTTTCCACAGCAGGAAAGGTAAAGTGCTTGTACTAACTTGCTGCCCAAAGTATTTTAACCACACCTTTTTCTTTAAAATACATACCAAAACCCAATTCAGGATAAAAAATGGCCTTTAGATACTTGGTTTTTGTTCTAATTGTTAATAATTTGTTGATTTTATTTTTTTTTTGGAGGAGCCACCATTCAAAATAAATAGGAAGAGATTTTGCTTTTTTCAATGTAAGGAGAATTGCAGAAGGAATTTGAAGTGAAGGTGATGTGGGGGTCACAGTCAAAAGGAGTGAGCAGGGATCCGAATTCCAAAGAAGAGAAAGAGGGTATATTGTTTTCCAGAATTATTTTAAAATTGGAATCATGTGCCATTCTGGCTAATTTTTGGGAAATTCAGCCTAAAATTTGCAAGGCCTTGTCATAACTAAGCTCAAAAAAGAAAAATCTTCAGGGGAAGATTAATAGCTGCTTTCTTGAAATATCATCCAAATATTTGAGAAGGGTGCATTAAGTTTTTCCACCCCACAATATTGAGGCATCAAAAGTATTGACAAATATTATGTTTTGGTAAAGAAAAGTGGTGAACAAGCTGATTTTGTTCTTCTCTTGCTCAGAGAGTTTCTTCAAAGGGACAAATTTAACTATTGCAACCACAAACTCATGAGTAGGTTTATCATGTGAGAAATAATGGCCCACAAGCTTAGTCAAATAGCAGTGCTAAAGCAAAAGAAATGCTGAGACAATACTGTCTTATGATTGATCCTTAATATGAGGCAGAGGCAATGTCACACTTGTGAATGAGAATGAATTGGTGAATGAATGGATGGAAAAAAGCAGGGAGAAGAGCTCCTTAAATAAAAAAGATGGTGCTCATGTGGAGCTCTTTTAATGACAAGAAAAAGGCAAAAACTATGCCCCAAATGGGCTCTACAAGCTCTAAAAGCCTTGCTAATGGGTTTGGGCTTACTCATCCCACTTGTCATTAGTCCCTGAACCCTTATGACCAGTCTGTATTGGTTGAATTTGGTGTTTCCACCCTTACTGGGCTGATCCAGACCTTGTTGTTGTTCATACCCTGGCTGTTTGTCCCTTACAACCAGCCTGATTTTCCTCTGTGACCTCATTGGTCCCTGTTTACCAACTTGGATGGTTGGTTGCCTCCTGAAACCAGCCCCTGGCCCTCAGATTGGCCAGGATGGACCCAGAAACACCCTGGGTCCAGTCAAACTTACAGGGGGGGAGGCTGTAACCAGCGGACATGTGTGTCCCCCCCCCCTCTCTCTCTCTCATTCCCTGGAGGGAGCGGTTAAATCCCCCCCCACGGAGCCCTGGAGGTCAAAACCCCCAGGGAAACACAAAAAGTTAGTGGAATGGGCGGTGGTCAAGCCCTACCCAGCCCCAGGTCACCTCCCCCTCAGTAACGGGGGGGGGTCAGATGGCCCCTGCAACTTTGTTGTTGCTACATAAGAAGTGGGGGGGGGTGGTCAAATCCCACCCCACCCAACCAGTTGCCTTGGTGCGGCTGGCCTAATTGGACCACACATGAGGTGGGGGGACTCCAAACGGAGCCCCATTCCCCATACAACAGCCCCGCAATGGGCCCCAGAGAGAAACAAGCGGCCCCAAGCAGGCCGCAACAAGGGCAGCAGTCCCAATGAGCCACCAAGGCCCAAAGAACATAAAATAAATACTTTGGAGGGCCAGCCTGTCTGGCCAAGTATTTCCAAAATAAACCTTGGGCCCATTTATTCCCAAATGAGCCCATCTGGCTAAGGTGGCCAATCCACCCTGGCGGGCCCGAGTCCCAAAACACCTAGAAAATGTGTTTTTGTGCACAAATTCCCAAAACCAATAAATTCCACATAGGCCCACATGGCCCTTGTGATGTCCAATGGGCCATGGAGGCCCGTTTGTGCATCCCATTTTGATTACACAATAATATGCACATTACCTGAGTGCATCTACATTTTAACACACCCCCTTTATACAAAAGGGATGCCATGTGTATACTACACACAAAAACTTGATGTTTTTTCCTATACAACGCCTTAGCTAAGATATCCACAATCATTGCTTCAGTGGGCATGTACCATAAAACTATCTCTCTGAAGCTCACTGCATCATGTACATAGTTATAATGAACACCAATATGTTTTGTTCTTGAATGGAACACTTGGTTTTCTGCTAATGCAATGGCACTCTGATTATCCGAATACAAAAACGCAAACCCTTGTGGTTTATGAGTATCCTCTAAGACCTTTCTCAACCACTTTGCCTCCTGTAAAGCTGACAGGTATGCTCTGTGCTCTGCTTCTGTTGATGAAAGATTTATTTCTGAAACCTTCTTAGACATCCATGAAACTAGATTCTTTCCTAAAAAGAATAAAAACCAGTTGTTGATTCCCTAGTGTTACCATCTGCCCTACTTGCATCAGAATAACCAGTCAAATAAAAGTTTGCTGAATTTAAAAACTGCAGTCCCAGACTGCTTGTTCCTTTAAGATACCTCATAAATCTCTTAAAAGCAGACCAATGCTTCATGCTTGGTTTCTCTAAGTGTTGTGACAAGATTCCAATTGCATAAGCAATATCTGGCCTTATAAACTGCCCCAAATAATTTAGCAATCAAATAGATTACCTATAATTGTTCCCGGATTGGAAAAACTCCAGATGCTCTTCATCTGTAGAATTTGCTAACCAAATGTTAGACTGCATTGGAGTAAAAAACTACTTTGCATCCTCTAAGCCATACTGCTTAACTAGAGCCAACACATAATGGTTTTGATCCAAATTCATCCCATTATTGCTCTTACTAACTTTCATTCCCAGCACCTGTTGTGCCAGGCCAAGATATTTTATCTTGAACTCCTTTTTGAGTGCCTTCATGACTCTCTCTCTATCATTCCCAATAATTATAATGTCATCAACCCATACAAACAAAATTGCATCCTTTCTCACAAAGAGAAAAGGGTTGGCCTCACTTGTCCAGAAAACAATCTCTAGCAGCCTCTCACTCATGGTGTTATACCATGACCTCGCTGCTTTCTTCAATCCATACAGGGATCTACAAAGCTTGAGGACATATTCCCCTTTATCCGCTGAGATGAAACTTCTCACACAGATTTTCTTCATAGTTTCTGGCTTGTTCTCTACCAGCCATTCCTTGAAACCATCACGAATTGATATATAAACAGTCTCCTTTTCTCCAAGTTTTTCATTCAAGTATGCAGTCACAAAGTCAGCCTGTCTGATTTCTTCACCCAACTCCACTGCTAAAGCAATGATGTACCTGGAGGTCAACAGCCTTCCAGTTGGAAAAAAATTCTCTTGGTAATCAATAACCTCTTTCTGCTTGAAGCCTTTTGCAATTCATCTAGCCTTAAACCTCTTCAAAACTTCAGTAGTATAAAACTTCTTATTCAACACTAACCTAGACCCAACAATGGTCTTTCCTTTTGGAACTAAATCCGGCTTAACCACTTCAAACCCACTATCATTTTCCAGAGAATCAAATTCCTCAAAAATAGCTGTCTTTCAATTGGCTCTGTCATCAAAATTCATTGCTTGGCCAAAGTTATTTGGGTTAACCCTATTACCCATTTCTGAACTTAACTGTAGAATCTCATTAAGCATACATTTTTCCAAAAATGTATCTTATTCATATCCTGCAGAAGCATAATGGGACTTCCATTCCCCATACCTATCAACAGTTATCCTTGTCCTTCCACTCCTTCTAACTGGAGTTGGAGGCTCATCAGGTTCTGATTCCACAGACTCCCTCGGAGCAGGTACTGAACCCTCCTGTGGCACATCTGCCATCTCAACATCATCACTAATGATATTCTATACAGCATCTGCTGGTGAAATAGCCTCCAATGCTATTTCCTGCTGTGATTCCTGAACAGAACTATCTTCACTCCTTTTGAGTGGAAAGGTACTTTCTTCAAATTTTACATCCCTACTGTGAATAACTTTACTTGTCCCTGGAAAATAAATTCTGTATGACTTACTTATTAAATCATAGCCTACAAGTGCCCCTGCTCTGGCTCTAGGATCTAACTTTCCAACAATTTCATGATGGTGGACACTATAATACACTCAGCAACCAATTGTTCTTAGAGGTGATAATTTGGGTGCAACTTCCAAAACAGATAATACGGACTTTTCCCATTAACACTTACAATATTGTGCAACAGACACACTGTGAAAACCAACTCAGCCCATAAAAAACTTGGAAAACCAGATTTTTCCATGATAGTTCTAACTTTGCCCAATAGAGTCCTATTCATCCTCTCAACTATTCCATTGTTTTGTGGAGTACTTGCAGTACTAACTATATGAGTGATACCATAATCATTCAACAGTTTCTCAAACTCTTTACTCACAAACTCACCCCCTCCATCAGTAATAACCCTCTTGATCTCCTTCATCAAACCATTCTATTTCCAGACTTTTAAGATTACTGAAACCTCCTCTGTGGTCTGATCCTTTGATCTAATTGGTTTCACCCAAACATAATTAGTTGCTGTATCAACCAGATTGATGAAGTACTTTGCCCCTCCAAGGGACACTGGTGAAAATGGCCCTGAAAAATAAATGGAAAGTTGCTCTCTAGGAAATTCTGTTCCCTCTCTACTCTTTGAGAACACATTCCTTGTCTTGACCCCTAAAGTACAACTTTCACATTTTCTGTCCTTTACGGTTTGGCCACTTCTATTGTGAGCAACAGTGCTCAGAGTTTAAAACTTGAACAAGTTTGCACAGAGCAACTTATTCTGAACTTTTCCACTCAGGATATTTCACCCATTAAAATCAATAACAAACTTATCTTCTTTATGATAAAAAATCTGGAAACCTTTTTTCCAGAGTACTCCAAAAGACACAAGGTTATAAGGCAAATCTGGTACATAGAACACTTGTTAAAAAGATATTTTGAAACCCAAGTGATTTGGAAGAATAACTTTTCCAATTCCTTTAATCTGAATTTTTCTTCCTTTTTGGCCAATATTTAAAACACCATCAAAATCTCTAAGATTTGAAAACAGATTTGGCTCAAATAACATGTGGTCTGTAAAACCAGAATCAATCAAAACAAGAACATCCTCCTTCAATCCTCCTACAAGGAAAGGAGAATTATCAGCCACTGATAAGTTCTTATCATCAAGGTTAAGATTACATACTTCATAATCAATCAATTCCATTTCTTGATCCTCATTGATTTTAGCCTTCTTTTTGGGGGCTTGTTCCTCAACATCTTGTTTCATTAAAACATCCAATGCCACCATAGCAACATTTTTCATGGCAAGAGTGACCTCTTTGTCTTCTTTTCACTTTCCTTGGATTTATTCCTCTTCTTGGCCTCCTTGCAATCCTTTGCATAGTCCCCCTTCTTCTGAAAATTATAAAACAAGACCTTTGATAAATCCCTTTTGGCATTTGCCTTCTTCCCAGATTTTCCTGTCTTGCCCACCAGAGCAGTTCCTGTGCCCTCCTTTATCTTAAATTGAAGATGATCCTTTTCAATATTTCTAAGCACATCCCCTTCTCCAGGAAGGGGATCCAATTGAGATATAATCCTAGCCAAGGACTCATATTCTTTTGGTAGCTTTTGAAGAATTAAGAGTGACAAAAACTCAGGATCCATGTTCAGCCAAGATGACTTGAACTTAGCAATAATTGATCTTTCTTCCCCCACAATTTGTTTGCAGTTGACAAATTTCAACTTGAAAAATTTATTGAAAGCAATACCCTTTTGATGAAAAGAATCAACAGCATACTTGGCCTTGATCATTTTCCATAAAACACTCCCCATCCTCTTATTTTCCTCTTTAAGAGTATCAGCAACCCATGCAATATGACTCTCATGCAGATGTCTAAGAATTAGATGATAGAACATCTTCTCCACCTCTGAACTGATCAAAGTATCATCTGCATCCATAATATCCCCAAAAAATATTTTGTCCAACTTACCTTTTATACAAAAAGCCCCAGAATTATAGTTTTGACTATTCAAAACAATCTTGTTTGAGCTTTACTCTGGTATATAAGACATCTTCTTTGAAAACTTGAGGTCCTTGAGGTTGTCCAGAGTAAGTTATAAGGGTCTTTTCTGCTTGGAAGTAATGATGATGATGGTACTGATAATGTGTGAGAATTAATGGCCCACAAGCTTAGTCAAAGAGCAGTACTTAAAGCAAAGGAAATGCTGAGACAATAATGTCTTATGATTGATCCTTAATATGAGTCAGAGGCAATGGCACACTTGTGAATGTGAATGAATTGGTGAATGAATGGATGGAAAACAGAAGGTAGAAGCGCTCCTTAAATAAAAAAGATGGTGCTCATGTGGAGCTCCTGTAATGAAAAGAAAAAGGCAAAAATTCCGCCCCAAAGGGGCTCTACAGGCTCTACAAGCCTTGCTAATTGGTTTGGGCTTACTCAGCCCACTTTGCATTAGTCCCTGAACCGTTATGACAAGCCTGTACCGGTCGAGTTTGGTTTTTAGACCCTTACTGGGCTCAGCCAGTCCTTGTTGCTGTTCAGAACCTGGCTTTTTGTCCCTTAAAACCAGCATGTTTTACCTCTGTGACCTCATTGGTCCTTACAACCAACTTACATGGCTTGTTGCCTCCTGCAACCAGCCCCTGGCCCTTAGATTGGCCAGGGTGGACCCAGAAACACTCTGGGTCCAGTCAAACTTACAGGGGGGGTGGGTGTAACCAGAAGACATGTGTGTCCCCCCCCCCCCTCTCTCTCTCCCAATCCCTGGAGGGAGAAGTCAAATCCCCCCCAGGGATCCCTGGAGGTCAACACCCCCAAGGCAACACAAACCGTTAGTGGGCTGGCCGGTGGTCAAGCCCTACCCAGCGCCAGGTCACCTCCCCCTTGGTATGAGGGGGGGGAAGATGGCCCCTGCAACTTTGTTGTTGCTACACAAGAGGTGGGGGGGTGGTCAAATCCCACCCCACCTTGCCAGTTGCCTTGTTGGGGCTGGCCTAATTGGTCCACACATGAGGTGGGGTGGTGATCAAATACCCTCCCACCTTGCTGGTTGCCTTGTTGCGGCCTGCCTGGCTGGTTGATGACCAGCCAGCCTCCTCTCCCCTTTGCAACCAAGCAAGGGGAGGGAGGGAGGGAGGTACCGCTGGTCCCTGCAGCCGCCGCTTACCCCGGCAGCTGCAACTGACCAAGCAAAGCAACTGGGGCTGCGGCCCCGCACACAAGCAGGTGGGGGGACTCCAAAAAGAGCCCCCTGCCTCATATCAAGGCCTTTCACAGGCCGTTGGGCGCGCCCTAGAGAGTAAAAAGTGGCCCCAATGGGCCTCCAAGGCCCAAAGACCACAAAATACATACTTTGGAGGGCCAGCACGTCTGGCCAAGTATGTCCAAAATAAACCTTGTGCCCAGTTATGCCCAAATAAGCCTGTCTGGCTAAGGTGGCCAATCCACCCTGGCGGGCACATCAGGGCCCATGTCCCAAAAGACCTAGAAAACTTGTTTTGGTGCACAAATTCCCAAAACCAATAAAATCCACATAGGCCCACGTGGCCCTTGTGATGTCCAATGGGCCTTGGAGGCCCACTTGTGCATCCCATTTGTATTACAAAATAATATGCACATTACCTGGGTGCATCCGTATTTTAACAGATCAAGGACAAATACTTTGCCAGAGGAGAAGAAATGGAACTGTTTTATCTTCTGTTTGGCCTGCTCAAACTCTTCAGGGGAGGTTTTTTGACTGTGCTTTTTATTGGAAATGATGGCAGGATAGAGATACAAAGGTTGAAGTTTTTTCTCAGACCACAAAACCTTTTCATTGATCCCCCCCACCTGTGCTACTTCCAAAAAGATTTTGGAATGCCTCATTTGAGACCTCTTTTTCTGAAAAGCCCTATTCTTTCCAACTCTCTGTATTCTTATCAAGTAATTTCCCCCCATCTTTTTCCCTCCTATCCAAATAATTTGATTGGGGTGAGGATCAATACAGGATTCAAGCGATTTTGTAAAATTTTAATTTTGGTGGGAGAAGAATTGGAAGTCAAGAAAAAAGGTGTTTGTAGAAGGAGAAAGGGATGGAATGATGTATTGCATTGCATTGAATCAAAAAAAATAAAAAAATTCATTAGTCAGTTATAATCAAGGTAGATGATAAAGGAACATAGAAAAAAAAGAAAAAAAATACCAGTCAATCTCCCTCCCCCCCAAAAAAAAATTAAAATAAAAATAAAAATAAATTTTCAGCCTGATATTTTAATCATCTATGAGGAGGCAGAGGAGGAGGAGGAGGGGGGTAGGGGTGCTGAACAACAAACAAGAAAGGAGGGGGGAGATGGTCTAAAGTGGCAGGAGGAGGGATTAGGTCAGTGCAATCAAAAAAAATTGCTAATGAATTGATTGGTCAATAATTGATGTGTCAATCAATTGATAATCAATTGCTTGATACATGAGGAGGAGGAAGAGGAGGAGCAGGGTGGCAGCTTTCCTGAACCTGGGTGCCAACTGCTAAACAAGTGAGGAGGGGGGATATTCTGAGGAAACAGGAGGAGGGATTAGTACAGCTTAATCAACATCAATTTTTAATCAATTTATTGTTCAATAATTGATGGAACAATTGACAAGTTAATTTTTTATTTATTGATGAAGAGGAGGAAGAGGAGGGGGGGTAGCTAACCCAGACTGGTTTAAGACTCCAAATGGTGCTAGGCCGCAGGCAGTTCTGTGGAGGCGAAAGGTGCTGTTTAGGCTTCCTTCCTGAGTGTTATAAAAATATCTCAGTGTAACCAGAGTCAAGGTCCAGAAACGTTTAAATGAGGAATCAAAGAGTAGAGGATAAAGTTGATAATAATTAGTAGAAAAGGAGAAACACTATGTGGTCCAAGATTATGTGGGAAAGACTTGATTAAAAGAATTTAAAATTTTGTTTAGAGTTCAAAAGAACAAAGCTGCTTTAGTTAAAAATTTCTACCAGCTAATAACTCTGGTGGTCAGCAGAAGATTGGGGATGATCAACTCAAACCCAACCAACCTCCATTTTCTCAATGAACCTGCCCAAATCTCTGAAATCAAGCGCTTGAAGGGTACCAGATAACTGAGGGTGGCTGTACAAGACAAAGCACAATTTTTTAAGAAGCTCTAGAAGCAAAAAGTAACTGATTTTAACATTGATAACCTCACCTTTTCTCAAGAAACTCAAGAATAGGCTGGCAAAATGCAACTTTGAAGGAATAAAAGGAGTTATAACACTCCAGGTTTTAAGCTTAATAAAAACTCTTCAGTAAAACTTGAATGTATCCAGAAAGATAATCACAAAATTTTCAAGACCAGTATGGTCAAAAAAAGGGATCAAAGAGTGGTCTAACACGCTTGAAAATTCCACAGACAGAATTATCTTCAACCAGCAAGTATATGGTTGGTGATAAGGATCAGGCCACAGAGGGGCATAAGCAAAGGATCAATGAATCAGGGGTAAATCATAGATATACCCAGGATAAGGATGAGGATCAAATTATAATTATAGCAGGGGGGAATACGCATACAATCCCATGGATGATTTGGAAAAGGTAGGGGAGGGCCCCTACTTCTATGGCCCATGTGTTGCTGTAGACTACTTACAAGTGATAACACAGGTGAGCGCGTAAAAAAAAGCAATCAATTTTTTTTCAAATGATTAAATCAGAAAAAAAAATTGATGGAAAAAAACTGAGGAAAGTGGAAATGACACATATGAGAAAAAAAGAAAGAGGTGGGAACAAGAAGCCAGACTGGGGTCAAGGATGGCTGCAGGCAGGTGATGAATGGCAGCTAAGCCATGCGGACAGGGAGATGAGTGGCCCAGGCAACAGCCGTGGGCAGAAAAAACAGGGACCCACTTGGAAAACAGATGGCCATGCAGGTTATCAGAGGCCTGAGGCTGGTGGGCAGTGTCTGGACAATTGAACAAGGCAACCATTGAAATGATGGTTGCTTTGCAAGAGGAGGAGATGTAGCAAGGCGCCCATTGCAATGATTTTTGCTTTGCTAGATGAGCTCAGAGGATTGAGGCAACCAATCCCTTGGTAGAGTGTCCTTTGATGGGTGGATTGGATTGTCTTCAAAGAAGCCACCAAGGGAGGCGCAGCTGGGAGATGATGAGGGTCAATAAAAAAGAGAAAACACACAATTGTTGTCAACATTGAGGACAATGGTCAATGTTGATTATTGGTGCAATGGTTGGTCAAAGCTGTTTGGCTTGCCTTTGAAAAACCAGCCAATGGATGATGAGGCCAGTTGGATTGGGTTTGTTGGATGGATCCATGGGGTGGGCAAATTCAATTGTCTCCAGGCAATCAAGGCAAAGATGGAGATCATGGTAGAGCTGCACCAACAGTGGGGCCAAGGAGATGAGCCGTAGAGCTGGTTTGTTGATACGGTTAAAAATTGTTGAGTTGACAGCCGTTCCCCTATTACCCAGTGTCAATACTCCAAATCTGATTGATCCTTCTCCAATCCACTCCATCCTATTTCCTCCCTGATCGGTCTTATTCTATTTCCCTTGTCCTCGGTCCTTCATTCTGATCCTCCTTCCTTGGTCTCTGATTCTCAAAATCCTTCCATCTCTCCAACCTCAGCTCCAATCCTCTCTTCCTAATTCCCCTCACTCGCACCTCCTTACTTGATTGTCTATTCTCAATCACCTCCTACTTCCATTCTCAATCACCTACCACCTCCCTATTTGACCCATCTCTCCTCTCCCATTAGACTGGTCCCTCCCATTCCCGAATCCTATAGCTTTCAACCTCATTCTATGCGAACTCAAATTCCATCCTTGATTTCCTTTGCGCACAAATCATCGACTCTGAACCTTTTCTGTTTAGCTGTGAGGCTCACTTCTTTCATCATTATCCATCGAGAAATGTCCTAACTATATCTCCTTTCAGTTTCTCATTCCTTGTCTCTTGTCTCTCTGAATCGTTGTCCTCCTTCTCTCGCCTTTGATTGATCTCCTGTGTCTCCATCTACCTCTCACTCTCACTTAGCCTTGCACGACTCCGTTGGTCTTACTTTGAAGTACAGTTCTCAAGTTTTCACGGTTAAAAGCCAATAGCGACTACAACCCAGCTGCCGGTTTCTTGGACTCAACTGGACCAACAGACGTGAACTCTCCCCTTCTCAAAACATTGACCGACTCCATCCCTAATCTCAACGAATCCAATATTTCCTTGTGGCGATCAAATTTGACAACAATCTTTTCGCTCAAAGGCATAGCCCACTGGCTGAAGGAAGGCGAGACTAAGGAATGCCCCTCGGAGATCAACCTTGAGATTGCAGGTTACATCTTGGCAAAGCTCGATAATCAAACCTACATCAACTGCGTCAAGGAAAATGATGCGCTGGAAGGCATAAAGCTGTGGAGATCAATTGACGAGTTCTACGCCTCATCACAAACCGCCAACCAATCTCGAATATTCTTCAACTTCCTGAATCTATCATTTGATCCCAAGAATGTAGAAAAGTTCATAACTGACGTTTGATCATGTCTACTTCAAATCTTGGAAATCGGAATTAAGATGGACAAAGACATTGTGGCCTATCTTATATTGTACAAATTCCCTCCTCAGCTCGAACACCTGAAAACCACAATAACTCACTCCCTTGGAGACGCCAAAATCAACGGAGACATGGTCCTTAGACATTTGAATCAGATCAAAAATGAGATTGCTACCGGAACGTATGCTTCTGCCCTACTAGCTAATCAAGAACCTCTGCGATGCAAACCCAACTGGCATAATCCTCAGGCTTTTCACCCAAAAAATAAGTGTTTCGCACTATACCCTCACCTCATTCCAAATAGCAATTCCAACCCCAGAAATTCAAACCCTCCTCAAACTAACTCCAATCCCAAGGCTTCCGCAAACCTGGCCTACACCTTTGCTGTGGCAAACTTTCATCACATTGATTGCCAATCCCTGCTGCTCGACTCTGGAGCGTCAAACAATATGTTCAACAGTCCCAATTTCTTTGAATGGCTCAAGGATGACAACACTGAAGTAAACACGGGAAAGCCCAATGCCTCAATAACATCTTGGGGAACTGGAAGCGCTACTATCCACACCAAAACGGCCTCTCTTACCCTCACCAAATCCTTACTCGTGCCAGATCTAGCCGTGAACCTAGTCTCTCTTGGGCAACTCATTCAGAAGGGATGCGCTCTTTCTTGACTCAGTTCCGAAAGTTTCGGAGTGTTCTTTGAAGATAAACTGATAATGTCTGGATCCATCCGCAATAACCTTCTCCATATAGAGGAGTCAATTCCAAATGTCTCTGATCACCACGCTTTCCTAACCATGTCAACAATTCACAAACGATTTGGTCATGTTCATCATGATCAGGTGAAGCTCCTCTCTACCTCGTTTCCAAATCTTAAATGGGATCACAATCCCTGCATCTCTTTCGCAAAAGGAAAAATCCACCGGTCATCATTCAAGGACCACATTCCCCCTATTTCTCTCCCTTTTGAATTTATTCATGCCGATTTCTGTGGACCAATCAACCCCATATCCCAATCGGGACATTGCTACTTTCTTCTCTTGACGCACGACTTCTCCAAATACAAGACTTGCATTCCCATCAAACTCAAATCTGACGTTACCGTTGAAGTGATCAATTTTATAAAACTTCATTCAAATCAACTCAACAGAATGCTGAGGATCTTCCATTCCGATAACGGCGGGGAGTTTGTCAATTCCCAATTAACATCCTTTCTGAAAGATAACGGCATCTTGCACACTACCTCTGAGCCCTATACACCTCAACACAATCCAGTTTCCGAGAGAGGAAACAGAACGCTAGTCAAAGCAACCAGAACCTCTATGATTGACATGTCCATTCCACTGACCCTGTGGGATGAGATTATGATTAGTACCTGCCAAATTCTAAATTCAGTTCCATCAATAAAATCAAAAATCTCACCCTTTGAACTCTGGAATAATCAACATCCAAAGTTAAAGCTGTTCCAAACCTTAGGATCCAAAGCTGTTGTCTTGAATAACCACTCAGGTCCCTCCAAACTCAGTGAAAAGGGCATCGAAGGAATCCTGGTGGGATTCAATCTCAATCTAAATTCCTATAAGATCTATGTGCCCAAGACTGGATCTATAGTTCGTAGTAAACATGTTAAGATTTTTGAAAACGTTAAACCCAACGACATCTCCCCTTTTTCTCCAGACTCTCCGTTTAACTCCCTCCTTGAAAATGAACCCCTTACTGACATTCTTGCCTCTCCTACTCCAATCACCCCTGAAATTCCTGACTCGACCACACCTCAACTCCCTCCTTCTATTTCCTCTCCTAATCCCTCTACTACCTCTCCAAATTTCCCCAAACCTTCCTCTCCATCACCTTTGCCTCAGGCGTCAGAAGATGACTCATCCTCATCCTCCAATTCTGACCCCAACATCTTGGAAGACAAACGAGTCTCAAATTCTCTCAATCCTCATGGATCCTACAACCTTCGAGATTGGTCAAGCGTTCAACGTCCCCAAAGATACGGTTTCTTAATGCAATTGGTCCCTAAATCCTACAAGGAAGTTGAGAAAAGTTCAGATAAAGCCAAATGGTTGGATTCTATGCAGGTTGAACTTGACGGTATAGACTTGCTGAAGGTGTGGGAGGGACGTCATACCCTTCCTAGCGGGAAGCAAGCACTATCAACCGTCTGGGTTTATTGGCTGAAAGAACAACTGGATGGGTCCGACTCTCTGTTCAAATCTAGACTCTGCGTGCAAGGATTCAAGCAGTTGGAATTCTGCGACTACGGGGAGACTTATGCCCCTACCAGTTCAATTATCACCCTCCGCGTCCTTCTTGTTTATTCTTTCTATCATTCCCTTGAAATCACTCAAATGTACATTAAATCCGCCTTCCTACACGCCCCTCTTGACAAAGACGTCTTCATTAAACGACCGGACGGTTACTCTTCTCCTTTCCCTTACTTTAAGCTCAATAAAGCCCTGTATGGACTGAAACAGGCGCCAAAGAGTTGGTTCAATAAATTAAGCTCTTGGATAATATCCAAGGGTTTTGTTGTCTCAAGCGCCTATCCCTGTCTCTACATCAACAAGGATGCCTCAATTTTTGTGTTTGTCTACGTGGATGACTTAATTGTCATTGGAAAATCGTCTGAATTCCGCTCTTGCTTGAAGTCTAAATTATCCATTTCTCATGAAGGTCCACTCCAGAAAATCCTTGGCAACCAACTTGTTGACACGATCCATGGGCCAGCGCTGCTGAAACCAAAACACATTGAATACGCCTTGAAGGAGCTGGGACTACTCAAATCCAAACCAATTACTACCCCAATGACCCCTAACATTCATCTTGCCCCAGCGTCTGATGAGGATTACAGTGAATTCCTCAAGCTCAACATAAATTTTTGATCGTCATCTGGTTTCCTTAACTTCATTGCTAGCAGGACTTGTCCCGACTTGTCCCATGCGGTATCCATCCTATCCCAATTTAATACCAAGCCTGGCATCCAACACTGGCAGGAGGCTAAGCATGCTTGGCGTTACCTCAATCACACCAAGAATCTGGCTCTTCAACTGAAATCGGCCGACTTCAAATACAACATAGAATGCTTCAGCGACTCTGACGGGGGAAATGATGCATTAACGCGGCGGATTCACACAGGTTTTATTATACTCTTGTATGGTTGCCCTGTATCTTGGAACAGCAAACTTCAGCCGTCAGTCTCTCTCTTGTCCATCAAAGGTGAATTGAAGGCACTGGTGTCGGTTACCCAAGAAAAGCTTTGGCTCGACAATCTTCTCCACGAAATGAACCCTCATCTTACTCTCTCTCATTGCTTCAACATAGACAACAAGGCCGTTAACGACTTGGTTAACTTTCAGTCACACCACAGCGCTCTCAAGCACGTGGAAACTCAAATAAAATGGCTTTGAGAACAAAAGGCTGCAAAGAAGCTAATCACTAATCAGATCCCCTCTCACCAGATGCTTGCCGATCCTCTTACCAAACCTGCCATCAAATCATCCGTTCTAAATCTTACAACGACTATCTTAGCGCCTCACAACTAAACACGGCGGTGTGTTGAGTTGACAGCCGTTCCCCTATTACCCAGTGTCAATACTCCAAATCTGATTGATCCTTCTCCAATCCACTCCATCCTATTTCCTCCCTGATTGGTCTTATTCTATTTCCCTTGTCCTCGGTCCTTCATTCTGATCCTCCTTCCTCGGTCTCTGATTCTCAAAATCCTTCCATCTCTCCAACCTCAGCTCCAATCCTCTCTTCCTAATTCCCCTCACTCGCACCTCCTTACACGATTGTCTATTCTCAATCACCTCCTACTTCCATTCTCAATCACCTACCACCTCCCTATTTGACCCATCTCTCCTCTCCCATTAGACTGGTCCCTCCCATTCCCGAATCCTATAGCTTTCAACCTCATTCTATGCGAACTCGAATTCCATCCTTGATTTCCTTTGCGCACAAATCATCTACTCTGAACCTTTTCTGTTTAGCTGTGAGGCTCACTTCTTTCATCATTATCCATCGAGAAATGTCCTAACTATATCTCCTTTCAGTTTCTCGTTCCTTGTCTCTTGTCTCTCTGAATAGTTGTCCTCCTTCTCTCGCCTTTGATCAATCTCCTGTGTCTCCACCTACCTCTCACTCTCACTTAGCCTTGCACAACAACGTTGGTCTTACTTTGAAATACAGTTCTCAAGTTTTCAAAAAGAAGAAAAACCAACCATCATTTTTGCCAACAACAATGGCAAGCTGATGATTGGTTAGCTTGTAAGAGTAGCAGCCAATAAATTCTTCTTGTGAGATGGACTGCAATTTGTGCCAATGATGACAGGAGGATGAGCTTCTGCCAATGCAGGCAAGTGATATGTCAGCCTCCTATATTTCAAGACCCTTGCTATTCTTTAGCTACCAGATTTTATGAAATAAATAATAAATATATTATTCAATAAATGCAGCAATAATCTGTAAAATATTTGGATAAAGCTATAGCAAGGTTAATTGGTTTGGTTAAGATTGAATATTATTAATCAATATTGATAAATTGATTATTAAATGAATCAAAAGAGGCGCCAAAATAATATTGGGGATCTTTAACACCTCTCTTCAGAAAATTCACTTGAAAACACGTAAACCTGGTTACTCTGGAACCCTTAATTTATATTCTTAAAGGATTTGTTGCCCAAAGATAATATATATATATAAATATATGGTGGAGTGGAAGAGCTTTGTAGACAAGCTTCCACAACATAAAAAGGATAATAAAAATCACTGGTATGTTATTGGATCCTTTGTTTACCTGTTTGGGACATGTACTGATGGGTTAAAACTGTTACTGGGGTTAAAAGGTTGTTCAGCAGTTTAAATTGATAAAAAGGATTTTTGGCACAATTAATATTGATCAGACTAAAGCCATAAATCACTTACTTTTCTCTTATAAGTATTTGATTACCTTGGAACGGTTTCTGGATGTAAATATAACTGGGTTGGGGGTATCAATAACCTCAAAAAGGGCTCTTTATTTATATCTTTTTGGATCCCAACTCTGTCTTTCTGAGGGCTATAGGGGCTCAAAAGGACGGGTTCTAAGGCTAGCAGGGTAACCAGTGGTAGAACATCACGTGTCTTTGGTACTATTCCACGGGTAGCATCTATTTCCACAGTTTATGAGAATTATTCTACTTGTTTGATTGATGTTTTGACATTTGAATAACACTAATCTATCCACCTAATCATCATTTCATTTATTATCCTTAGTAAATTCTCACAGGATGTTAATATTTCTTCTTAGTAGATATTCCTACGGTTAATCTGATGTCAGATGGGTTCTCATTATGTATTAGCTGATGGGAGTAAAATCATCATACTGATTTTGGTCCTTATTTTTGAAATTTTGTTAATTTACTTGAAATAATTAATTAAAAATATATGCTATGGGAATATATGTAAATTTTCTACATAATCTGTTTTTTCAGTATGGCAAAGACATACTGATCTCTTGAAGTTCACACAATTGTATTTTCAAAGTATTTTATGATATTTTTCAAACTTTAGTTATCTCATTTTTGACAGTTTTGGTATTTTTTTATTATATTTTATAAAAAATATGTAGAAAGTTTAGTTAAGTATTTTTATATAATTTCATGTATTTCTACACTATCTACTATCCACAGGGACATTGATTAAATATTTAGTATTCCCGCATATTATTTGTAGCACTTTTACGTGGTACCTTGGCTTCTCAAGCCGTCTGTCAGTCTGTCAGTCCATAGTATTGCAGCTGCATACCTGTCAGATTCCCGGGACTGCATACCCACCTTATCAGGATAAGTGGACAGGGTGGCAGTGATGCTTCTCAGCCGCGCGTGGATGTTTTGGTTGCCACGGCTGCGTGCGTGAATTGTGACAAATCACATTTCTGATTGTAACTCCTCTAAATCACAGAATTCCTGGATTCTGACACAATATTCACTGTGAAACCTATACATGGGGTTTCATGTGAGATATTAAAATTTCCAAAATCCCAAGGCCATGCCTCTTTATAAATTTTCATAAATTATTTAAAAATGTAAGCAGTGGGAATTTGAGTTAGGTGCCAGTGAGTGACCCTAATTCAATTTTTATGTAGAATCATAATTTGAAATAATATATTTAATATTATTTCTTCTTTAATATGTTATTTATTTATTTATGTTATTTTTTTACTTTTGCAGCTTGCTTTGAAATAGTAGCAAGCTGACATGAGAGAGCCAAGCCAAGAGGCTGGTCTTCAAAGTGCCTTCCCAGCCAAAAATAAGGATTGTTGCGGAGTGCAATGGGAGGGAGTTCAAAATAAGACCTGTGGATTTAGACACCCCAAGGGCCCCTCCTAGACCTCTACAAGAAAAGGAAACTTGAGGGATGGAAGATTTTAAAAAACCCATTCAAATAAAACATTTTTTTTCTTTTTTTTTTTTTTAGGATCTATGATAATAAAAAATCATAAAGTTCTTTTTAAAAAAATTATGAATTACTCCTGAGGCGTCCCAGATTGGCCACCACACTGGGGTGCCAAGCGCCAAAAAATTAAAAAAGCAAGGAGGGGGGGATTTCCTAAAGGGGCAGGAAGAGAGAGGAGGTCAGAAAGATGAGGAGAAGGGGGATATTTACCTGGGGCAGGGTGCTGAGCAAAAAATAAGAAATTGAGGTGGAGGTGGTTTGTGAGGCAGTTTGGTGAGGAGGACAAAGGAATTGACTGGTTGGTTTGGTGAGGAGGAGGAAGGATTGGATGGGTGAGTGAGTGGAATGAGGTTTGTGGTTTTCTGAGTGGTGAGGTATAAGGTGGGGGCTTTGTTGTGTTTTTTCTGATTCCACCCCCCCCCCCCAAAAAAAAAAAAAAAAAAAAAAAAGTGAGCCTGGGATTCTTGGTTGAGAAACCAAAAAAACAAAATTACTGTGAAATTATTTTTTACCTATTCAAAAAAAAAATGCTACTCATCAACTGAGAAAGTGTGAGGGGTAGAATAAGCTCTCCCATGGCAGAAGATGAGAGACAAGATGATACCAGGATGACTTGAGGAGGATTGGGAATATCATCTTCAAATATTTTGTTGCATTCATCTTTGATGTTATCCAGGTGGTTGTGAAGGATTAAACAACTGATAATCCATTTGATGAGGATCTTCATGTCTTTTATATTTTGAAGCTCGTTTTTCATTTCCTATAAGCTGGCCCATCTTCCTTTCAGCACACCTATTGCTTGTTCAATCCAAGAGCGTGATTGAGAATGATGAAAGTTGAATTTTTTTTTTTTTAGATCATTGGAAGAAAAATTCCAATAAGCTGGAACAACATAGTTCCTGCTAGCGTAAGCTGAATTTTCCAGAAGTTATTGAGCTTTCCCAAAGTATTTCTCTGGTTGTTGGGAAATCCCCATCCAATTGAAGACATATGAATCATGACAAGAACCTGGAAAGCAAGCCTTGAGGGATATTTACTTCTTTTTTTTATCACAAAAAATTTTTAGTGACACAGAGTATCTATACAGACAGATAAAACCTATTTGGTCAGTTTTTTATTAAAGTTTTTATCAAAGGTGTTGGAAAAGAAATGAATCAATTACCTTTTTTTCCAATTGAAGTGGTGGTTTCCATCCAGAATGGGTTTCTGACTCAAGGGGATAGTGGTTCCATCAAAATAACCAATGCAACAGGGAAATCCTTAATTCTCCATTACTTGAGATATCTCCTTTCTTTTTTTCTTTGGTTGGCCAACAGGACTGAGCAATGGAAGGATATGATAGCAATCATTACCTTTTTGGTGTATAAGTCAATGGTTTAATAGCTGACTGAGAACAGATTTTTGAATCAATGAGTTTGTGCTCCATTTACATTTTATCCCAATCTAAAAAGAGAAATAGCCAGTTGTATAGCTGGATTGCTTTGACAAATCCAAGAATTTTTCTGGAAATTTGGTGGTCTTCAATCATATCCAGAAGTTTCATGAATGAAGGCAATAAATTTTGGAAAAGTTGGTGGAAGATTACGTTTGGGAGTAGATGAAGCTTTTCCTTTCATACATAGGGTTGTGGAGAGTGTTTCTTTTTGGAACTATGTATTTCTTTTCCAATAGAGAATTAAAATGTAACCAAGTTTATTCCCAATTGGAGTCTGAATCAGAGTCAAATAATAAAAAAATTTCAGTAAGTTTTTTTGTTTTTCAACTTGCTTCCCAGAAGTTTGATTGGCCATTTTGAGAAAGATGGTGATGTGATTTTGGGTGATGAGATGATTATGGGATGTGTGTGAATCCATTTAGATGTGAATTGACAGAGATGAGATTTTTGTGATGCAATGGAGATTGGATTGGTATGGATTTTCTGAGGTGGAGTTGGAGGTATGGATGGTGCTTTGCATGAAATGGGATGTGTGTGATGTGATGGAGATGCAAAGGAATGGGGATGAGGTTTGTGATGCAATGGAGATGGGATTAGTATGTATTTGCTGAGGTGGAGGTGGTGGTGTGGATGGGTGTTTTTCATGTGATGGATGATGGATGGATGATAATTTCAGTTTTGATGTTTGAAACACCCACTTTGAAATACACCAGTTAGGGGGTATGTGTATTTCAGAAACCTGCCATTAAAAATTGGGGGTTTATAATGGTGGATTTTCTAACTCTGATACTCCCTAATAAGCAAATTTGAATCTGCAATGAATAAAAAGATGAGAAATGATGGGGAAATGTTAAATTTGCAACCCCCCGCAACCCATTCACTACACAAAATGGGTTTCATGGCGCAACTTGCAACCCATTTTGGGTTTCAATTGGCCATTTGTGGACCATTTGAGCTGCAATCAGCCATTTGCAGCTCAGGTGGGTTTTGCATGGCAGTTTGAGACCCATTTGGGGTTGAAAACCGCGCCAGGCAACCCATTTTGGGTATTGAATGGCAAAAAAAGATAATTTTTGGATTTTATTTATTTAATTATTTATTTATATATATATTTAATTTAATGAATCCATTTCATTTATATATATATATATTTATTTATTATTTAATTTAATTTATTTATATTTATATTTTTAATTTAATAAATTGATTCATTTTTTATTTATTTATTTCACATTATTTATTTATATATTTATATTTTTAATTTAAATGATTAATTTATTTTTTATTTTTTTTATTTGAATCAAAAAAACAAAGGGTAATTTTGACTTCTTAGCTCACTGAGCCGTGCACACGGTTGAAAAGGGGCCTTGTGGCACGCCACACGGTTCAATTTGGGCCGTATACAACCCCCCACTGCTCACAGAGTCGTGGGGCAGACCCGCCCTGGTCCACCGCCATGTGGACTTCCACACAACTAAATTTGAGCCATGTGGAGTTGTACAAGGCTCAAGTGTAGTTGTGTGTCATCCCACACTGCACCGGACCGCGATGAGCAAAAAAAAAGGAAAAGTAAAAGGAATGAAAGGGTACTAATGCAACCATTAAACTAAATAATGCTTCCAAAATAACAGAAAATAACCAAAAAATCAAAGAATGCTCATTTTTTGGTTAAAAAAAACAAAAAAATTAATAAATAAATATAAATAAATAAAAAGATGGTACTATCCAATGGACTAGCCCTAAAGTAAAGAGACCCAAAAAAACACAGGTAACTGGACTAGCCCTAAAGTAAAAACACCGAAAAAAAGACAAGTAACTTGACAAGCCTTAAAGTAAAAACACCAAAAAAATACTGCTAACTTGGAAAGCCCTAAATTAATTCCAACTTGACTATCCCTAAAGTAAAAGGGCCCAAAAATTAAGGAAGTCTTTTGACCAGCCCTAAAGTAAAATTGGCCAAAAAAATACAATTCTTTTGACCAGCCCTAAAGTAAAAACCAAAAAAAAAAACAAGTTCAACTTGTGTTAAGCTGACCCCATCCCAAGCTTAAAATATGTTAATCTTGTGATGGAATAAGCCTAAAACAAGTTGAACTGACTTACCATTAAACTCTCATTAAAAAAAACACTCAATATAATTATGTTAACTCAAAACACTCAACATAATGATGTTAAAAATGTGTTAACCCTTTTTATGAATAGAACTTGTGAGCTGCATTAGAATTATAGTTTATATGAAACCCAATGATGAAATGAAGTCAAAGTTTATTACAATATAGAAAAAATTTGCAGTTGATCTTTTAGATGATCAACCCAACCAGAGGCTTTTTTAAAAACCAAGGAAAGTGGTTTTGCTACACTGGGTGGGCTGGGAATCATTTCTCCCTCAAGTACTAATAGAACCCAGTGGTTATTGTTTACAAAGGAAATGAAGATTGGATCTGATTGATCAGTAACACCATTTTTCATTGGAGTGTAAGTATCACATGACTCCAATGAAATGAAACACATAGGTTTGGAATATGTGTCTGCTATAATTTTACCCATGTCTAATTTAGCCAGTCATTTTGAGAAGGGAATCTTTTCATTGATGTCTTCAAAATCAAGACTTTGTTTAATCTTTTAAAACTCCTTTTCACCACCAAGAATTTTAATGTAGCATGCTTTATTTTTCTCTAATTTTTCAATCATTTCCTTCCTAACTTTAAACCAACCATTTTCTTCATAACCAAGAGATTTGGCAATGACTCTGAATCCGCTATTCCCATCTGCAATTGGATCCCAAACCTCACCCAAGAACTTATGGAATTTTTTGGGTATCTGATTGAGGTATTTCATTTTTGGTTCCTGTCATTAAAACTAACTTAGGATTCATTTCTTTAATTGGATCAATGAAATGAGTACTCACCAAAGATGAGCTTCTGGTTGAGCTTTGCTGCATTTTCTCTTCCTCTGAAGAGGATTCTGATTCCAAATTAAGGGATTCTGATTCACTTTCAGTCTCCTGATCTGAAGTATGAAATTCAGATTCAGATTCTTCCAATTTTGACTAATAATTCATCATTAGCTAGTAACTAAGTTCATTAAACCAAAAAAATGAACATATCCCAAAAGAAAAGACTTACAATCTTTTGTCTTTTCTTGTTTGGAGCCCTTCTAGTTCTTTTTTCCCCCTTGAGTCCTTTTTCAAAAATCTCAAACCAAGATGGTTCTTGCCGCATATCTGTCAATCTTTTCTGGCCCATACTTGATTGTAAGACTTTAGGTTCAAGTCTTTGCTTTGATTGATATTTTGTAATCTTCTGAATTATATACTTCAATTGTCCGCTTTGCTCATGATTTTGAGATTCCAAGATCATTACATTGACTTTTTCACGTAACTGAGTAATTCTTAGCATTTCATCAACATTGCACTGGAAAAATTAAAAAGTATCAACCATTAGTGAATTAGGATTAATTAATGAAAAAGAATTAATCACATAGTGATTTGAACAATCAAACTTAAGCCAACTTACAGAACAATAACTGCCAGGTTCATATTCCAAACTCCACTAAGGATGAACATCTTTGGGTACCAGAAATTGCTCTGAATGCTATACAGTCACCTATTTGGTGGGAACAGGGCAAACCCATAGTCTTGAAATATGACTTGGTGCAGACTTTGCCATCATGATCACGTTTGAAATTCTCAAATTTTTCCCTAACAAGATAAATTGCCTCTAAAGACAATTTGTAACCCAATTTTAACAGTTCAGGAGGAAGAACTGTCCCCAACTTCATTTGAGAGTTATAAATTGATGCATGAATTGATTTAATTTGATTTGAAACTTTTCTGTCAAGGCTTTTCCAAAAATCCAACAGGTTTACCAAAGATTTTGCAAGGAATTGTTTGAGAGTTTCAAGGGCCCCTTCAACCCAAGATGTTGTTTTGTTTCCAAAATCTGGTTTTATACAAGTCCACGCTGTTACAGACATCACTTTGATAGGGAAAATTTTATTTTCCACATACTTGAGTACATCCTCATATTCTTTCAAGAAACACTATAAAAGTCAAAAGGTCATAACCCAAAACTAGTAAGAATTAGAAGCAGTGATTTGGACCTACTCTGAGTTCTGCATCATTGACCTCCGCCTCCTCCTTGGTCTTTGAGGCCTCATAATTTGCCCACAGATTCATAAATCTTTTCCATCCTTCAACGTCATTGACAAAGCGCACTTTAAAGTTTGCTTGTATGTTTTTAGACAAGTTCCAAGTGCAACATTGTCTTGATGACTCTGGGAAACTAGTTTCAATTGCACAAATCAGAGATTTTTCACAGTCCGTCACAAAGACTTTTGGCAGTCTCTCCGGATCATAAGCCAACTCCTTTAATGCATTTACAGACCAAATGTAGAACTCAAATGTTTCTTTTGTTATAAAAACAAGAGCTTTTGTGAAAGTTTTGGGATTGGCTGTCATTCCTACAACATGCAATAGTGGTGTTTTGTACTTATTTGTTTTATAAGTACAATTCAACATAGCAATATGATGGAATTGATTAGAAAGCTTTACTGCCTCTGGATGTGCTAAGTACAGGGCCTCCAAGTGACCCTCTCCATTGAACTTTGATTGGTGAATCCAAATTGTTTCTTCAAGCTGTTCATGGAGTACCTCCATAACACTTTTACCCTTTAGTTCTGCAAGCATTACCTGCTGCTTAGTGTTATAGAATTTTTGGTCAATAATATAATCCCTCCCCTCAATCTTGCTCAATTTTCTTTTCAGTTGTAGAGTATTGAGCCCGTCATTCATTCCTTCTACTAGATTGTCTAAGGGAACCCTTGAGATGATCCTCAGTTGAGGATTCACAGAGGGATGTTCAGATGGTTGATGGTTATGTTGGTTTTCTTTGAAGGAGAGGCGCCACAAGGGGTCTGCCTTTGTGCAACTTTCATGTATTAAAAACTTGCATCAAACCTTCCTTATGTGATTTTGTCTAGACTGTTTGGTAAGAAGATTTCCTGAATAGGAACCATGTCTTTCACAGGCTAAATCCACACATTGGTCACGCTTTGAGTTGAAAACTGTTAAATTGTAACCATGCTTCATTGCCCATGTTTGACAATAGTTTTGTGCCTCTTCCCTAGTAGGAAAAGCTCTCAAGGGAGGTGGTTCAAGTGGATCCGCCATATTTACATAGTTATATTGATGGCATGCACTCCATCAGTTTCAATCAAATTAAATACGGCAAAGACCAGTAACATAAAATGTTAGTCACCACCAGAGGTCATGTCCATTTTTGAATCATTTTGTTCCTCAATTTTCACCCTTGATGAGGATGCAATTGGGGTTTCCAATGGTTCATTACCTTAATCCTTTTTTTCTTTTTCAAAAGCTTTGTTGATGGCACTATCAATGTAGACCTTCCATGCAGCCATGTCAGAAGAAGGAGGGCTTGCCACTGTTCCCATGCAAAAAAATGCAATGGTATACCTCAGTATTCAATCCAACTTTCAATTGATCAAACAAAGTTTGCTCACTTTTGAGTTGAGAAAGAATTGTTTGCAGATTTTTATATGATTTATGGTTTAAGTTTTCACTTTAATTTCACTTGTTTTTCACTTTAATGTCTCTTTGGGATTGCTAGGTGTGGAACAAAAGTCCCAAAAATTATGCATTAATCTCAAATTTGGGTTGACAGAACCCAAGTGTGGTCCAGGGGGTTCCCAAAATTCTGAAACTACTTCCAGGGGGTTGTGCACCCCCAAACACGGCTAATTTGAGCAGTGGACAGGGGCACAAGGCTCAAATGAGCTGTGTTTGGGGGTTACATGGCTCCTACACGACCCCCTGGGGGTTGCGTGTGTTTAAAACAGCCCTTTTTAGTCTTCTTGGGGCCCCCAAGGCTCATTTTGGCCGTGTAGGGCCCTAAAAAACTACCACTTGGTTGGATCCGTGAATTTAACATCACCCAAAAACCAGTGATAGCTAAAAAAAATAAAAAAACAATTTAAATAAATATATATTATAACAACACAACTCAGATGGGTTTCAAACGGCCATTTGCAACTAATATGGGCTGCAAACAGCCGTTTGCAACTAATATGGGTTGCAAATGGTGTTTTGCGCCCATTTTCAACCACATGGTTGCAAATTTAACATTTGCCAAATTAATATGCCTCAAACAAAGCAAATTTTATTAAATGAATGTGATATCAAAGAGTAAATTCTTATTTTCAAATTCTAATAATTCAACCAATTATTCTAATTAATCATTCCTTTGTACAACCAATTTTTTACTTTCAAATCTGCTTAAAGCTTGAGATTTAGTACAGAATTATAAAGATTAGTATTTCTTTGTATATAACCAGAGCAAGTATGAGTGAACTTGAGATTACAATGTTTTTGAATTATTTGAGAATTATATTTTAAATTTTGGTAGAACTCATGGTTATTTGATTGATCTTCAATTAACATTTTGTGCAGAATAGCACAGAATTTCATAATCTTTCTCACATCTTCAACATCCTATAACTTACATGTATGAGTGATATTTCCACATCTTGCCTGAACTAAACCACAGGCTCTTTCAATATCTTTTCTAGCTTCCTCATGAACTTTGGCCTAAATTTTGCTTGCATCATCTTGGTGGTGGGAAAGCATTTTCACAAGATTTGACCAAGAGGGGTGTATTTCATCAGAAAAGTAATATCATTGATTGTATTCATTTCCATTTATTTTGAATTTTATTTTATCTTTTGCGCCTAATTGCTTGAACAAATTATCAAATAAAAAGTCTTGAATCAGTTTTATACAAACTTTAACAGTCAAATCATGGTTTAGTTCATAATAAATACCTGGTAATAATTGATAAGATATTTTACTCCTGTGGATAATATTGATAACATTCTCTGCGCCAGGAGATTAAAAGAATCAATCAAAAACCCTGAGTATTTCAATTTCTCAAGCTTCTAGAATTGTGTTTTTTTCCCCTTGCCTTCAAATTGATCATCTCACCCTATGGGAAAATTTTCCCATTCCCAGTTTATTCAATCAATTGAGACAATGAATCCTTTGAAGACCCTTTCAAAATATTCTTTCAGGATTTTCTTCAGTCCTTCATGTCTTGGAGGCCTCAAATACTCCTTGTCATAGAGCTCCAATACATGATTGATAAATTTCTTCAAGTTTCTAATTGGCATTACTTTCTCCTATTCTTAAATACTCATCAGTTCTATGTGGAATTCTTCAATAGGTCATTTTAAAGATTTCAAGTTTTAGTTTCTGGTGTGGATAAAGGCCCATCTTTCCACAAAAAAACAAACCCAGCATACTGTTGGCTGACAACTCCAACCTCACCCACTGTTTCAGTTCAACAATAGCTATCTTGAACAGCTGTGGCTACACAGTCCTGTGTTGCGCGCCAACTTGATTCCCAACTGAGCATCTCTCTCATGGACTCCAATAGTTGTAGCCCAGCTGCCTCTACCTCAGACGGTCACTGAACCTGTTCATCCTCAGCTCACCTATCTCTCTCTCACCACTTGCTCCACCGCTTGAAAACCTATTCCCTCATCCTAGCCAAAGCCAATTTCCCCATGAAAGGCTGATCCAATTCCTCAGAACTCAGGAGGAGCTAGAAGCTGCTAAGGAGGAGTTATAGATCTCTCTGCTGTTCCTTTGTCCATCTCTCTATGTTTTGTTGTTTATCCCTTTCTTCCATCCTTCATCTAGTCTACCACATGCTCTTGGACTCACCAAAATCTCACTTGCTGTCGATTCCTCAATTTCTTAGCCTGCATTCACCAACACTCCAGTCTGAGGCCCAAGCCCTGTGATATAGACCCTTTGGGAATTACAGCGCTTTATTTCCTCACCTGATCAGCCTTTCCTCACTCACCTTGTTCCATCTTCTGTTTCTTTCTTCCTTCAAATTTATATTTTTCTGTTACTAAACTTTGCACAAGTGCTGAAATAAAGAATTAATCTTCCATCTTACATGGTAGCAAGAGGAAGTTTCTTGCAACCTACGTAGATCAGAAACAAACGCCTATACACAACAGAGCACAATGGCTACATCCAGACACACCAGAGGCTTTGATATCAACATACCTGATTCAAGAAAATCCGTGGATGAATACTCCAAAAAGTCCACAAATCCATAATTTCTTCACATAATTGGTACAAATGGAAGCCTGAGTTTGAAAACCTTCTCATAAGCAAAGGACAAAAGGAACTCCTCAACCCCAAGTGGATCAAAAAAAAGGTGGACACCAAAAGGTATTACAAGAAAACTACATTAGCTTTCCACCTTCTATTCAACTCTGTGGACCAGGACCTAAATGGCTAGATCATGCCTCATTGAAGAGACTTTGCCAGTGCTTTTGATGCACTGAAGAAGGCATGTAGCAAGTTTTCCCTCATAGTAATAGGCAACTGGTTATCTCAAATAGTCTACCTGACATATCAACCAAGCACATCAATTTTTGATCATGCTGTTGCCTTCTGGGAACGGTATCTATCACGTAGAAAGACCCTGGACGGTCAAGAGACAACCAACCTCAAGGAACAAATTGGGGTATCATCATCACTGGCCATTATCTTCTTCCTTAAAAGTGTCTTTCTGGACCCTTGCCTCAACTCACTAATCCAATCTTGCCACAACATCCAACCATTCTTTTTTGAAAAGGTTTACAACTGTCTACTTGAAGAAGATACTTGGAGAGAAAGCAAAAATACTGACCAAGCCTACCTTGGGTCCTTCACCAGTAAGGGGCAGCCTCCCGGCCCTCAAACCTCTCATACTAAGTCAAAAACGGGTCACCAATGTTTCCCTAATCACTCGTGTTCCATGACTCTTGCCTCAGCTCCACAAACCCAACCCAATCCCAGACCAGCCATACCCACAAGACAACAGCCTCCTGCCCAGTCAAACCAACCTGCCAAGAGACTTCAAAACTGTTGATTCTAGCCTAAATCTCACAAAATGTGTTCTGTGCTGTGTTTCCTTTATTCTCTACTCCCTCTTTCCTCTTCCTTGTCTTTTATCTTGCAAATCTACCAGGATTGCAAGCGCTCCAACTCTGGAGAGAGACCCAGTGATGCTCTCACTCCATTTGGCAGCTCTTGCAACTCCAGGGATGAATTGATTGAACTGTTGACAACACTCAGAGTACCACCCATCCAACTACTCACCTTCGGCACGCAAGCCATCAAGACAATTGACCTGCAGCAACAAGCCTGAGCATAGTGAGAATCCCACTGAATCTGTTGGCCCTTCACTTTACTGACGTGATTCTACCATTTGGTTCAAGGAGCTCCTCTTGTTCCTCAGGTATCAAACTTTGTTGCTGGCCCTGCTTGTTTTAGCCACCTCACTGTGAATAGTCAGCTCTCCAAGTCTTTTCTTATCACAGTCAACTGACCGCTCTTATGATCTATCTAGCTTTTGAGAGCTTTTTTCCATTTCCTTTGTGACTGTCTGTTCTACTTCTGCCTATTGATATCTGCAGAAGTCTCCCGTTGGTTTCTCTTTGCTTCCTCCTTGTTTTGACTGTTTTCAAATCAGCTTTCTGAATCTTCTTCTTATTGAGATACAGCTTGGCTCTGGTTTTCCAATCCCCTCTCCAACATTCTTAATAGCAAAAACAATGCCAGAGCCCAGAACATCCTCAACCCCAGGACCAGGGGGAGATTCCATGAACTTCAAATCACAAGCCATGAAAGTACTCATCAAATTGACGCCACTTCTTAATGAGGACAACTAAAGCATTTGGTGCAAGAAGATGGAAAGTCTTTTCAAGCTGCAAGGAATTTTTCAAACAATTAACTTGCCAAGTGAACTTATGAAACTTGAAAAAGAGAAAAATCAACAAATGGGGGCTTACCTAGTTGCTAAGCTTGATCCTAACACGTACAATAATATAATCAACAACCAAAATGAGGATGATGCTGAGCTAATTTGGAAGGCAAAGCAGTCACACTTTGCCTTCTCTCAGTCATCAAACCAAGCATGAGTGTTCAACAGATTTCTTCATCTTGCCATTTCTGGAAATATCAAAAGCTATGTTACAACAATCAACACCTATCTGAAGAAGCTGACAGAAGTTGGAATAGAACTACCAACTGACATCATTTTCTACCTAGTCTTGTTCAAGTTTCCCCCCTCCATACAGAACATGAAAACCCAAATTATGCACTCAAGCAGTGAAATGAGGATTGAAACAGTGTTGGATCACCTTACTCAAAACCAACCAAGATCTGTGCTCAAGAAACCCAATTGGAGCCTTTCAACACAGCATTGTATGAAATTGCAAGATGTGAAAATGGGAAACACAATATCACAGTCACAAAACATCCAGCCAACTCTTTTTGGGTCAAATTCCCCAAGCTGAAACCTCCTAATGTCCACAACAGAAGCAAAAAAAAATGAAGAAGAAAACTGCAGAAGAAGCTCATTACCATCAATTCTCCTTTTTCTGCGGAACAAAATGTCTGAACAGAGGTGGATCTCAGGCAAATCAATTCATCCTTGATTCTTGCTATTCCATCCAAATGATCAACAACAATAGACTCTTCCAATCAATCTCCACCTTGGAAAGAACGGGTAAGATTCAAACTGGCAAGAAAGATGCCAACATTGAAATCCAAGGAACCAGCAAGGCTGTTGTTCCATTCCTAAACTCCTTGGTATGCCTCAGTAACTCTGCCTGTGTTCCAGACATGACTGTGAAACTCATCTCCCTTGGTTCTCTGGTGAAAAAGGGTGCTTACCTCAGATTCAACTCCTCAAACAATCTGTGTACCTTCTCACTGCAACTCCATGGAAAAACTGTGCTCTCTGGAAAAATCTCCAATAATCTCTTTGTCATCAATATGTCCCCAAAGTTCAAACAGGCATTTTACTCAAGTGATCAACTAACTGAAATTCATCAAACCTTAGGAAATGCTAGCATTGGAAAAATGGAAAAATATCTAAACAAGTCAATCTCCAAGAAAGAAAAGTCCAGCTTTGAGTGCAATGAATGCTACAAGAGAAAGATAACCAAATTCTCATTTTCTCAAGCCCAGAAAACTGCTTCAAAAGTCTTTGATTGCATCCATTTAGACTTAATGGGTCCAATAAACCCAACTTCTAAGGGTGGCAGGCACTTTATTCTTAATGGGATTGACTCATTCTTGGGGTATGTTGCCTTTTTTCCTCTCAAGACCAAGGATGAGATGGCAAGCACTCTAATCTCCATATTGGAAAGCGCAAAAAGAAAGAATCAACACTATCCCACAGAACTCTGCTCAGATGGAGGGTTTGAGTTTGTAAACAACAAATTGTCCCTATATTACAAAGAAAAGCACATTAACCAAGTTGTCACTGAAACCTAACACTCTCAACACAAAGGTTTAAGAATCCAAATGGTGCTGATCCGCAGGAAGTTCTGTGGAGGGGAAAAGGTGCTTTTTAGCCTGCCCTCATGAGTGTTACAAAAATATTTAAAAGTAACCAGGATGAATCTCCAGAACCTTGTGAATAAGGAATCAATGGAAAGGGATAAATTTGATGGTAATTGGTATCAATGGAACAAACACTATCTGAGGCGAGATGATGTGGGAAAAACTTGAACAAATTGAGTTCAATTTTTTTCAGAGTTCAATAGAACAAGGCAGTTGTAAGTAAAAACACCCACAAGCTAATAGCTCTGGTTGTCAGCAGAATATTAGGAAATATCAACTCAATCCCAACCAACCTCCAGGTTCTGAATGAACCTGCCCAACTCTCCACAATCAAGCGCTTGAAGGGTACCAGAGAACTGTGGGTGGCCGTAAAAAACAAATAAATTTGTTTTATGAAGGTCTAGAAGCAAGGCAATAACTAATTTGAACAATAATAACCCAAAAGTTCTCAAGGCACTCAAGAGTAGCATTGAAAAAAATTAAACTTCAAATAAAATAAGGGAGGTTGAACCCTCCAGGTTTCAAGCTTAAAGAAACCTCTCAGTCAAACATAACTGGTTCCAGAAGGAAAATAAAGTAATGATTGAGACCAGTATGGTTTGAAAAGGGGATCAAGGAGTGGTATAACAGACTCAAGAATTCAACCAAATGAATTCTTCTTCAACAAGAAAGGCCATTTGTTGGTGATAGGGATAATGCCACAGAGGGGAGGATCAAGGATTTGAGTATGTAGGCTCAAGGATCAAAAGGGAAATCATAGATATACCCTGGATAAGATGCTCAGATAAAGGGGGAGGGGCCCCACAGATTATTTATTTATCAAACAAATGAGGGAAGAATGGATTCCTGGATGATTTTTCAGGCAAAAGAAAAGGTAGAGCCCCTCCTTTTATGGCCAAGAGACACTGTAAACTATTTACAATGGGATAACACAAATGAGAGCGGAAAGATTTTTTCTTTTTTTTTTGTTTGAATTAATGATTAAAAAGAAAATTTGAAAACAAAGAAACACAGCGGCAATGATGAGCAACTGCGCTCAGTTGCTGACAGGCATCTGCGAGTTTGCAAACAGCCGCAACAACTGTTGAAAACTGCCACAACCAATGATGCAAGGGGGGCGGTCCCATCTGCATAATTGGAGGATGGAGGATGAGAAAGGTTGGGTCAATCAAGGATGATGATGAGATCCTCAAGGAGTTGATAGGTAAGGGGATTGGATTGACCATAAGCCTCTAGGGTGGATTGATAGGTCTCTTGGAGGGAGGTAGTTGTAGGAGGGTCCTGATCTAGATCTCAATTTTGAAACCATTGGGACCAACAATCTCTTGTCAATGACCAATCTTGGGATAGATTGGGTAGGTTGGAGAGTAGATTGATTCCAATCAAATCTTGATAGGCAGTTAGGGATTGATGGAGACCATAGATCATTTGGATTGGGATTTCAGAGGAATTGATGATCCTAATGATATAGGTTGAGATTAGAGCATCAAAGCTGAGTAGATTGGGAGGATTGGTTAATCTCAAGGATTGTGGTTAGGGTTGAGAGGGTAGTAGAATATGAGCATTTTTAGGATGAGTGTGGATGAAATGATGAGCTTATTGATAGGATGATGGACAGATGGCTGGATGGGAATGGTTGTCCAAGCGCGCTTGGCCAAAAGAAATTGAGCGTGAAGCACAAAGCAAAGGAAATGAATGCAAGACCTGGGGACTTGAACACCCCAGGGGTACCCTTCCTATATTTCCAGGACAGGGGGAAGTTGGAGAGACAAAAAAAAGAATGGGAGACTTGCCAACACAGATTTTTTTTTCTTTAGATGAAAGTAAGATGAAAGATTATATGTAAAAAAAAATTAAAAAAAATTCCCTGTTCCATGAGATGTCCCAAATTGTTCACCACAACGTTCAAATAGAAAAAGCTTATCAAACTGTTATGGAGTCAGCCAGGGCTGTCTTGTTGAAATGAAATGAAATCCCATTAAGATTGATCTCTAACCACAATCCTCTTCCGTGCACCCAATGCGCACATGTCTCAGTTCCCTATCTCATCCGCGCAATGGCGCCCGCTCACCTGCAATAATCATCTGCGCAACGGCGCGCATTGGCGCGCGCATCCTATCTCCTCATTGCCTTCATCCATTCATCTCCACCATTTTCACCTTGCTCCTTGACTCTCACCACTTCTACCATCCACCTCATCATTCCCCTTCCGCTTATTCACCCACTTCCTTCATTGCTTCCGCTATCCATCTCACCCACTTCCACGCTTGCTTCCACCATCCATATCAGCTTCTGCCTTGTTCATTGCTTCACTCACATTATCTTTGTCTCACTCCATCTCGTCATCAACACTCACCTCCGCCAAAACTCATCATCCTCATCTCCTCAATAAGCTCAAAACAACATCTCCCTCAATAAGCTCAATACAATAACCTCCTCAACTTCATCACTTTGTCAAACCAACACTCACCACTCAACATCGAGGGATTTCCTTTCTGTAGTGTTCATATGTGAGGTTGTCTCTATGCTGATCCTTACACTGGCTTCAAATCTCACTCACGTGCTTATCTCCGAAACATGTCAGATCCATTCCTTTCTTTTATTTTCTTTTCCTTTATTTTCTTTTGTTACCAACCTGAGCGCCCAATCCTTTTGTGTCTGCCTAGAGTGAGAATCATTCTTTATTTTCTTCATTCTCCTTTTCATTCTTTGTTTCCTTCCTAAGGCTCTTGTTGATTCAATCGCGCTTAGTCTGTTGGTTCAGGAATCAAAAACATTCAACTCTTCACAGTTAAAAGCCAAATAGCAAAAAACATACCAACAAGTCAAACCAACCATGTCTCAATCACCTGGACCAACAGATCTCAATTCTTCCCTCCTGAAGACACTCACAGATTCCATTCCCACCCTAATCAAATCCAACTTCTCGCTGTGGCGCTCTAAACTTATTACCATCTTTTCCTTGAAGGGAGTCGCACAATGGCTTCAATAACCTGAACCTGAGAAATGTCCTCCAGACGTTAACCTCAAACTGGTAGGATATATTCTAGCTAAGCTCAACAACAGGACGTACATCAACTGCGTCAAGGATCATCATCTCACAAACGGAATTGAACTCTGGAAATTGATCAATGAATTTTATGCTTCCTCCCAGACCGCGAACTGCTCTCAAGTATTCTTTAATTTCCTCAACCTTCAATTTGACCCGAAACACGTTGATAAGTTCATAACCGATGTGAAATCCTGTCTAATTCAAATTTCAGAAATCGGAATTCAAATGGACAAAGACATAGTTGCATATCTAATCCTGTACAAGTTTCCACCACAGCTAGAACATCTCAAGACAACCATCACTCACTCGCTTGGCGAATCTAAAATCAAAGGTGACTTTGTGCTTCGTCATCTGAATCAAATCAAGAACAAGATTGCATCTGGTACTTATGCATCAGCAATGTTGAATACTGGAGTCAAACAAGAGTTAGTCAAGTGCAGAGCTACCTGGCATAACCCACAATCCGCTCACCCCAAGAACTTGTGCTGGTGGCTGTATCCACACCTTCAACCGAACAACAACAACAATAATCCAAAACACAACAAGAACAAATCAGCCTCTGCCAATCTATCCTGTACTTCTTACAACTTTGCTATGTCAAATTCCAAACTGCTCACCAAACACTCAATCATCCTTGATTCTGGAGCATCCCAATCAATGTTCAACTTCCCCAATTTTTTTGATGACCTTACTGAAGACCACACCAACATCCAGACTGGGAAGGAAAATACCTCTCTTAATGCTGAAGGTATCAGCACCGCAAAGCTCTTGTCCCAAAATTGTAACGTCTTACTTAGCCAATCTCTGTACGTTCCTCAGCTAGCGGTAAATCTGGTGTCCTTGGGCCAACTTTTGAACAAAGGCTGCTCGCTCCACTTATCTGGTCAGCATGACTTTGTTGTAAAGTTCAAGCATCAATTGATCCTTACCGGCTCCATTGAAGACAATCTCATGGTAATCAGAGATCTCGCTCTTCCTCAGTCTGAATTGTCTCACGTCTTTCTTACCCTCACAACTCTCCACAAACGCTTTGGACATCCTCACCTCGATCAAACTAAGCTACTTTTGAAAGATTTTCCAAAATTGAGATGGAAAGAACTCTCATGCAAATTGTGCGCCTTGGGAAAGATTCATTGCTCATCCTTCAAAAGCCATATCTCCAACTGCTTGAAACCTTTTGTTTGTCTTCACGCCAATGTCTGCGGACCAATAAATCCTATCTCCAAGACTGGCAACAAATATTTCTTGCTGCTCACTGATGAATTCTCCCGCTTTAAAACCTGTCTCCCCATCAGACTCAAATCGGATGTGACCAATGAGTTAATCAAATTCATCAAGACTCACTCTAATCAATTTGGATATTAACTCAAATCTCTTCACTCCGACAACGGCGGAGAATTTGTTAACTCCAAAATCTCCAGCTTTCTTCCTGATTCTGGTATTATACACACCACATCTGAACCTTACACTCCACAACACAACCCCATCGCCAAGCGAGGAAACCAAGCCATTGTTGAAGCGGCCAGAACCACCATCATCGACATGGCCATTCCAATGGAACTTTGGGATCAAGTTTTAATTGGATTTTGCAAGATTCTGAATCTGTTGCCAGCCAAAGAATCAAAATTAAGCGCCTCAGAGATGTGGAATGGTCATTGCCCCAAACTCAACCTAATTCAAACCTTGGGATCCAAAACCATAGTTCTGAATCTCCGCCACAATCTTGGAAAATTTGAAAAGAAAGGTTGGGAAGGAATTCTTGTAGGACATGACCTACAGTTTAACTCCTACCGAGTTTATATTCCAGAGCTTGGCGAGACTGTTTGCTCAAAACATGTTAAAATTTTTGAAAACATAAAACTAACTGAATCTTCTCCTTCACTCAAATCTCCCTTTGAAACTCTTTTCCACCTTGATTCCGACCTATTGGACACGCTATCCTTGATCCATCATGAAAAGACCATTCTTCCTCCTCCTCACTCAACTGATCCAACTCCTCCTGAATCAACTCAATCCTCCAAGCCTAATTCCGACTCCAACACTTCTGAAGAATCGCTTCCATCCAATAAATCTGCCACCGACAGTTCCAATGATGAGAACGTAGCCAACCAACTCGCTCCTCCTCCATCCCGAACTCTCAGAGATCGCTCATCCCTTCAAAAGCCTCAACGCTATGGATTTCTCTCCAGAACCATCCCTTGAAACTACGAAGAGGCGAAGTGTTCACCCGATTTTCAAAATTGGACCAAGGGAATGAAGTCTGAGCTTGATGGAATCAAATCTATGGGAGTTTGGACTGGTTTTCACTCGCTTCCAGAAGGAAAGAAAGCTCTATCCACCGTGTTGGTTTATCTACTCAAAACCAATCCTGACGACAATGGCATCATCTTCAAGGCCAGGTTGTGTGTGCAAGGTTTTCGACAGCTAGAATTCATAGACTATGTCAAAACCTACGCACCTACCGGTCAGATTACCATGCTCCGAACTCTTCTGGTTTATGCCTTCCATCACAAACTGCCAATCGTTCAAATGGACATCAAGCCAGCATTCCTACATGCCAAGCTCGATGAAGACATTTTCATCAAAACTCTTCCCGGATATGACACAACTTTCCCTTATCTCAAATTGAACAAGGCCTTGTACGGACTGAAACAGGCTCCTAAAAGCTGGTTCAACACACTCAAACGCTGGATTCTCGACCAAAATTTCACCACCTCCTCCGCCGATCCCTGCTTATTCATAAACCAATCTGCCCAAATTTTTATCTTTTGCTATGTTGATGACTTGGTCATCATTGGCGAATCTCAAGAATTCCGAAAGCAATTAAAGGCCAAATTCTCCATTTCCCACAAAGGCCCCCTTTCTAAGATCCTTGGCAACTACATTGTTGAATCATCACACGGACCCTGTCTGCACCAACCCGACCACATTAACTCAGCATTGACTGAGCTTGGACTACTGGAATCTCGACCAATCAATACTCCACTGACCCCTGGATTAGTACTCCATCCTGCAACCGATTCTGACGCTGCTGCCTTCTCCAATCTCAATATCAACTATTGCTCATCAACCGGGTTCCTCAACTTCATATTGACTCAAACTCGACCCGATCTTTCCTACACTGTCTCCTCTCTTTCTTGATTCAATGCAAAGCCTGGTCTCTCCCATTGGACGGAATCAAAACATGGTTGGCAATACGTAAAAACCACTCGTGATCTGGCCCTCCGCCTCAAGAACAACTTGTTCAATCTTGATCTTGAGACCTGGAGCGATTCCAATGGCGGCAACAATCCCATTTCACAAAGGAGCCACACTGGTTACTTAGTTTTGCTCTATGGCTGCGCCGTCTCGTGGCATAGCAAATTGCAACCTACCGTCTCATTTTCCTCCACAGAAGGAGAGCTCAAGTCATTAGTTCTGGCGACTCAAGAGAAGATTTGGATCTTAAATCTAATAAAAGAATTAAATCTGGATATATCCCTCACTCACGGATCATACATTGACAACAAAGCCTTGAATGATCTGATCAATTTTGAATCTCACCACAACGCCCTCAAGCATGTAGATATTCAAATCAAATGGCTTAGGGAACAAAAGGAAGCCAAACTTCTGATTACCAACCTTGTCCCTTCCAAATCTATGCTAGCAGACCCACTGACAAAGTCAGCCATAAGACCCTCCATCAAAACACTCACCTCAACTATCCTTCAACCTCTCATCTGAACACGGCGGCGTGTTGAAATGAAATGAAATCCCATTAAAATTGATCTCTAACCACAATCCTCTTCCGTGCACCCAATGCGCACATGTCTCAGTTCCCTATCTCATCCGCGCAATGGCGCCCGCTCACCCGCAATAATCATCCGCGCAACGGCGCGCATGGGCGCGCGCATCCTATCTCCTCATCGCCTTCATCCATTCATCTCCACCATTTTCACCTTGCTCCTTGACTCTCACCACTTCTACCATCCACCTCATCATTCCCCTTCCGCTTATTCACCCACTTCCTTCATTGCTCCCGCTATCCATCTCACCCACTTCCACGCTTGCTTCCACCATCCATCTCAGCTTCCGCCTTGTTCATTGCTTCACTCACATTATCTTTGTCTCACTCCATCTTGTCATCAACACTCACCTCCGCCAAAACTCATCATCCTCATCTCCTCAATAAGCTCAAAACGACATCTCCCTCAATAAGCTCAATACAATAACCTCCTCAACTTCATCACTTTGTCAAACCAACACTCACCACTCAACATTGAGGGATTTCCTTTCTTTAGTTTTCATATGTGAGGTTGTCTCTATGCTGATCCTTACACTGGCTTCAAATCTCACTCACGTGCTTATCTCCGACACATGTCAGATCCAGTCCTTTCTTTTATTTTCTTTTCCTTTATTTTCTTTTGTTACCAACCTGAGCGCCCAATCCTTTTGTGTCCGCCTAGAGTGAGAGTCATCCTTTATTTTCTTCATTCTCCTTTTCATTCTTTGTTTCCTTCCTAAGGCTCTTGTTGATTCAATCGCGCTTAGTCTGTTGGTTCAGGAATCAAAAACATTCAACTCTTCATGTCTTCTCCAAGACTCAAATTCCCAAAAATTACTGGCACAAAATTTTCCAAGAGTGTTGTTTTATGCTTAACCAAATTCCTAGAGACAAAGGAGGAGAATCTCTGTGGGCCCTGGTACATCAAAAGGAGCTCCCTCCCGACTACATCAAGCCTCTTGGATCAAGATTAATCTTTTGATTGAACAATATAAATATCAAATAAAAGCTCAATGAAAAGGGAGAAGAAGGTATGCTCATAGGGTTTAATCCATCTCTTTTATCATATAAGGTGCTTGCGCAACCAGGGAAAGTTATAGATACAAAAAATGTTATTTTCTCAAAAGGCCCAAATCCTGCCTCCTTCTCCTTGAATGATTTTACCAAAGAAAACGGACCTCTTCTAGCTCCCTCAGCAAACCAATTCTCTCCAAATTACATCAACACATGCTTTGAAAACACCACAGGTTCAGTCTCTCCAAGCACAATTAAAGGGGAAGAAGTCTCTGACACAGTCAGCAGTGAAGAGGACAATGAACTGGTATCTACTAGTTTAAGACCAAACTGAAGAAACAGGGAGACTCTAAATAAACCAGACTGCTTTGGCTATCTCTAAGAGAATATTCCCACATCCATTGAAGAGGCCTTATCAATTCCAGCTTGGAAGAATTCCACCTTGAAGGAATTTGAATCAATTGAGGATCAAAAATTCTGGGAAGAAGTTGACAAAAAGCTTTTCACTAATCCCCTAAAAACTGTTGCCTTTTTCACAGTGAAGGAAAATGCCCACAAAGAACCACCTACCTACAAAACTTGTCTCTGCCTCCAGGGGTTCAATCAAAAGTATTGATTAGAATTTCTTGAGACATACGCCCCCATGGGGAGAATTGCCTCACTTAGAGTTCTGCTGACATTTGCAATTGAAAAGAAACTTGACTTGCTTTAACTCAAATTCAAAGGAGCATTCCTTCATGCTCAACTTTACAAGGATGTATTCATTTTTAACCCACCAAGATTGGGTAGGAAGGGTAAATTCCTTAAACTGAAAAAGTTCCTATAAAAACTTAAGCTAGCTCCCCAAAACCAGTACAATACGCTGGCAGCATGGATCAAAAGCAAATGATATCTTAAATTGGCCTGTGAACCCTGCTTGTTTTTAAGCAAGAAAATTATGTCAGCTATCTTCTTCCATGTGAAAGACTTAATATTTGCAGGCAACACTGAAATTTTCAAGACTCAATTCCTAGAAAGATTCAAAAATTCAACATCTCAAAACCCCAACACCCTACTTGGGATGAAGGTCACAAAAGAAGGATTACTTCTCCATCTCAGCGTGTCCCTACACCTTGAAAAATGTCTGAATGAAATTAATCTAGTGGATTGCAAGCCATTCTTGACTCCTAGAACCACAGGTCTTAACCTTACACCCACCACCAATGATGATCATGAAAACTTTCTGACCCTTGGTGTGAATTACCGGTCTCCCATCAGTCAACTTAACTACATATCTGGTCTTGCAAGGCCAGAAATTAGCTTTGCGGTGTCAAGCCTGGCCCCATTCTACAAAAACCAGGGTACTGCCACTGGATGGAAGTTTTTCAAATTTGGCAGTAAATTTTGGCAACCAAAGATATCTGCCTCACTCTTGGACCGCAATCCATCTCTGATCAACTGGTCTGTTTCAGCAACACAACTTGGGGCAATAATCCTCAAAAAAGAATCTCTCAAAGTGGAATTATCTGCTCCTTCAAAGGGATTCCTCTTTTCTGGAAAAGCCGTTGTCAATGCTGCATCACTGACTTATCCACAAAATCCATATGTGTTTCCTTATCCAGCTTCCATCTCAAGGGGAGATGGCTTCACTATCTTCTATGAAAAAGATACCCCAAAAAAGTTGGATGCCCCCTTCACCTCATCAAAAACAAGGGTCTTGAAGACAAAATTGAGAAATTTGGTTTCAACTCTAAGGCTAAACAGATGGAAGTCATGATTAAAAGCTTCCAAGAAAACTATGAGCACAAGCTCATTTACCTAAATCTGATTCCTTCTGAATCCATGACAGCCAATGCCTTAACCAAAGCCGCTAACAACAAATCCAACCAAAGACTTTTGAATTCTTTTTTTTGATTTTATTAGTTGCCTCCAAGTCAAGGGGGAGTTTTGATTCTAGCCCAACTCTCACTACATGTGTTCCTTGCTGTGTTTCTTTTGTCTCTGCTCCCTCTGTCCTCTTCCTTTTCTTGTACCGTGTGCATCTATCAGGATTGAAAGCACTCCAACCCTGGAGAGAGATCCAGTGATGCTCTCACTCCAGCCGGCATCTCTTGCAACTCCAGGGGTGAATGGACTGAAACATTGAAAACACTCAGAGTACCATGCATCCAACTAATCACCTTCAGCACGCAAGCCATCAATACAATTGATCTTCAGCAGCCAGCCTAAGCATAGTGAGAATGCTACCAACTCTGTTGGCCCTTTACTTTACCAACATGATTCTACCAGTTTGTTCAAGGTGCTCCTCCAGTTCCTCAGGTATCAGCCTTTGTTGCTGGCCCTGCTTTTTTTACCCATCTCACTGTGAATAGTCACCTCTCCAAGTCTTTTCTTATCACAGTCAACTGAAAGCTCTTATGATCTATCTAGCTGTCAAGAACTCGTCTCTATTTCTTTTGTGAATGTCTGTTCTACTTCTACCTATTGATATCTGCAGAAGTCTCCTTTTGGTTTCTCTTTCCTTCCTCCTTGTTGTGACTTTTGTCAAATCAGCTTTCTGACTCTTCTTCTTATTTAAATACAGCTTGGTTCTGGTTTTCTGATTCTCTCTTGAACAAAAACCCACAAACCAGGGCTCCCACTCATTTTTAACAGTGAATGAACTCCATGATTCAAGATCTTTATCAAATGCGCCCCACAAACTTTGCAAACCCAGTGGACAAAAAAACAATGGGTTTGGCAGTGAACCTCAAGTAGCTGACCATTTTGAATACAACAAAGAAGTGGAATACTCTGTTTTTTTTACCAATGCTGACGCTATATCTAGTGTGGTTTCTCCCCCCACACGTTCTTCATCTGAACTTATCTACAACTAAGGGGCCACCCAATCCATTGTGTGCAACCTCAAGCTAATTACGGATGTCAAACCATGTGACAAAACAATTAACATGTATGGGGGTGAAATCAAGGTCACTCATGTGGGGAAACTAGACCTGGGTACCATGTTGATTCATCCAGTATATTACGCTCCAATGGGACCAAGGAGCCTGATCTCAGCCTCACAGCTCAAGGAACATGGTCTGAAAATCACCCTTCAACATTGGTTGGTGCTGATAAAGTCCTCCAAGTCCATTGTGTTCAGATTCCAACGGACCAGGAACCTGTATGCAGGAATCCCGCCAGCCGCCATGCTCTGAAGAAATTTGGTGGTTGACAACCCTACGGTAACAGACTGGCACATAGCACTAGGGAATTCCTCTGGCCCCTACTAAGATAAATTTCTAAAGCTGCATGGTCTAACACCCTTTTCCATGGCGCACAGGGCCAGGAATTGCAAAGTATGCAGGATTTGTAAACTGAAAAAATAACCTCACTCCAACCCTCTCCCCTGTGCTCCTTTCCCATTCCATGCTTTTCACTCTGATGTTCTCCAGATCAACCCCCCTTCCAAACATGGTGTTTGCTATGTTCTTGTACTTATTGAAAATTTCAGCAGGTTTGAATGGATATATATGTGACACATCAAGAGGGAGTCTGAGAAGAACATCCTGTCTTACTTTGAGGAATTGAAGAACAGGTTCAACCGTTATCTGGCTGTGTTCCACTCAGAAAAAGGGTGTGAGTTCACCTCAACATCCTTCCTGTCTGAACTGCACCTCAGGGGTACTGCTGTGGAGAAAGGACCAGCTGACTCCCCAAAAACAAAGGGCCTAGCTGAATTCTTTAATCAGACCTTTCTCACCAAACTTTGATTTGTACTTTCCCAGTCAAATATCACAATATCCTACTGGGATGACACAGCCAAGCACTACTCAATGATCATCAACCACCTTCCAAGTAAAGCCCTTGGCTGGGAATCACCCACTAGCCAACTACTTTGCTCAAGCAGCACCATCAAGCCCACCAGGAGCACTCACCATTTCCTTCCCTTTTGGCATCTGGGCCCATGTACACCTTAGATTGCCTGGTTTGAAAATCAAAAATTTCTCCCACCAGTTGAAAACTACTGTTTGTGGGATACAAGCCCCTATCCAAAGCGGCTATATTCCTGGACCTATTCAAAGGACGCATCACTGTCAGTAGAGACTTCTCTCCCCCCAAGCTCAATTTCAATTACAAGTCACATGATTCCCTGAAGAAAATTCTGTCTGTCCTCCCTTGTTTCATTCTGCCTGACAAACCATTGTGCAAACCCACTCAACAAGTGCTTGTCTCACTCCCTTCTAACTCCACCTCCCGCCAGGAACTCCAAGGGCCCCACAAATCACACAAACCTCTTGCTAGCAATCCAAAACCGCCATTTTCCAATAAAAACTCACTGTCAGAACCGTCACCAACTACTGCAGGTGTCCTCAAACTTGTTGAATATGCCCTACCTGTGGGAAAAGTTTTTTCCTACGTCCCTCACTTTGACTTTGTGCCAAGGAATATTTCCCAGTATATAAATCCATTGGCCATCCTTAATACTTCTTGCAGGGGCCAACAAACCTCTAGATGGGTTGCGGAACCAGAAGAAAACTTGGCCAATATTTCAGAGGTAGTATCCATCAAGTCAGTGCCCAACGCCCTGGAGAAGATACCAAAATGGCTTGCATCAATGGCGGAGGAGAACACATTGTTCCTTTTGAAGAAAACTGGAAATCTGTTGCCTCAACCCAACAAAAACAAGGTCATCAGGCTTATGTGGCAACTGGTTTGGAAAAAGAATGAGGCTGATGAGGTAAATTGGCAGAAATAACAATGGGTGTGGTTTGGAAACCACCAGGAGGAGGGTAGGCATTTCTACAACACCTACTCCAGCATTGGAAGAAACAAGTCTATGAAGGTCATTCTGGAAACAGCCATCCCATTTGGTTGGTCAGTTTTACAATTCAACGTCAAAACCATGTTCCTCTATGGCAAAATCAAAGCAATGGTGCATGCCTCTCAGGTTTCTGGGTTTGAGATAATGGGAAATGAATACTTGGTCTGGCAGCTGAAGAAATCACTCTATGGAACAAAGCAAGCCCCAAGATGCTGGAATAAACACCTGACCAACACTCTGGGAAAGCTTGGTTTGAACCCATCAAAAGAGGAAAAATCTCTCTTTCTCACCAACTCTAAATCTCTCATGCTTCACATCCATGTTGATGACAGGCTGATTGTACCAAAGTCACACTGTGAAATACTTCACTTCCTCACTGCCCTGCAGCTGACGTACAGGGTAAATTCTGCGGAGAAACTGTTACAAAACCTGGGCTACACTCTAGACCGGAAAGAGGATGGTGCCTTACTGGTTCATCAAAAGGAATACTGCAAGAAGGTCCTAAAAAATTCTCCATGTACAATGCTAATCCCATCAAGAGTCCAGACCCACTCAATCTTTTCAAACAAGTCTCCAAAGATGCTGAACCATTTGACATGTAGATCATGAAGAAGGCCATTTAAATTCTCAATCACCTTGCGCTACACACTCAAAAATACATTCTCAGGGATTTAACCTCTACTGCTATACTTGGCCATTGTTAAACCTACAAAAATAAGACAAAAACCAATATTAAAGTCACTTTTTGACTCAAATAACCCAAACAATAGCTAGAAGCTTGCAAACTCGAACAATACCAAGGTATTATGAGTACAAGAAGCCACACCTTGAACCTTTATAAAATGCAAGGGGCCTGGCTCCAAATAAATGAAGCTCAAAGGAGCTTTGCTTTCAAGTAAGCTCACACCCCTTAAATTAGTAACACACAAGGTTTACTACTCCAATCAGGACCTTCCACTCAAAATTGGAGTTTCCAATAAGATTTTTAGTTGAATATAATAAAAAATTTGATAGCCCCAGTCAATCTCTTCTTGAGACTAAGTTTGGTGGGCTTGTTAACTCTTGCAATGTTCTCTTACAGCTACTAAATCATATATAACTGTTGGAGGGGCTATAGGGTAAAGACCCTCCTCTTTTAAGTTAGCATGAGCCCTCAGGGGACTCAAGGGATCATCAAGGGAGTGCTATCCTCTCCCTAGTTTCGTCCTCAAGGGCTCAGAACCCCATCACATCATTCCCAATGAGAAATAGGGTAGTAGTACTCATTGGGGGGATTTTCAATGTAAAGGGTCCTATTTGCATACGCCAAAAGTTATATATTCTACAAATAAGCTTGGGTCCCTCTGAGTGGAAGCTCTCAAGGCTCAGTAAATTATATTTAAAGTATAATCACATCCCCAAGGGGGATAATATTAAGATTATGTGGTTGGTTTATACAGAGTGGAGAGTATAGCTTAAATTAATTACTGTAGCTTGTCCCCAAAGGAAGGGAACTTATTAGGAAATTATACATCAATAGTTGATACAAATCTGAGTCATGGTAACTTGATTTAAAGTTATATTGGATCCCCATTTTTATATAAAATATATTACCAATGTTTTAATTCCATGATCAATACTCATAAAAACATACTTATAAAATATTATAAAATATCATCAATATATAATTTTAAAACTTATGATTATTATTCATTCTTGTCTCTATGATGGGTTGAACCAGTCACCTTGGTGTCAGATAATGGTAGATTAGCCTAGTACTTAACCACTATACCAACAAGACATATGAGTTGTGCAGACATTTGGACAAGTCTAATTTTATTGTGGCTGACAGAAATCCCCCCATGGTTAATGTGCTGTCTAAGTACACCAACAAGCCAACCTTCAGGCACTGGAACCTGGTGAAGCACCTCCTCAGATAACTCCAGGTCTCCATCAATTTTGGTCTCCAATACTGCAAGTCTTTCAAAATGGACAAACGCCTGAGCAGGTGGGAAGATGTGGACTATGCCAACTGCACAGATATGCAGAAGTCCACTACTGGATTTGTGGTCACCCTGTATGGAAACCCGGTGAAATGGATGTCTAAAAAGCAATCAGTCATGGCTCAGTCAACCATGGAGGCAGATTTCATAGCCGTGAACCACTGCGCTAAGCAACTAAGGTAGATTTCCGCCCTAATTTCAGAACTGGGAGTTGACTTACCTACACCTAAAATCTACAATAATAACTCCAGGGACAACTTTCTCAGCAAGGAGGCCCAAATCAAAACCAACTCCAAGCATATTGAGTTTAGATACCAATACCTGCGGTATTTAGTCTCCAAGTCCCTTATACTGGTAGCAAAGGTGCCCTCATCTGACATGATCACAGGCATACTCACTAAACCGCTGGGCACAATTAAGGTCACTGCTGCATGCAATCAACTGCAACTTGTTGATGTTGAAGCCAGGAGAAGTGTTGGATGAAGAATCCAACCTCACACACTGTTCCAGTTCAACAGTGGCTATCTTGCGCAGCTGTGGCTACACAGTCCTTTTTTGCACAACAACTTGACTCCCAACTGAGCAGCTCTCTCTTGGACTCCCCTAGTTGCAGCCCAGCTGCCTCTGCCTCAAACAGTCACTGAACCTGTTCATCCCTAGCTCACCTATCTCTCTCTCAGCACTCGCTCCACCACTTGACAACCTATTCCCTCATCTTTTCCAAAGCCAATTGCCCCATGAAAGACAAATCCAATTCCTTGGAACTCAGGAGGATCTAGAGGCAGCTCAGGAGGAGGTATAGATCTCTCTCCTGTTCCTTTGTCCATCTGTCTATGTTTTGTTGTCAATCCCTTTCTTCCATCCTTCATCTTTTCTACCATACTCTCTCTGGCTCATCAAGATTTCACTTGCTGTCAATTCCTCAAGGTCTTAGCCTGCATTTTCCAACACTCCAGTCCGAGGCCCAAGCCCTGTGATATAGACTCTTTGGTAATTAAAGTGGTTTATTGCCTCACCTGCTCAGTTTTTCCTCCCTAAAATTTTTCTGTCTGCTGTTTCTTTCTTCCTTCAAATTTATCTTTTGCTGTTACTACACTCTTAAAAAGTGCTTCAATGAAGAATAACTCTTCCCTCTTACACATACAATCAAAATAAAAAAAAATTATGAGCTTTAAAAAAATATAGACAATAAAGCAAGGTATAATGCAAGGAAACCTACTTCCTTCAGGATCCAGAAGCTGTTGTGGTTTTGGAGATCTTCTATAATTATTGAAAAAATATATCTCCTCATCATGAATCTTATCTCAAATAAATTATATTTTTATGTTGGATGATGGCCAAAGTATTCCTTGCTGAGCTGCTTGTGGCATTCCAAACAATTCAAAAACTGGTTCTTTCTTTCTTTCATCTTGATTGCTGGATTTTTCTTTATTACCATAATTTAATTTGAGATACATAATGGTTTGTTCTTCCTAAAGGTACAGAAGATCATTGTGGTTGAGGGATATTTTTGCATTTTTATAAATGTTTGATGGTGTTGTTTTGTTTTGATGATAAATTTTTGTCTTTTTTCTGAAAGATAATCTTATGATGTTGAATCTGAGTTTTTTTGTGGGATTATTGGATGACAAGGGTGGTTGTTGTGCTTTAAACAGGGACATAAATAGGTTTTGTCAGAGTTAAAATTTTCAAAAAAAATTAAGTTGCTGATTTCAGGCTCATTCATTTTGCTTATTCATTTTTTCATTTTTTTCAGTTAAACCCATTGATTCATGGTGTATTTTGATTAAAAAATATTTTTTTTGAAAAATTGATATTTTTCCTGAAATAAGGAATTTGATTTTTCAAAATTTCAACTCTGATACACCATATAGGGTAAATCCTAGTTAGAGAACCCACCATTGGAAACACACCTTTCTTTTTTGGCCAAACCCTCCATTAAAAATGGCAGGTTTTTGAAATGCACATAACCCTTAACTTGTGTATTTCAAAATGGTGGGTTCAATATAAATGGTGTGTTTCAAGCATCAAAACCACCATTTATTCAAATAATCCATCATGAAAAAACACCCCTTCACATCATCAATTATACAGAAGAATCCTCCATCAAAACCAAAATACCTCCCATCCCCCCTTTGCTTACTAATCCTAGGGTTTCCTAATCCTTCACCTGTTCCCTTTTACCTGGTACACACAAATCCTGAGGATCCTTCTGCTCCACAACCACCACAACCATCAAAATGATCAGAGTTGGTCAAACATTACTGGGTAGGAAAAAGAGGACAAGGTTTCAAACTCAATCTCAGGATCTCTATCAAGGTTTTTCCAGTGCTGCTTGTGAGAATGAGGCCACTAAAACATCCAAGAGTTCAGCAGAAAATAACCTGTCCACCTCTGGTCCATCTTGGAAGAGACTTCAAAATTACAGATACACTTAGCACAGAACCACAGAAACATGCCCAGCTCCAAATCTAACAGTCCAATCCTCATCATAATCTGTGCCTCATGGCACCTCTTCCAGCAAAAGAACCAACACCCTAGCCTCCACAGAGCATGAGACCATTTCTATGTAAGAGGAAACTGGACAAAATCTCTCTCTCTAATCTTTTGAATCACTATGTCAAATAGTAGGCCAACCACACACTGCCCATCAGTTCCCACTTAATTCATCTTCTACTGCTTATAGCCACCCCTTGAATCCTGAATCTCTTGTTGGAAAACTTGCCATCTCACCTTCTATCATTCAAAGTGCTAACACTTGAAGAGCATTTTCTCTATCATCAATCACTCATTGGGCCCTTCATTTCTCATTACTTCATTCTTTTATATCACTTTTATCTTTTTACTTGTCTCTGATCTTGGGTAAGAGCTGTTGTATTTTCCATTTTCCAAAATCTTTTGTCAGGCTCTTAATGATGCCTCTTAGTTTGTCACAAAACTGAAATTTTACACTGCTTCTGGTGGCGGTAAAACTTCTACCACAGATAATGGTCACTCTACCAAGCCTCACAATTAGCCAAATTCTCATTAAATTCAGAGCAATACTGGGAAGAACTTGACATTTTTACCAGTTTCCAGACCGTTAAATTTAATCTTGATCTTTTTATTCCAATTATTTCACCCATTGGTAGTAAGATGACCTAGTATAATAATTTAAGAAAGATATTAACTAAAAACAACTTGGATGTATTCTAGGAAGTAAAAGTGGCCAATGAGAGTTCTGAATAGGTTGATGATGGATTGAATCAATGAAAGATATGTAATATTATCAAAAAAATAAGTCAGTGGTTGAGTTCTTGAGAGAAATCGACATGGTCTTGAGAATGGTCAAGGAAGACAAGGATGTTGATGTGGGAGGATGATCATGATAAAGGATGATTAATAGAATTAATAAATTTAGAGAGGTACCAGTTATTCAGTAAGTAAAGGTGAGACTTTTTGTTGATCTGGAGTGTGGAGCCAAATAGAAGGTGTATCAATTGATATCAATCAATATTGATTGTAAATACCCATGAAATCCTCAAACTTGACTTTCCCTTGATTTTTGTTCTTCAAATTGTGCAAGGACATACATAGGAACATAGATCAATTTAGAAGTTGACAAGCTCTCCCTTTGAATTTTTTGAAGAATGGTTGCATGATTACAAATCCTAGCTTCTTGAAAATGCCAATTTGAATCAAATCATCAACATTTTCCTTGTCCTCATCATTTCCATCCCTGTCCTCATACTCATTATTGTTGACATGATCATCCATCAAGGATCTCTGCAAATGGTTGTATCTTGGGAAGCTCTCTCAAGCCAATGTTTTCCCTCATTTGTTCTTGGAGAAAGAGCCAAGAATTGTGGTTGAATGTCTTGGTTTCTTTGTTTTTGATACTTGTCACCCACCACAGACCCCTGGCCAGTTTGATGGCCATCATCTGTTCTCTAGTTACAATCAACAACTTCATTTACACCAGCTCCTAAGCACATGATTGGAGTGTTGATTTGATCATCACTCTTCAATCTGCAAGTAGCAGAGGATCCTATAGAATATTTGAACTTTTTTTGATCCAATTCTCTCAGGCGTCCAGATTCCATTTTTTTTAATGACCAACCTGTCATGGTTCCTGAGCATGATGAGCGTGGGTTGAAATGCAATGATTAGTTTTATAATGAGTTGATTGATAAAATGAGCCTTCTGAGGGCTTTGATTGCTTGAAACTTCAATTTCTGATTCAGGATGCTTGACCCACCGGTTGGGAGAGGTGAGGAGTGGTAAAAGATTTTCTTTCATTTATTTGGAGAAAGGTTGACTATTAATGAGGCTGGTAAAAACAACCATCCATAAGCATAATTGTACCAGCTGTTAGGTTGATGGTGGGGAAATTCAAAAGAATTATCAATATTGAAAACATTGCAGTGAGGTTGATCCCCATAGGGTGTATCATAGTTAAGAAAATCTGCCATTAAAAATCAAAAAAACCCACTTATTTCACATCAGAAGTGTCAGAGTTACCTGAAAATGAATGGGTTTTTTCAAATAAAGTGTTTGAACGCTTTCATCACCTCAACCACACATCTCCAGGTCATCAACCCTGGTTTCAACCTTCAACCTCACCAGAAAAATTCAACCTCCAACCTCATTGGAAAAATTTGATTCATGGCTCTCATCACTTCATCACTCTCATCTCTTCCTATCCTCTTTGCTTCATCACTCTCATACCCTCATCACTTTATCACTCTCACTAATTTAACACTCTCATTGCTTAATCACTCTCATCACTTTATCCCTTTCATCACATTCTAAATCTAATCACTTCATTGCTTCATTGCTTCATTGCTTCATTCCTTCATTCCTTCATTCCTTCATTGCTTCATTCCTTCATTGCTTCATTGCTTCCTCCGTTCATTGCTTCATTGTTTCATCCCTTCATCCATGCTTTCATCAAATCATAACTCTCATTGCTGCATCACTTCATTGCTTCATCCCTTCATCCCTGCTTTCAACACATTGCTTCATCACTTCATCCCTCTTACTCTTTTCAAATGGCCCCTCAAAAAACCACCCCCTGCAAGTCCACTCAAAAATCCAATGGACCACAGCAAAAATCCCCAAGGAAATATACATCCAACAATCCTCCCCCATCAGATTCCAAAGGCTCAAGTCATCTCAAGAGAGCTTATCACATCATCCTGGTAAACTGGCTCAAAATTCCCTCCAACTATGACGCTTGCTTTGTAGCCAAAAATGAAAAAAAATCTTGAAAACATCCATCCACTAATTTTAATGGTTATCTCATGATGGCCAATGCACTCAAGAATAAAACAAAGTTAGGCTGGCCCTTTCATCCAAACAGATGAGGAAGCAATTCAAGAACTATCAAACCAAAAATTTCCCCTTTAGCCAATGCTGAAAATCCCTATTATTTCCCTGTCTCTGTATATCTCCCAAATCATCTCCTTGCATCCACATACTATGATTTGGGCAAGGACCAAAAAGGTATTCAATTCATTTTATGACATTTTGAGGATTGAAAGCCCTATTTTTCTCACATCTCTGTATGTTTGTCAAGTCATCTCCTCCCGTCTTGTTTTCTCCCATGCAATGACTTTGCTTGAGGTGAGGATCAAGAAAGTATTTGATTATTTTTAAAATATTTGGAGGTTAATGGGATCCAGAATTGATTAAATTCATTTTATGAAATTTTGAGGCTTGAAAGCCCTATTTTTTCAACATCTCTGTATGTTTGTCAAGTCATCTCCTCCCATCTTGTTCCCTCACATTAAATTACTTTGCTTGGGGTCAGTATCAAGACAGGATTTGATTAGTTGTATAAAATTTGGAGGGCAATGGCTGTTTTACAATCCAAAATTTGGCACACTATGCAATTTGAACCCATGACCTCAAAATTGATGAGTGATGCTTTACCCACTAAGCTAAGTGTGCCATTTCCAGATGGGCCAATGTGCCTGTCCTTATCCCAGCTAACCATTGACTCATCACACACCTGATTAAATACCCCAGATCACCATCTGGGTGGTGTTTGGTTGGATGATGACCCCAGCTCACCATCTGGGTGGTGGTTGGTTGAATGATGACCCCAGCTCATCATCTGGGTGGTGGTTGGTCAGATTATGATTGGAGGGGGGATTGTGGGAGCACTCTTGATGGAGGCCAGGTTTGGCAAGAGGAGCACAAGAATGGTGGGGGTTGTTGGCACGGACCCTGGGGGTGCTCTGGGGATGGCTTCTACACTTTCCGGGGAAGGGTGGAGTCAAATTTCTCAAGGTGGTCAATGCCAAATAAGGAGTTGATGGGTGGCAGGTCTCTTGGCTGGTTTGATGGGGGAAGGAGCCTGAAAGAGTCTGCAGATTAGGAGTGCAAGGAGGAGGAGGAGGAGGCAGTGGAGGTTTCTGGGGGCCCTGGGCTGGGCAGGGCTTGTGGTGATTTCTTGGGAGGATGGTGGCCAGCGGTGGGAGAGGGTCACCAGTTGGGAGGATGAGGAGCTGGGGGTGGGCTTGGCCAGGTTTGAGGGGTGGGAGGGCAGCTGGCCAAGGCTGCTTGGATGGTGGTTGATGAGCAGCCAGGGCAGATTGGATGGCTTGAGTGGCTGGTGGTGGACATCTGGCTTGATTGGGATTGGTTTGATGACTGGGTGCAGGCAGCAGGCCCAGGTCGGCTGAGACAATTGAGTCACTACAATACGGCCCAGGATGGTTGATGGCTTACAATGGGGAGGAGAGGGAAACAAGGAGGTCAACAACATCTCTGTGGGTCTCACACTGGCAGGGAGCAGAGGACAAATTTGGGGGCTCTAGTCCAACTAGACTCAGAATTGGATGGATTTGGGCTTGAGCTGCAAATGATGATGATGATGATCATTTAGCTGGTTGGGGGTGGCTGACTAACAAACTATTCCTTGGTCATATCCTGGCTGAAAAATCAAATGGTGATCTCCCTTGGTACTCAATGGTCCTCTGGCTAGAATCAAGAACTCCCATCAGGATCTTGAGGTGGTGGATGGAGTTAGAAGAAGGTTTGATAATCAGCAGAAGATTGAGAACTAAACTTACATGTGCAGTAATTATCTTCTGAATCAATAAATTGTAGGGAGATACTTATTTATATGGTATATATGTGATCATAATCAGCATTGATTCATAAACCTGTATAATCTTTGGGAAAAACTCAAGGCCAGGGAAAGAATTAAAATAAAAAATTATTCAATGAATTGTGGTTCATTATTGATATCAACATGAGCAGCTCATGATCTGGAAGGGGTGTTGTGGGAAAGAGGAGAGGGGGGGAAACAAGGGAGTGGTTAGGAGGGATGAAGACTATTTTAGTACAAGAGTTCATCTAGGCTTGGTATGGTATGAGGTGATGCATGTGGGTGAGGTGGTGGTGATGAATGAGGTGGTGGTGATGGGCGAGGTGGGGGTGGCGGGTGAGGTGGGGGTGGCGGGTGAGGTGGGGGTGGTGGGTGAGGATGTTTGGTGAGTGGAGATGAGATGTGTGTGATGCAATGGAGATGGGATTGGTATGGATTTGCTGAGGTGGAAGTGTGGATGGGCTTTTTGCATGGGATGGATGGTGGATGGATGATGGTGCATAAATGGTGGGTTTGATGTTTGAAATTCACCAGTTTCATGAAACCCGCCACTTTGAAATACACCAGTTAGGGGGTATTTGTATTTCAGAAACCCGCCATTATTAATGGCAGGTTTGGTCAAAAAAATGTTGTGTTTCTAATGGTGGGTTTGCTAACTCTGATATGCCCTAATAATTGCTGGCGGAGTGATGGGGGTGTAAATGGAAAGATTGAGAGAGTATGCTGGTTGGTGGCATGGAATGAGAAAATTGATAGAAGCTTGGATGACAATCAAGTTTTGATCAATTCAAGTGAGGATGAGGGGATGCAGGAGGATTGGCAAAGGATGAGTGGGGATGATATGGGAGAAATAGAGAGGATAAAGAGTTATATAGTATATTGGAAAAAACTCACTTATTTGTAGGCAACTCTGACACGTGTGATGTGAAATAAGTGGGTTTTTTGATTTTTTAATGGCAGATTTGGGTTGAAACCCGCCATTAAAAAAACGGCGGGTTTGCTAACTCTGATACACCCTAATGTGTTGATTGGGTCAATGGTGGAGGAGGTCCAAGTAGGAAGATAGGATTGGGTCGGAATCAAGCGGGGACAGTCCCATGCCTTATTGAGTGGGGATCTGTGGAAGGGACAATGGTGGGACCCGCTCGCCAACTCCTCAATAACTGCCGCGCGGGTCCGATCTATCGCAACAAGGGTGCAACATTGGGTTTTCACAGTTATCTACCCTTGCGCGCCTTGGCAACTTCCTCGACAACTTCAACATGTTGTCAAAGATTTTATCAAAACGAGGGTGAATGCACTTATGTATGTAAGTCTTCTAAGGAGCAGTAGAGTCCAAGGTAAGGCACTGGCGCTGTGGGATTCCAATTTTCACTATCACTCTTGTTTCGTAATTTCGGTGAATGTTCAAACGGCCTGCTTCCCTTGTAATGCCACCTACAGGCATGCTTAGGGCTTTCACTTATCCTTTGAAACGAGCAACAAGCTTTCTGACGTTATTGGGACTCGGTTCCATTTTCTTGTGGTCAGAGATGAATGGGCCGGCATGGGCCCACTGGTTGCTATATTCTGCTTCCATGTCTCATCGACAAAAGCCAGCTTTTTGGACCGATTTCCTACTTCCAAGGGCGGGATAAAAGTCCCCTGAGCTGAGAAGCTATGGAGTATCAACGATCATCAATTTTCTAATGCTTGCATCATTCTATTTCATGAAATTTCCGATTGAGGAAGCCACGAAAATATAGAGTTCCCTTTTATTGAAAAGGCTGGGACTGAAAAGGGATACATTAACTTGAGCAGGCTCGCTGCAATCCTAGCGCTATTAATGCGTGTATCCTTTGAGATAAAATACCAATTTTTTTCGTGACATCCGCAAGACCAAATTATTATATGCACTATATATAACGTATTGAGAGATATGTCTAGTAAGTGAGAGTGAAGTGACGCCAACCGGGGACCAGCCTTTAACAAGCAAACACGGAAAGGCGGCGAGAGCTGTAAGGTGAGGTTCCCAAACAAGCAGTAAATGCCAAGGAGTATAAATCACGTTGACCAAGCCCCCATTACATCTGCTAAATCATCCATTGTCTCTTGTGTGAGAGATTTGATTTGATCACAAATTTTCCATTGTTGAACAAAGTCCTCGAGACTGGTTTCTTCACAGTTGAACGAGAAGAATAATTCTCTCTTGGATAATAGCTCGGCTTGATAAGCCGAGAATAAGTTCCCAAGATGTTTTAAGGCATTTCCAGGATCGAAACCGATAGATCCAGTTGATTCAGGTTCGGATAGATAGATGTCGACTCGATATAGTAATTCAGATAAACCATCAACTGTAGCTTCCATGGATTCTAACGAGTTCCTTATTCCTGCCGACGATTCCTCCATCGTCTTTGTTAGAGTATCAAGTGTACGTTGTCGGACGGATGGAAATGGCGATGCAGGACCTGAATTTCCAGACCGATTCACGAGGTTACTCAAATTCTCATGTTGTTGCATTGAAGAGTAGAGGGTTTGAACGTGGGTGATGGAGTCATTGAATTGTCTTTCATACGTCGTTGTAAGTTTAAATTTGGATGTTATACCAGGAAAGGAGTCAAAACGGGGGGGGGGGGGGGGGAGGGTAGGATGTTCAACTCATAATCGAATAAGGTGGTAAGAATGAAGCGGCGGTCTTACTTTTGGAACCGCTGAGTTAGCTGGTCTCCCTGATTCAAGAGCTGGATGATAGGTGAGGTATCCTGAGAATGGGTTCGAGTTGAATTCGTCGCCTGATCATCGATTTCCATCGGAGCGAGAAGTTTGTAGGCCAGATACTCAGGGTCAAGGTCAAGGAGGTTAAGACTCGATGTCTTCGGCCATGTTGGCTGATAACATCGCGAGTCGAAATGAAGGCGTTGGTTGGCCTCTCAAAAGGGCGGTTTGTAGTCGCCGCCAAAGTCGCGTCTCAGAGGATGGGAGTGACACATACCATTGTGGTCGCTTAGGTAAGGTTGATTAGCGGCGTTGATGGGTAACAAATCAAAACATGGTTTTTGGCCGGCCTTGATGTCCAAGCTTGATTTGGGCCACCATAAATGTTGAAAGCCCCCCACTCCCCCCTCAGTTGAACAACTGACAAGTGAAAATTGATGGGGTGCCAAAACAGCTGAGCTAGGCATCAACATTGGTCTGTTGGACACCATGCGCACTTGTCCAAACATGTTGCTTGATTGGATACATGCCCAAATAAGTTTGATACACTAAACCAACCTGAAATTTTGAAAATCAAAAACTAGAAATCACTAGTTGCATGATTTTTAATCAGTTTTACTATTTAAAGACATTGCAGTGGCCACCCCAATAAAACATAGTTGGAAATTACCCTGTGCCACTGCCAGATACATAGGACAAATTGGTGTCACAGTTCAAACTCAAAGGTTATTGTTTGACCACAACTTTGACATATTCCCTCTACTCAGTATCATCCACCTCATTGTAATATTATGGAATCTGAAGCACACTAAGCATTAAATGCAGTCTGTTTACTACTGTTTGTGTTAACACAAATGACCATCCAATTTGGGTAACTCAGTCACTGCTTGCAATTGCTCTCAAACTTGGCAGTATCATCTACAACTAGTGAAAATTAAATCTGCACTTGTGTTTGCTCCCTTGTACTTCTCATTTATGGTTAGTAATTGACTTTGAAACTATCTACAATCTCAATCCATTCCTGCTCACCATTGAACAATCAGTTTGCACCTTGCATAGCCACTTCACCATTTAATTACTCACCTAAATAACCAGCCCTATTATGCCCAGGATTCACATCCACATTGGTCCCTCAAACCCAACCCAGGACACTTGTTGGTCTACTGCATTGTCATCTCATGGTCCCTTATTCCCTTGAAGTTGTATTCTTGTGATTGCATGCTTTCCATCCTAGCTTGTACCTTGATGAAGTCAATTCATTTAGTGTTTACATTTCCATACATTCATTGTATCATTTCTATTCCTAGCTAGAAAGGAAATCTATCAGGTTGTATCTATTCATCCTCCTAATTGATGTAGATTACCCTAAAATACAATGTTTTCTACCTTCAGATTGTTTCCACAGTTATTCAATTTCATAAATTCTTGCATCTTGCTGAGATTAAGTCTTCACCTCAATCTTTGCATCAGTTTCCTTATCAAAAATTTCTCCTTGCACTTTGCACTTGACCTCAAATATCAAATTTGAGCCTTGAAGGATAGCCTCACAAACTTTGAGATTTCTTGTAGTTTTTTTCCTTCTCCCATTTGCACCACATCCACCTAAAACAATTGACCCTCTCAGTACATGGGGTGGGTGGGTGACAATGGGCTTTTTTCCAATCAATCTAACCCCCAGACAGTGACAAATAGGATCTCCAATGGATGTTGTGTGATTTCAATAGCCAAAATTAGGATTGATATTTTTTTTTGGAGATAATATGTAGTAAATTTTACCTTTTTATCACAAGACAGGCTAAACCACATGACTCACTGGAACCTGCTTGTGCATTTCCTAACTTATTTATCTACAAATTTTATTAATCCTACTTGGGGAATGTTTTTGGATTGAAAAAATGAGAAACAATATATTCAACAAGACTATTCAACAACAATTCTACACATACAAGTACAAACCAAATCTGATCTGTGGATAAATTCTTTGGATTCTATAAACATAAAATGAATATAATAAATTTTGTGGTGCTTCTTATCACTTTTAGTGAGTTCTTTTCTGTTAAATGTTTTTTTCCAACTACTACTTGCTTGTTACTGAAAGCTTGGTGAATTTTCTTTTCTTTTTTTTTTTTTTAAAAAAAACTATTTCAACACATCCCATGAATTTTTTGATATCTGATGTTCATTTTTTGACTAAGCAAATGTGCTTTGATGCTTTTTTCTTTAAAGAAATTTCTACCATCAATGTCCTTTTCTATGATTTTTGAATTCAAAATAATTACAAAAGATTTGAGTTTTTCTTCTTTGTGCTCACCATTTCAATGTGATAATAAAAGATTTCCCCAAATATTTTTGAATGGGTTTTCAGGCTCTTGAAGTCTCTAGAGTATAGAAGTAACTTTTGGATTTTCAAATCCATGAAAAATGAGGCAGAAAAATGATTGATTTTTTTGGGGAAATTTTCTGGGGATCAGAATAATGAAGGCTTTGTCTCAAATTTTAAACCAATTTAGAACATCTTTTATTTTTCAACCTTGTTTTTCAACTAAACTGTGTTTCTTGAGTCAATTTTTCTGATTCTAAGGCAAGAAATTATTTCAATTCAGATTTAATTTGAGACTCATTTTGATTGAAACAAATTTTATCAAAATGAGTCTCAAACTTTTGCTTGAAAAAAATTCCAGGGTTTCATTTAATTTTTTGGTTTTCTGTAGTAAATTTTAGAAGTATTTAATTTTTCAACAATCAAAGTGAAAATTAAAAATCTTGTATGCCTTCCTTATTGCTGCATGAAACCTGATGCACCCATTTTCTCCATTTCAAATTCCATCATTCTATTCCAAGTGAAATATGTTGAATTTTTTAATAGGAAATGGTTCAGCATTTTTAGATAATTCAACAGGTGTCATAACCGCAGTTCTGACACTCCTTCAACTAAAACAATCCAACCTCTTCCACCAGCTTCACCCTCTCCCTGTATGGTATAAGCTCTATGTCCATGTACACCTCACAATTGTGTCATGTGATTCATTCAACCTTCTCAGGATCTCTCCCTCTCTCCAGGGCTTGGCACATCCTCCATCTCCCCTCAATCCAATTGGTATATGAGTTAGTACATATTACACTTAGTATATACATAGTACATACTCTCCACTGTCTGTTCAGCCCATGCTCCCAGGACTCCAGATCAGTACATGTCAAACCTTCCTGGATAGGCCCATCACCCAATTAGTCAACTACAACCTCCAGCCCACTCAGTCAGCATGTAATGCTGTGGGAAATTCAACCTGCATAACCAGCCACTCATCCCTCAAGGCCTCCTTCTCAGCTCTCACATATACTGGCCTCTCCTTCCCTCCTGGGCTAATTCCCCCCAAGGAATTAGTATACTACTTCTTACTGGTTGGTCCCTCTTCCAGTAGGTGTCATCTCAGCACAAGACAACCTTGACCCAGCCGGCTTAACTCATATAACCTTGTCCCTTCCTGGTGTTACTCTCATAGGATTCAACAACCTCCTCTTGGACTTCTACATTCTATCCTTACATCTTCTCATCACTTGTACTCCTCCTCTCATCTTCTTCTTTTCAATTCCAAAAAATCATCCTTGAGTTCTATGAGTAGTAGTGCCTGTGCCTTCAGCCCCTTGCACGCCAGGGGCAGTTGTGACAACAGGCTTCAATTCAATCATTTTGGAGATTCTTAAGTTATTTTGATATTTCATGAAAATTATTTTTGGCAGAAATTTTATTTTATTTGATTTAGAACTTCAAAAATTAATCAGATATTTCAGTTTTGGCTTGACTGATGTGGACATAAATTTTCTCAAATTTTTAGTATAAAAAGTAACCATGAGTTAAGGGATTCAGAGAAAGTTTTTTCTTAGGGTGAGTTTGGCTGCCACGTGTAACTGTAGCTGTAGGTTGCAAGTTACAAAAACACCCATGGGCAGATTTGTAACTGTAACTTTTGAAAAGTCCCCAGGGCCCTGCAGCCAAAAATCCTGCCAATTTGTAACTGTAAACTAGAATGGGTGGGAAAGGAAAAGGTTACAGCTAGTTACAAGGTCAAAATCTTGTAACTTGCCGTTACCTTTTTTTGAAGGGGCAGCGTGGGAATTTAAATTCCGTAGAAGTTGAACTTGATGGGTTACAGTGCTTGTCAAACACCCAAAATTGTGTAACTGTAACTCCTTGTAACTTCAAGTTGGCAGGCAGGGGGGGGGAGTTACAGTTACAAATACACCTGGAAGCCAAAAAGTAAATTAGCATGATCTGATAATTAATGCATGTTTTATTTTTTATTGATGATTGATTAAATTAATTCATTTTAATCTGAATAAAATAAAATAAGAAATTCAAGATAAGATGAGGTTTTTATAATACTCTTTATGCAAGGAATACCCAAATATTTTCTATTTATACAGTTTTCTGATTCAATGCATGTTAAAAAAATTTACTCTATGTGATTGGTTTATTCATAGATTCAGGTGAACAACTTAATATTTGAATTCTTTTCTCTGTTAATATTTGATTTCTTGCAATTTCTGGTGAATTAAATCAAATATCTATTCAAAAACACCAATTAACAATAAACCACCTAAACCATATGAATTCTCAGAAGAAATTTGAGATATAAGTCCAAAATATATATCATCTCTAAGATAAATTATAGAATAAATAAATGTAAATCAACAGAAATTGAATGAAAAACTTCCAGAATAGGGTGTATCAGAGTTAGCAAACCTGCCATTTTTTTGACCAAAACTGCCATTTTTAATGGAGGGTTTCTGAAATACACATACCCCCTAACTGGTGTATTTCAAAATGGCAGGTTTCATGAAAATGGCAGATTTCAAGCATCAAACCCGCCATTAAACCCGCCATTTATGCATCATCATCCATCCACCATCCATCACACCCAAAACACCCATCCACTTCAGAAAATCCATACCAATCCCATCTGCATCACATCACACACATCTCATCTCTGTTGCTTCACATCTCTATTGCTTCAAATCTCCATCTTCACACAAATCCCATCATCATCTCATCAACCCACATCAAGTTACCATCTTTCTCAACATGTCCAATCAAACTTCCCAGCAGCAAGTTTAAAAAACAAAAAAGCTGACTGAACTCTTAACCACTGGTCCACTCCTTCCGCCTCCTCACCAAACACCCATAACCTCCACCTCACCCACCACCACCACCTCACCCACCGCCTCCCCTGCTCCTTTGGTTGGCACCCCCGCTAAGCCCCCCCCCCTCACCCACCACCCCCCCTCCTCCTTTGGTTGGCACCCCCGCTAAGCCCCCCCCCCTCCTCCTCCTCCTCCTCATACTGCCCCTCATTGGTTTCTGATCCTTTGATCATTCAACCTTTAGGTCTCCTCACACCTCCTTGCTCAATCCTCCAGGTAAGTTCCCAAATTCCCCAAAGCAGGTAACTTTTCCCAGATGTTAATGGGAAACCAGTCACTGAACCTGAGTTTCCCTCTCATCATCCTCTCACCTTCAAGCCAAACCACCATCTGTGGCTATGCAATCCCTTGGTTCTCAAGCATCTCAAATTGCCTTACAGGGAAATATCAATCCTGCAATCTTGCACTCTGATCCCCAGTAAATAAAGAAATACTTCCAAATCATGTTCCAAAAAGATTTTTGTGGCTTCCTCCTCCTCCTTGTCCCCTTCCGCCATCAGAAATTCATTGATTTATTTCCAGCGGCCTCCTCCAGCTCCTTCTCCGCTGGCAATTGATCAATCAATCATGGGGGGCGGCCTCCTTTTCCTCCTCCTCTGCTTCTGCCAGCAATCAATCAATCACAATTGCGGCCTCCTCCTCCTGATCCTCTCCCAGCGCCTACAATTTATTGAGCAATTGATTTATTGTGGCCTCCTTGTCCTCTGCTACCTCTGGCAATTGATTGATTGATTTCTGGTGGACTCCTCCAGCTTTTACTCTGCCTCCGCCCATAATTGATTGCGGGCGGCCCCCTCCTCCTCCTCCTCTGCCCCCACCGGAAGTCAATCTTGGGAGGCAGCCTCCACCAACTTCTCTTCCTCTTCCCCTGCTGGAAATCCATGGATTGATTGCAGGCAATGGCCTTTGATGTACACATTTGAGTGCCAGGGGGGACAGGTACATTGGTCAATCTGGCAATGGGACAATTAGCTTTGTGGTTCAAGTGTCACTCACCAATGTTGAGGTAATAGGTTCAAATCTCATTGTGTGCAACTAAATTTTGACTTGTCAAGCTGCTGCAGCCCTCACAATTTTGTGCAAAGAAGAATCCCTTCTTGATCCTCACCCCAAGTGGAGAATTTTCCTGGGAGGGAACAATATGGGAGGATATGATTTGACAAAAATACAGAGATGTGGAAAGAATAGGGCTTGCATCCCTCAAAATGTTTTACAGAAAATTGAATCCCTTATTCATCCTCACCCCAATCAAAGTATACAGTTGGGAGGGAACAAGATGGGAGGAGATGATTTGACAAAGATATAGAGATGTGGAAATAATAGGGCTTGCAACCCTCAAAATTTTATACAATGAATTGAATCCCTTCTTTATCCTCAGCCAAAATTTAGTATGTGGATGGGAGGAAATGAATTGGGAAACATACAGTGACAGGGACAGAATAGGGCTTGTCAGCATTGGTTGGTTCAATGTTTTTATTTTCAGTTTTTGAATCACTTCCTCATCTGTTTGAATGAAAGAGCCAGCCTACCTTGGTTTTACTTGTTAGTTCATTTGCCATCAGGAGATAACCATTAAAATTAGAGGATGGAGGTTGGATAAATTTTTTTTCATTTTCTGATACAAAGCAAGTGTCATAGTTGGAGGGTATTTTGAGCCAGTTTACAAGTATGATGTGATCAGCTCTCTTGAGCTGACTTGAGCCTTTGGAAGCCAATGAGGGGGGATTGTTGAATGTTGAGCTCCTGGGGGATGTTTGCTTTGGTTGAGTGAACTTGCGGGGGGAGGCTTGCTGAGGGGCCATTCAAAAAGATTAAGAGGGATGAAGGGATGAAGCAATGTGATGAAAGGAGGGATGAAGCAATGAGAGTTAGGATGTGATGGAAGGGGGGATGAAGTGATGAAAGGATGAAGCAATAAAGAAATGAGAGGATGGATGTGATGAAAGCAATAAAGTGATGAAAGCAATGAAGAAAGGTGAGAGTGATGAAGTAATGCAGGGATGAGAGTGATGAAGCGGAAGAGACAAGATTGATGAAGTGATGAGAGCAATGAATCAAATTAATGGATGAGGATGGAGGTAGAATTTTTTCCAATGAGGTTGGAGGATGAAACCAGGGGTGATGATGTGGAATGAAATCCACTTATTTCAGGTTAACTTTGACACGTCTGATCTGAAATAAGTGTTTTTTTATTTTTAATGGCAGGTTTGAAATGGCAGATTTGGGTTGAAACCCGCCATTCAAAAATGGCTGGTTTGCTTAACTTTGATATGCCCTAATATCTTTCTATTTTTGAAAATTAATAAATTCATCAAATATACTTGGAAAAACTCTCTACTACCCCAATCACCTTTCCACCCTTGGAATCATTTGACAATTTTTTGCCTCTCAATGTAATGCATGGGGAAAATTTTGAACCCAAATTGAGTTTTCTCAAATCTAGAAGAAATAAAATTAGAAACCTGCCATTTTGAATTGAAGATTTACAAAATAAACTGAACCCCCAACTGGTGTATTTCAAAATGAAATTATTCATCAGAATTTTGTATTTCAAACATTAAACCCATCATTAAAAAATTTTAATCCATTTAAATTTCAAAAAAAAACATAAAAAAATACACACTTCATCTACCACACATGTCCCTTCCCAAAATCCAAACATCAAACCTAACATCATTAATAACCACAACCATTTTTAATCTCACATTGAATCACCATAACATCACTTTAAGCACCCACAAACCATCCTCCAGAAAGCTAGCTAAAATTTCAATCAAGATGACAATATAGTTGAAATCATATTACTTTTATCCAGATTTGAATTTGGAATCCAATTGGTTAAAATTGAATTTCCTATGGTAAAAGAAATATTTGGTCCCAAAGATACACACTCTTCAAAATGTCAAGTATGAAAGACCAAAGTGCCACCTCTTCCCTGAATTAAGCTGCCATAAAATAATTTTAACTTTGTTGGAATAATTCATGAAAAATTTGAATATTATTTATACATCAAATATTTCAAAATGACTCTTAAAACATGTCATACCTTGCACAACTGAAAACCAACTGAGAGGAAAGGCCTTAAAAAAGGCTATGAAACCTGCTGAAAGACCAGTTCATTTTGCAGCTGTTATGGTATCACATACCAACATGTGACAGTACCCCTGGGTTTAAGGGCACTTTGTCCCAAAGTGTGTATGGCTGGTGGAACTAACCCATCTTGCACTAATGGAGCCATATTCAGAAACACTCCTGAATGCCATAAGGAGCCACCAAGACTCTGGAGTCTTGCTGTTGACAGGCCAAAAACACAAAAAATTTCACAGAAGCAAGCTGTTCCCAAAACTTGTCCTGATCACAAATTGAAACTGAAACAGGGACAGCCAGTTTACTTTCATACCTTGAACAACTTTGAACCAACTGAGAGGCAAGGCCTTCCCAAAAGGATATGAAACCGGCTGAAAGACCTGTTTGTTTTGCAGTTTTTATGGTGACACATACTGCTGTGTGACACAAGCCTCAGTGTGATCCAGCTATCCAAATTGAAGTTTATCTTTTCCAATTGGGACATAATTTTGATGGTTCAGCTGTTTTTTGGTTGGAAGATTTTTTTTTGATTGGCTATATAACATTCTACTTTTACACCCAATTTTTCATAAATTATAGGAGGGTGTATCAGAGTTTTCACTTTTCAAAAAAATAAACAGCTGATTCCAGGACTATTGATTTTTTTTTTCAAAAAATTATTTTTTTTCAGTTTAAACCATTAATTCCTTGTTTATCTTGATAAACAAGTATTTCTTGAAAGATTGATATTTTTCCTGGAATAAGCTATTTAAATTTTTCAAACTTTAACTCTGATATTCCCTATTAGGGCGTATCAAAGTTAGCAAAACAACCATTAGAAACCCACCATTTTTTTGGAATCTGAAATACACATACCCCCTAACTGGTGTATTTCAAAATGGCGGGTTTCATGAAAATGGTGTGTTTCAAAAATCAAACCCGCCATTATCATCCATCCACCATCCATTGCATGCAAAAAATCCATCCACACCTCCACCTCCACAAATACATACCAATCCCATCTCCATTGCACCACACACATTTCATCTCCATTGCTTCACATCTCCATAACTTTGCATCTCCATTGCTTCACATCTCCATCACATCACACACATCCCATTGCATGAAAAACACCCACCCACACCTCCACCTCAGCAAATCCATAACGGTCCCATCTACATTGCATCACACACATCTCATCTCCATCACTTCACATCTCCATTGCTTTACACAAATCCCATCATCATCTTTTTCAAAATGTCCAATCAAAATTCCAAGAAGAAGGTTGAGAATGCAAAAAAGCTGACTGAACTTTTTTCATTATTTGAATCTGATTCAGACTTGGATTTGGAATCAACTTGGTTAGATTTGAATTCTCTATTGGAAAAGCAATACATAGTTCCAAAAAGACACACTCTCCACAACCCTATGTTTGAAAGGCAAAAGCTTCATCTACTCCCTTACTTAATATTCCAGCAACTGTTCCAAACTTTATTGCCTTCATTCATGAAACTTCTGGAGAAGATTGAAGACCACTAAATATTCCAGAAAAATTCTCAGAATCCTCAACACAATCCAGCTATTCAACTGGCTGTTGCTCTTTGTAGACCGTGATCAAATGGAAATGGAGAAGCAATTCATCAATTAGAAAATCTATTCACAGGCAGTTATTGAAACATTGACTTATACACCAAAAGAGTCATGATTGCTATCCTATCTTTCCATTGATCAGTCTTTTGTTGGCCAGCAAAAGAAGAACACAAGGAGATGTATCAAGTAATGGAGACCAAAGGCTTTTCCGTTTGAATTGGTTTTGTTGATGGAACGGCTATCCCCTTGAGTCAAAAACCCAAGCTAGATGGCAACCACTATTTTGATTCAAAAAAAAGGCAATTAATTCATTTCTTTTCCAAAGCATTTTATAAAAACTTTGATAAAACACCAACCAAATATGTTTTATTGGTTTGTATAGATATTCTGTGTCACTACAACTTGTTTGTGATAACAACAAGAAAGTTCATATCTCTCCATGCTGGCCTTCCAGGTTCTCGTCACAATTCATATGTTTTCAATCAGATGTGTATTTCCCAACAACCAGATAACTACTTTGAGCAAGATCAATAACTTTTGGCCAATTCAGCTTATGCTAGTGGGAAATATGTGGTTCCAGCATACCTTTATATTTCATCCAATGATCAAGCCAAAACCAATTTCAACTATTATCTTGCACAATCACAAGTTTCAATTAATAATTCCATAGGGATCCTGAAAGAAAGATGTGCCAGCTTATGGGGGATTCAAAGCCAGCTACAAAATTACAAAGCAATGAAGATTCTCATCAACTGGATTATAACTTGTGTAATCCTTCACAATCTTCTTGCCAAAATAAAAGATGAATGGGAAGGAATATTTGAAGAATATATTTGCAATCCTCCTGGAGTAATCCCTGTCTCATCTTGAAACTCATCTTCTGCATTGAGAGAGGGGTTCTACTGCTCTCACTGGCTCACTTTGATGAGTAGCATCCAACTGTTAAATAGGTGATGAAAAAGGCAAATAATGCAATGGACCAGGACCACTATTTGATTTCAAAGATAAATTGAGATGAGTGAATTAAACAAACAATCATGTGAAGATCTTAAGGAAAGAAGGAATTATACAAACAGGAAGGCTAAGAGAAATAGGCTTAATAGCTCCACAAAGAATATTCAACTACTCTGATTGAGACACATTTACAAACACTATGAAGCAGTTGTTCCAACATCAACAAACATCAAGAATCATGATTTGAAGAAAAGTAAATCAAGGTCAGAACCTGAGAGCAGCATACTGGTAAGTGTGTTCTGAGAGGCTGAGGAATCAAAATTGAGCCCTTCTGGTCAAAGTGAGTGGACCTGGAGGATTGGGATTAGTCCATCAGTATGAGCCAGATTGGAGTGTTGAATTAGTGTTCTGCATTACCAGCTTTGAGATTATTACAGACTAGGTTGTGATGAAATTGATGAGTGAAGATGGATTATTCTTGAGTGGGATTGAGGTGAAGTTATGTGAGAATGAGCGCAAGCAGTAAAAAAGCAGATGGTAGGAAAGCATTGAGGATGATTACTGCAACACCTGGGATGGTTGACTTGAGGAGACTTGTGGGTATCCAGATCTGGAGTTTCTGAATCAGTGAAAAATTGCGCAGGTGCAAAAGTCAGAGGAAATTTCCAACAGGTGAAACATAACATCACAGAATTTGTTTGGTTTTGGTTGTTAAAATCCTAGGCTGAATTTTTTTTTGGTGGACTTCAAAAAAAAACAGGACCATAAATTCCAAACCAATCACCTCACCCATCAAACCACTGGTCCACTCCTCCCTCCTCCTCACAAACCCACCTCACCAACCACCACCACCTCACCCAACCAAACCACCATTCCACATCTCTCTCCTCCTCACCAAACCACCTCACCCACCAAAACCACCTCACCACCCACCACCACCCACCTCCAAGTTCACCTGTTTATCCTCCTCCTGATTTCTTCTTTCCTCAGTTTCCCAGAAAAGCCCCCCCTCATCCTCCTTGATTCATTTGAGCTGACCTCCCCCCCTCCTCCTCCTTTTAGGACTGTTAATCCTTCAGTACTTTGCACCTCTGGTAAGCACCCACCCTCCTCCTCTTCCTCCCCTTCCTCCCACTCCTCCCCCTTTCCTTCATCCCCCACCTCCTAGTCCTTTATTTATTGGAAAGAAAACACATGTTTGCTTGCGCTTGTTAACAAGATATTTGCGGAAAAGCATATATAATTCCCCCAAGGTAAAATCCTTTAATCATTGTATGTAGGGGTATATATATATATACAAGGTATGGGATGTGTTGATGTGTAAATACATATTCTAGAATATTCTCGTGGATTTGAGTAATATCCCTTACATGCATATCTTATATTCATAATATTCCCCCCCACAGCAATTCATCCTATACCGCAGAGGAAAAAAAAATCAGATGAGTAAGGCAGAAAAAAATTGTAATCAGAAAAATCAATCAAGGAACTCCTTTCGCTTGACAGGCCCAAGTGCCTTGGTGAAGATATTGCCTAGTTGTTCCACCCCTTTTATCCAGCGCAGATCTAATGCCTTGTGCCGCAATAATTCATTGATGTAGTGAAACTCACGGTCAATGTGGCGTGTCCTTTTCATACTAAGGCAATCAGTAGCAATTTTTGTTGCCGCCTGGTTATCTGACAAGATCAGCGGCTGGATACCCGGGAGGAACTTTTGCAGAAGGTTGTGCATGCTCAATGTTTCCACGGCCGCAAAGGATAACACAATATATTCAGCCTGACATGTGGAGCGCGCCACGCATTGCTGGCGCTTTGCCCCCCAAGCAATGGGTGAATCCCAGAGTGTTGTGATGAAGCCATGACTCAATTGCGCCCCTTCTCCTCTCCAGCTAGCGTCAACGTAGGTCTGGAGTGGATGTTTGGTTGTGTCCTTAGGCAGGAGGTGCAATTCCAGATTCATTGTCTTCCATAAGTAATGTATTAGACGGTTGAGGGCCAACCAGTGTGTGTTGTCCGGGTTGAGAGCAAAGTGTGCAAGATAATTCACAACAAAAGATAGGTTGGGAAGCGATCCTTGAGCAAGATAGAGGAACATCCCGATGAAATGAAGGTATTCCTTATCCATTTCAGCCGGGGTGTTTGATTCCAGGGATGTGTCCATGAGGAGTACAGAGCTTGTGAGATTGGACTCGTTGGTCTTGAGAATCTTCTCAAGCAGAGCCGGTTGCGACAGTACAAAGCAACCCTCCCGCCTGGCAATCTGAATCCCAACTATAGAAGACATGTTTTCCTCCCACTTTAGCTCCAACTTCTGTGATATTTGGTCTCTTAGGATTTGCAAGAATGCTGGTGTGTCCGCTGCGAGTAGTCCATCATCCACATGTATCCATAAGAACGCCTTTCCTTTGGGAGACTCAAGAACGTACATGCTCTGATCCTCGTGATTGGGAACAAAGCCAAGAGATCCTAGCCGCTCAACAAGGTGCTTCCACCAACATTGCCCGGCCTTCTTGGTGCCATAGAGCAACCAAAGCAGCTTTAAAACTTTACCGTCTGGACAGGGAAAACCTTTTGGGGGCTTGATGTAAACCTCCCCATTGATCTTGCTGTGTAGGAAGGCAGTAGTCACATCAAAGGAAGATAGTTTCCAACCAAGTTTTGCCGCCACAGTCAGGATCATCCTAAGTGTTGAGAAGGTGGGTGTTGGCGCAAAAGTATCCATGAAGTCAACCCCCTCCCTTTGATTGTACCCTTGCGCTACAAGCCAAGCTTTGCGTTTGATGAAGTTTGAAAGTTGATTGCATTTTGTTGTTAAGACATATTGCAAGCCCAGCACTCTTTTACCCTGAGGCCTGTCAACAATTTCAAACAACCCCAATTTCTCGAGGGATAGATTCTCATTGCCAATGGCCAAAGTCCATTCCCGGGAAAATTCCGATCTCATTGCCTTTTCATAGGATGGGCAATCCACATCAGGGGGCAGTGATGCCGCCAGCTTTGAAATGAAAGTATCTTGTTGGTCAAGAGCATTGCCAAGAGCAAAATCTCCCAGGAAATCCGCGGCAATTGAATGTACCAGAATATCAAACAAATTCTCCTCATCCTTGGTTGCCAATGGTAGTTTGTGTACCCCAGGAATAAACTTTACAGATATACCATTGCAGATCTTATTTGTCTGTGGGTCCCACAGAATCCACCCCTTCGAGTCCGGGCATACACCAATGTGTTGAAGTTCATTACCATATTTGCTGAGTTTCTTATCATGCTTGTGGTTGTACAGATAGCATAGTCCACCAAAGGGACGTAGAAGCGACAGTGACGGTTTCCTCTTCATGACCATTTCATAAGGTGTGCTGACCCTACCCGAGTGCACCAACCTGTTTGATATGTAGGCTGCCTGCTTGAAAGCGTAAGGCCATAGCTGGACCAGTAGGTTCTGTGAGTGTAGCATTGTTTGAGCCATTTCCGCCATTTTCCGGTTTGACCGTTCAACCGAGCCATTTTGATGATGCTCATAGGGAATTGTCTTCTCATGCTGGATTCCACGCTTGTCCAGGAAGGTGTTGAGTAGCTTTGTGCGTACAAAATCAAAAGCATTGTCTTTCCTCAGTCGCCTGATGTTGAAAGTTGTAAGGTTGTGGAACTGGTTGATCCAACAAATGATCTCATGAGGGGCCTCACCCTTTGTTTTTATTGGGAAAATTGAAGTGATGCCCAAGTAAACATCCATGATATTTAGTGAAAAACGTGTCCCATCCAATGCAAGGGGATAAGGTCCCATGATGTCGGCCAAAATGACATCCCCCGGATTGTGACAAATATCCCTGGATTCAATCCAAGGGGGAGCATGCTGGGCTTTCATCACAGAGCATGAGGGGCAGTGGTCCAAATCTCCTGCCGGAATTGGAGGAGGGCTCAGTACCGCATCCAACTTAATGATATTAGGGAGCATCTGCAGGGAAAAATGGCCAATCAAGTCATGAACATTGTAGGAATTTGCATTGATTGAATAAACACAGGAAGGAGAGACCAGCAGAATAAAACAACAATGTTGCTTTTCAAAAGAAGGGAAATCAACTCTGTCCTGAGAGAGCTTGTAAGTGCTGCTGTCAAACATCACCTTTCCGTCCAGTGCCTTGAATTTTCCAATTGATATAATTTTACCATTGAATCTTGGGTAGTATAACATCTTTGAGATCTTCAACTTGCCGTAGGGGGTGTCCAGTATGGCATTGCCGTAGGATTCTACGGGAAATTTGTCTGCAGAGGCTACAGTGAGGTCAAGTCAGATGGGATGGAGCTCAGTAAAGACACCAACATTGTTGGTAACACTGTCCGTTGCACCTGATTCAAGTAGCGCGGAATCTTGCACTTGCGGTTGTGGCTCCACAGATGCCACCTGTGTTGAGCTACGTCCTTGGCAAAAGGCAGGATGACAAACAGGTGATTTTTTAAGTCTAGTCTGTGGGTAGAACCGTCTTGGATCAGCTAGGGAAGGTAGCTTCTGCTCCTTTTGGGTACAGTTGCCAATCCAGTGGCCCCAGTCATAACAATAGATGCACGGTTTGCGCCAGGTTAGTTTGGATTTTGCCCATGTAATACTCTTTGTCATCATAGATTCAGAGGGCTGGCCTGCAGATCGGGAGGAGACAGCATTCTTCTCACAATTTGGATAAGGACAACAACCTGGCGCCGCAGCTGAATAGGACCGTAGAGAACTAGAGGGAATGTCCTGGGCGGATGCCACATGTTGTGAGAGCAGTTCCAAAACATCCCACAAAGTAACACCCAGATCCTTGTTAATTGCCCTTCTCCCATCCAGCGCGTTACCTATGTCTTGGAAATAATGCTGAGAGTTGGAGTGCAGGAATAGCGCCAAGACCAAATCAACCAACAGACCACCAAGGTGTGTTGAAACATCTTGTATGGCCAGCTTCATTTTGTTGTATTTTTTTTTTGGGTTTGTACATAGATCAGGGCAATCCATCAACTTCATCCACCTGAATATGACATACGAACATGAAACTGAACCAAAACAATCCTTCATTACCCAGAAAGCCTCTCTTCCTGTCTTTGAAGCAACAAAAGGAGATAAAGTTGGGTCCATGCTGTACTCCACCACCGTCCCAATGATTCTGGCGCGCTCATCAACATTGTTGCACTTGAGAGAATCACAGTAGCGGTTGATTTGGAAGCTGGATAAGATCTTGAGGTTGAGAGCATCAGCCCACTCCGGGAAATTTAATCCATCAGCCTTCAGGTTGGGTTGAAGGCCTTGGCCAATACGTTCATACTGGAGGTGCGTTTGGGCCAGAGCCTCCACGTTATTTGTAATCAAGGATTCTGGTTGAGATTTTATTGCTGCAATGATGGCAGCAATTTCGTCAGCCAATAAGCTGGTTGTGGTTTTTGGAGCTTGGGGAGCCAAGGAGTTGGGGTTCTCCTTTTCATTTGGAGGGGTCATCTTTTCCGGTAGATCCGAGTTGTCCCAAAAAGAAAAACCGGACCTGGTAGTCACAGGGTCCTTGGATTCTATCTGAAAATAGGACACATTTGAATGCACTGCTCACAAACGTGGCTAGAAGTTTGTGTATGACTTTGGTATGCACACGCTAAAGTGAATCACTTACTTAGGCCACCTTGGCCAAAAAGTCCAAGGAGAGATATGCCGGGTCCAAGTCAAGGGCTAGTCAAAGACACCGGGGCGTAGGTTGGAGTGGAAAAAATGGGCTGTTGGGTTTCAATGGCCAAAGAGTACCAGCTAGGTGATGATCTTTATGCAAAAGTGCGGCCAGGAATGTAGATCTGGCTGCTATCTTGTCTTGAATATAGACGGGAGGAATAGAGTTCAAGACCAATTTTTTCGCAGGCTCATAACCTGTCAACAAGATATTTGCGGAAAATCATATATAATTCCCCCAAGGTAAAATCCTTTAATCATTGTATGTAGGGGTATATATATATATACAAGGTATGGGATGTGTTGATGTGTAAATAAATATTCTAGAATATTCTTGTGGCTATGATTAATATCCCTTACATGCATATCTTATATTCATAATAGAGCTCTGGTCAATTGATCAAACTGCAAACAATTGATTGATTGTTTATGGTTACAAAAAATCATTTTCCAATTGACCGGCAAACAATTGTTTGTTTTATGGCCAATCAATTGGTCAATTGTTTGCTGGCCAATTGATAAATTGATTGATTGCAGCTCATTGATTGATGAGGAGGAGGCCCCCCCATCACCTCCTCCTCCCTGATGATTTGAAATTGACTGACAATTTTTTTTTGTAGGAGAATTCACTGTATTTTTTTAGGGAAATGTTAAATTCATGGCTCATTGAGCCGTGCAAACGGTTCAAAAAGGACCGTGTGGCATGCCACACGGTCCAATCCAAGCTGTGTAAAACCCCCCACGGCTCAAGGAGTTGTGTGGCCAACCCAGCCTGTTCTGCCACCGTGTGGACTTCCACACGGCACCAGACCGCGGTGAGCAAAGAAAAAAAAAGGAAAAGGAATGAAAGAATGGAATGAAAGGGTACTAACACAACCCATAAACTAAATAAACCTTTCAAAAAAACAGAAATCAACCAGAAAATCAAAGAATGTTCATTTTTTGGTTAAAAAAAAACAAATAAATAAATAAATAGATCAAAATAAAAAAAAACTGGTACTATCCAATGGAAAAGACCTACAGTAAAAAGACCCAAAAAAACACAACACCACAAAAAAAGTAGTGGCACTTGCTAGCAAGTGCCATCAAGGAAGCTCTGGTTGAAGCTCTGTCCAATCTCTAGTTGAAGGTATTTTCATTCTATAATATGTTTTTGGTTCACAGTTACTGTGCGCAATGAACAGAAACTGTGCACAATGCACAGAAACTGTGCACAATGCACAGAAACTGTGCACAATGCACAGCAACTGTGCACAATACCCAGAAACTGTCCATGAAGAGCTGAATAACTTGAATTTCCTGAACCAACAGACTAGAACAAGAGAGTTGATCAGATGAGAGGAAAGAATGAGAGACAAAAGAAAAGATGACAAGAGAATGAAAAGTATGAGGAGGAATTCTCACTTGGTGCTAGCTGAGAAGAGGGGGCGACGCTAGGGACAACAAGGAACTGTAAGATATGGCAAAAGATGAGGAGGAAATGGAAGAGACAGAGACTGGGCCTAACTATGATTTAAAGAAAAAAGGAGCGGCATGAGTGGTCAATAGATTCAGATAGCAGTTTGTGGACAACCTCACATTTGAACAACAATGAAAGGAAATCAAATGGTATGGGCGACCCGGAGGTTTGAGGTTGAGATGATTCAAACAGAGAAGTTTTTGCAGTACGTAGGTGAGGTCAAGATTGAGTTGAGAGAGAGAGTGGGAGAGAAGAGGATAGTGGAGGGAAGTGGATGGTGGTTGATGGTGTTGAGTGGAGGTGGAAGATGGAAGCAATGATGGTGAGTCAAGGGAAGCGTTGGAGGTGATTGCAAGCGGAGGGAGTGATTCAAAGCGGGTGGAGATGAGGAGATCAAGGAGAGGAGGATGATGGATGAGGGATGGAATGGGAGTGGATGGAGGAAGCGGATGGAGGAGATCTTTGCGTGGCAGCTGTCTGTGACACAGTTGTAACAGGTGGAGGCGCGTGAGGTGGTTGAGTGTGTCAGGCTGCGTCAAGTGGGTGGTGATCAGTGATTTCCTTTCAACATACTGCTTTGTTCAGATGAGAGGTTGAAGTATGATGAATGTGAGATTCTTAACAGAGGGTTTTATAGCAGGCTTGGTCAGTGGATTGGCTAACATTGACTCAGAGGGGACAAGGTTTGTAATGAGATGTTTGGTGTCTTTTTGTTCTTGGAGCCATTTGATTTGAGTGTCCACGTGCTTGAGGGCGCTGTGTTGAGATTCTGAGTTTATGAGGTTGTTTAGCGCCTTGTTATCAATGTGAGAGCAGTGAGTGAGAAAGATGGAAGGGTTTAGTTCTTTTATTAAGGTTGATATCCAGATTTTCTCTTGAGTTGCAAGAACTAGTGATTTGAGTTCACCTTCCGTCAAGGACAGTACAATGGTAGGTTGAAGTTTACTGTGCCAGGAGACGGCACAGCTGTAAAGGAGGACTAGGTAGCCAGTGTGACTTCTACGTGAGACTGGCTTGTTTCCACCGTCGGAGTCACTCCAAGTTTCAAGATCAAAGTTGAAGGAGTCGTTCTTAAGACGTAGAGCTAGATTACGGGTGGTTTTGATGTATCGCCAAGCATGCCTGGCCTCCATCCAGTGCAAGAGTCCAGGTTTGGCGTTGAAGCAAGATAGGGACAAGACTGCATAGGAAAGATCTGGTCGGGTTTGGGTTGCAATGAAGTTGAGAAAACCAGTCAAGGAGCGGTAATTGATGTTTAGGTTGGAAAAGGCCGAGGCGTCAGCTTTTGTGGCAGGCTTGAGAGCAATTCTGGGAGTCATAGGCATATTGATGGGTTTCAATTCTGATAGTCCAAGTTCTTTCAAAGCTGTGTTGATGTGATCGGGTTGGTGAAGAAATGGCCCTTCTGATGACTCTGTAACATAGTTGCCAAGGATCTTGAATAGGGGACCTTCATGTGAGATGGAAAACTTTGTTTTCAGTTGAGTTTGAAATTCCTGTGATTTGCCTATAATTACCAGATCATTGACGTAGCAGAAAATGAAAGTTTGAGAAAGTTGATTGATGAACAGACAGGGACCAGCCAAGGACGTCATGAAACCTTGATCAAGGATCCAGCGTTTCAGCGTATCAAACCAGCTCTTTGGTGCTTGTTTCAGACCGTACAGTGCCTTGTTCAGTTTGAAGTAGGGAAAGGAGGTGTTGTAACCGGAGGGAGTCTTGATGAAAATGTCTTTGTCCAAGGTGGCATGCAAGAATGCAGATTTTACGTCCATTTGAGTAATTTGCAGATTATGATGAAAGGCGTAGACAAGAAGTGTTCTAAGCGTAGTGATTTGACCGGTTGGTGCGTAGGTTTCTCCGTAATCTATGAATTCCAGCTGTCAAAAACCTTGAACACATAAGCGGGCTTTAAAGATGACTCCGTTGCTGTCAGGATTGGATTTGAGTCGATAGACCCATACAGTCGACAGGGCCTTTTTGCCTTCTGGGAGTGAGTGGCAACCGGTCCAGACGCCCATGGTCTCTATCCCATTGAGTTTGGTCTTCATGCCTTTGAGCCAGTTTTTGAAGTCAGGGGAGCGTTTTTCTTCATTGTAGTTTTGGGGAACAGTTCTGGACAGAAAACCGTACTGCTGGGGACGCTGGATGTTTGAGCAGTCTCTTAGAGTCATGGAAGAAGGGGTAAGCTGGTCAATAATATTTTCATTGTTGGAGGATTCTACGGGAGACTGATTGGAGTTGGAGGATTCGGGAGGTGAGTCTGGAGTAAGGGTGATTTCTGGGGCCTGAGATGGTTCAGTCGGAGTTGCATTAATGGGGAGGTTGGAGGAGCGATGGTTGGAAGGATCATGGTTAATGGAAGAGAGAGTGTTGATGAGGTCGGAATTGGGTTGAATGAGAGTTTCAAAGGGGTTTTTGGAAGGAGGGAGAGATTCAGTTAGCTTTACGTTTTCAAAGACTTTAACATGTTTCAAACAAATTGTTTTGCCAAGCTCTGGAACATATATCAGGTAGGAGTTAAATTGCAGGTTGTGACCTACTAGGATTCCCTCCCAACCTTTCTTTTCAAATTTTCCTAGATGATGGCGAAGATTCAGAACTACTGCTTTGGATCCCAGGGTTCTGATCAAGCTGAATTTGGGTTTGATACTGTTCCACAGTTTGGAGGGACTCGCTTTTGATTGTTTGGAGGGTAGGAGGTTGAGGATGTCACATCATCCAACAAGGATTTGATCCCACAGGTCAGCCGGGATGGACATATCAATGATCAAGGTTCTAGCTGACTCGACTATTGTACAATTTCCTTGTTTGGCAATAGGGTTATGTTGGGGAGTGTAAGGTTCCAAGGTTGTGTGTAGAATACCGGAGTCTGAGAGAAAGCTTGACAGTTTTGAGTTCACAAATTCTCCGCCATTGTCAGAATGGAGAGATTTCAGTTGGTATCCAAACTTGTTGGAGTGAATTTTGATGAAATTAATGATTTTGTTGGCTACATCCAATTTCAGTCTAATTGGGAGGCAAGTTTTGAAGCAAGAGAACTCGTTGGTGAGTAGTAGAAAGTAGCGGTTGCCTGTCTTTGAGACCGGATTTATTGGACCACATACGTCGGCATGGAGATGAGAAAAGGGTTTGGAGCAGATAGGAATTTGACTTTGGAAAGGGGTGCAATGGATTTTTCCCAGGACGCAGGATTTGCAGGTGAGGTCCTTCCATTGTATTTTGGGAAATTCTCTCAATAGTAGCTTGGTTTGATCTTGATGAGGATGACCAAATCGCTTATGAAGAGTTGTGAGCGTCACGAAAGCATGCAATGATTTGGATTGCAGAAGTGCAAAATCCTTAATTACCAGGAGGTTGTCTTCAATGAGGCCAGTGAGGACGGTGTTTCCTTTGAAGTCAACGGCAAAGATTTTGGGACCGGAAAGGTGCAACAAGCAGCCTTGATTAAGCAGTTGTCTCAATGAGACAAGATTTACGGCTATCTGAGGAACATATAAGGATTGGCTGAGGCGGACATTGCAGAATTCAGACAAGAGCTTTGCGGTTCCAATTCCTTTGGCGTTGAGTGAGATGTTCTCTTTTCCAGTTTTAATCTCAGTATGGTCCTCTGAGAGATCTTCTTCAAAGAAGTCAAGAGAGTTGAACATGGATTGCGACGCTCTGGAGTCCAAGATGATGGAGTGTTTGGAGAGAATTCAAGAGTTGGTCATTGCAAAGTTGTATGAGGTGCAGGTGAAGTTTGCCAAGGCTGATTTGTTCTTGTTTGACTTGGAGTTGTTGTTATTCTCATTGTTGTTCTGATTTGGTCGGAGATGAGGGTAAAGCCACCAGCAGGAACTTTTGGGATGGGGTGATTGGGGATTGTGCCATGTGGCCCTGCACTTGATAACTTCTTGTTTCCCGCTCTTGTTCATCATGGCCAACGCCAAGCTTCCAGTGGCAATCTTGTTTTTTACTTGATTCAGATGTTGAAGAACAAGGTTGCCATCAATTTTGGATTTGCCTAACGAGTGGGTGATGGTGGTCTTGAGATGCTCTAGTTGAGGGGGAAACTTGTAGAGTATCAAGTATGCCACTATATCTGTCAGAAGTCATATGAAAACAAATGAACACTGTGGGATTCAAACCCACAACCTCAGACTCTTTATATGAGTGATGCTCTTACCAATTGATCTAAGTGCGCTGTTGAGTAAGGAGCTGTTGATTCATAGCTATTTGGCTGATCACCCCAGAAGAGGTGTACTTATCCCAGCATTCTATGATGTGGGTGGCACATACCAGTCAATGAACTGCTCATAGAAATTATGTAATCTAACACCCCTCTGTGCTTTGAGCAGGGACTCAACCATTTGATTTCATTGATAAAGACGGATTGTTATTTTTGACATCTGTTAGGCTGCAGTATTTGTGACTGTATAACTCTTGCTACCATGTCAGAAGTCATATGAAAACAAATGAACACTGTGGGATTTGAACCCACAACCTCAGACTCTTTATATGAGTGATGCTCTTACCAATTGACACTACATGCAATGTGCTGACAATTATGCATAATTGTCATCCGCGCGCTTGAGGTGTCTCCATGAAATATTCACTATGACACTCACGCGACACCTCAAGCGCCCTCAGTAACCAAAATTGTCAGCTCAAGCACCACATTAGGCTTCTAATCCCTTCAACTCGGGCAGATTGGACCTTCTATTAATAGTTACACCCCTACCCATCTATTTATCTCTTCTCAAACTCAATTTCCAGTGTGCCCTCAAGAAGAGATCTCCCAGAATGTGTCCTGACTTCCAAATTCCCAGAAAATTCCTATTCCAATGTTCTGTTTGCACAACCTTCTCTCACACCAACTCCCACGGTAACCAAAAACAAGGCTGTTTCATTGCCCCCCGCAACAGACGTGACCATGAGAGAATGGAAATTCAGCGCAATTCATCAATACCTATCTCCTGTTTTGCACCTCAACTGCCCAACCCTGCCAATAGCCCATCCATTGATGAAATCCAAAGCAATAGTGACACAGAATCTTTGATCAACCCAGATGAAGACTCTGAGGGACTTGACACATTGGTTCCATGTAAGATGTTTTTTATCATACTTTCTGCTGTTGAGCCAATTGTTTTCTAACTTGATTGTTGATTTATTTTTAGCCATGGCTTGTTTTTTTCTTTTATGGCTTCACATCCATGGAGGTCTTAGTCTATCAAAGTGTCAAACTGCCCGTAAACTTTTACTTTATCTATTGACCAATGTCAGTTGTAGGCCTGGAAACAACTTTCTGGATTACATCCTTCCAACAAATATTTGCTCCATTCTCAAGAATCAGTATAGCATTCCCCTCCGCCAAATGCCATGCTGCCCTTCCTGCTTTTCACTCTACAGACCTCCAAAGATACTTGATCATTGTGCCTATCAAGAAAACCCCAAAGCCCGGCCATGCGGTACTGCATTATTCAAGCAAAAAAAAATATTTGTTGGAAACTCTCATCAAGGAAAATTTCAGCCTCAGCGCTCTCGTTTAAAAGCCAATCAATTTTCATTGATTCGCCATCTCCAATGTTCTTTCTTCATTCAACTGTTTCAGCCCTGAATCTTCTGGTTTCTCTCTTGTCCCGGCGTTGAAGATGGCATTGATGAATGGTCTGGGAAGTTAGCACAAGAAGATTGTCAATTTCTGATTGATATTCAGCAAGGAGATGCATGGAAACAGTTAACTTGGGACAGCCATCCAAAGGAATACCATCAACTCAACCTTGTATTCTCATTATTTGTTGATTGGTTCAATCCAAGAGGCAATAAACTTTCTGGAAAAAAACAGTCTGTTGGCCTTATCACGTTGTCCTGCATGAACCTCCCGCCCAAAACCAGGAATGAATTGCAATACATTTTCATTTCAGGCTTAACTCCAGGACCGCAGGCACCCAACATGAATACAATTGGGCATCTGCTACAGACCTTGGTTAATGAACTTATTGAACTTTCATCTAAAATTTAAATCCCAACTTACAAATACCCCAATGGTTGCAAGGTCCAAATACGCCTCCTCCCACTTATTTGCGACACTGGTGCCACCCACAAGGTAGCTGGTTTTTCATTGCACTCAGCCAATTATTTTTGTTGCTGGTGCCATGTATCAAAAGATGAGCAACAAGATCTCACCCTAAGATTACCAAGAGTTGGTGAAGAAGTCCGAGCAACTTCAAACAAGTGGTACCAAGCTAAAACCGTCAAGGGATGTCAGGATCTAGTTTGAAAAACTGGTGTTTGCTATTCAGAGCTCAATCGACTGCCCTATTGAGATCCCAAAGCTCATAATACATTAGGAATGATGCACAACTGGATGAAGGGTGTGTTGGCACATCATTTTTGTGAACGTTGGGGTTTTCAATCACTTTCATTCAAAGAGAAGAGGCGCCAAGGGTATGAACACATGAATTCAACAAAGCGTTCACGTGTTGACACAAAAGAAGAAGATTGGTCTGATTCCAATGAAGCCATAAGCAAGGATGATAGTGATTTTGAGCTCAATCAGGGGGCTAGGTGGGGGATTCTAACTGAAATCAAAATGGACTTCTTTCGGAAACAATTGCTGGAGGTCAAACTACCTTCAATTGCGGGTTGTCTGCCCAGCGAGCTTGGGAAGGCCAAGTGTGGGAAACTCAAAGCAAGTCAATGGTACATACTCTTCACATATGTTATTCCTCTAATTGTGGGCGAAATTTTTATTGAAAACATAAAAGACATCAAAGCTGGATCAAATCGCAAGTTAATCATGGATAACATTGTAAGCCTTGTGCAATTTACTCACATTATAGCCTCAAGAAAAGTGCATCCAACGCACATTACACAATTTGCTTGTGCCTACAACATTTATGGCTCAAGCTCATTGAAAATTTTTGAAAATGCAACTGTGCAACGAAACCACCACTATGCCTTGCATGTGCCCAAAATGCTGAGGAGATGGGGACCTCTGGAAGGAGTAGCTGAATTTGCAGGTGAAAGGCTCATCGGGAGCTTGCAGAAGTTGAAAACAAATCATCATCTTGGTGAGTTTGTTCTTCCACTAAGTTAAATCAATGTAGGAACTATGTCTGACTTCTTTCATGACAGGTCAAATGGAAGGAACAATGTTGAGAAAGATGTGCACCATTCAGAGACTTCAAGCCAATTTGCAAATAAACAATTTTTGCAAAAACGCAGAAAATTTGTTTCAAAAGGAAGTTTGGCAGGGTCAATTAGTGCTATTAGATGATCCTTTGTACAATCGCTTACTACTATATACACAGAGCAAGTTTCCAGATGTGTCTGATTATTGTCAACTCCCCCATCCAATCAATTTGGCAGTTTTGCGGGGCAAAGTCCGGGTTCTTTGGTCTTATTGTTGTGGTCCAAAAACAAAAGTGTCAGTTATGGAGCCCAACAACTGTGTAGCATTCAAAGTTAAGGGATGGATAGGTTATGGATTTGTAAAGGACATTCTGGAGTATGAAGTGCCCCTGCAGGGCACCCGGGTGGCCCTCAATCACCAATACATCACCAACCAATACTGTAAAGAAACCTTGACTCCAACTAGCGCTTTTTGCTTTTGGCTTTATCTAATAAAAACTGTTTTAGGTACCTGGCATGAAAACAATGTCTGCCTCATTTCGCCTCAAGATGTCCAATATTTTGTTTCCTACCGGCATTTGCCTTGAGATACATATGACATATCCGACCATGGGATTCTTCTGACCCCCATCAACCATTGTAGCCTTTTGGAAATCAACAACCCCACAACTAAACCGCCACCCTTCTTTTAAAGTTGTTCCCAATTATTCAATTTACTTTCTAGTTGTTTTTTGTGTTTGGATCCTAGGTACCTTCCTTGTAGTCTTTGATTGCAATCTATTTCCTTCAAAATTTGAAATATTGTTCCCTTGAATTTGTTTCTGTGCTCTCAAGCAATTGTGCAACATTTGCAAGATGGACTTCAATCCAAAACTTATGCAAAAACTTTGCATTGCAACATTTCACATCCAAATCAATGGCCATAACGGTAAAGGCAGACAAAAGGGATAACATAGAAAAAATTTGAAGCAAAAGAAAGTGTGCCTCCATCCTTTGACACCTTGATACATGGGTATTGACCCATCACCTAAATCTCTTCTTCCATGTGGTCATTCTCCTCATTCACATTTCCAAATTCATCATACTCGTCACTGACCTTTTCAGCCTCATCATCCTCATTGTCCTCATTGTAATCCTCATCTTCTTCCAAACAATATTGATTTTCCCACATGCCATCATCTACAAACCCATCAGAATTTTCTGGGCTCTCTCCCTCCAAGTTGATTACACCACCTTCAACATCTTCCTCTTCATCTAGTCCCTCCGCATCTTCATCTTCACTCACCTCTTGCGCAATTTTGTTCACTCGGTAATCTTCAAGATTTTGCCGCAGAAATTTTTTTTTGAATTGGCGGTCACTCAGCTTCTCGTCCTTGTCAAAGCTTGGATGGTTCCTAGGGAACAAAGATTTTGATGCATCGGGCAAGAACGCAACACTGGAAAGGTTGGGAATCAATTTTTGCTGTCCTGTGTGTAAGTTCCACAACCATTGGCCGCGATAAAAATCGACAGGAAGCCCCTTTGGAACTTTAGTAAATTTTGAGTCAATGGGCTTAGTCGGCAACTTGCCAACCCTCATGCGCAATTTCTTCCCAGCAACGTTTGAAGAGTCTTTCATGACCAAATCCAAGCGGCAAAAGAATATTTTTGCTCTCTTGGAGCAATATCCAAGGGTTTTGATGGCAAAGCAATTTCCACGGGCATCCCATTCATTGTCACTGTGTGCAGCAACTTCCTGGATGACTCTCTTGTAACGTTCAGGAAAGTCGTTCATAACAGCAAACTTTAGGCGAGCAGCACGCAACTATGTTTTGACCAAAGTCAGCTGAGATAGGGATTGTCAAAGGGGGAGGTAGCCAAGTAAAACTTACACGACTACAATTTTTTTGAAAATTCTTCAAGTCAGAAGACTCTTGATTTTTGCTGGCTTGCAACTTGATACTTTTGGGCCATTACATGATGTACATAATGATTATATGCTCGAACAGATATCAAGAAGTTGTCTTGGTATTTGTGGTTGAAATTCATGAAATTGTAACAGCCGGCAACGGCAATTTGTCAAAATATATTGATTGCCGCAATCCAAAAGGCTGCATTGAAGAGGCTTTTGGAGCCTTCTTCCAAGTTTGGACCCCAGCAGCGGATTCCTACCTTTGCAAGGTAACCATGAATATAGCCAATGAAGTCTTCCTGGATGTGGATAATGTTCCTACAAACTTTAATCCTACCCGCACGTGCCCCTCTCAAGGTCTCAAAATCTTGCTCAGAGATCAATTGAGCAGAGCTGGAATCCTCGGCAAAGCGCTCAAATTTGTTGATTGACTTGAAATTGGTACAGAATTTGCGGATGAACTCTTGGTTTGCAGGAGGTGGAGTTGAACTGGTCTCAAGTAATCCCCAGAGAAGACAAATATGGACAAACAGGCATTCCTAGGTGAAGAGCATTCGTCAGTGCTACAAAAACCCCAAAAAATTGAATAATATGAGAAACAAACTTTGGTTTGCTTAAAATCTGGCGGAAAGTCATCAGTAACCATCTGGTTGGGTTTCTTCTTGCTTGCAGACCCCGGAGTACTATTCAAGTTTTGTCGAGACTTTTCAGCTTTGGCAATTGGAGTGGATGGAGAAGCATGAGAACCAGAAACAGGTTCAGACTGAGCACGACAAAAGTCCTTTTTTGCATTGCAAGTGATTATAATTTCTTGTTTGTTGACAGATTTTTTCACGGCTTTTGAAGTTGCAGTTGAGGATTGAGAGGTTTTTTTGATGGTCTTGCAATTCACAACAGAAGTGTTCTTGACTTGGGTGTTTTGAACAACTGAAACAGTCATGGGCTGCGAGGACATTCCAGATTCAATAACTTGGTTTAACTCCTGATTGGTGAGTTTGAGGTCTTTCACTTCTTGGTTAAGGGATTCAAGGTCTTTCTGATAAGTAGAGGCTTTCTGAGATAGGGCCATTTGAATAATACCATTAACCTGATCAAGGGTAATGGTGGAAGATGCAGTATTGACAGGTAGGCACATTTGTTGAGGTACGGAAGTTGACTCCCCGTTTACAATTGGAGAGGGATTCATAGACATATTGGGAAAGGATGGATGAAGAATATCAAAGTTGAATGGTTTTTTTTTGTTCTTCAGTAGTTCCAGAGCAGAAAGACGAGATGGTCAGGTGTGGGAGTCAATGAACACTAGGCACTAGAGGTAGGTGAATTCATGAAGACCTGTCCCAGGAGAGTGGTGCTTGACCTGACGATTTTGCGTACTGAGGGGGCTTGAGGTGTTGCGCGAGTGTCATAGTGAATATTGCATGGAGACGCCTCAAGCGCGCGGATGACAATTATGCATAATCCTCAGCACATTGCATGTAGTGTGAGCTAAGTGCGCTGTTGAGTAAGGAGCTGTTGATTCATAGTTATTTGGCTGATCACCCCAGAAGAGGTGTACTTATCCCAGCATTCTATGATGTGGGTGGCACATACCAGTCAATGAACTGCTCATAGCAATTATGTAATCTAACAATATTGTTGTCCATTTGAATGCCAATCTCAGATTTAGATCAAGCATGACTTCACTTTGGTTATAAATTTATCCACATGTTTGGGGTTGAATTGCAGGTTGAGGAAGTTGAAGAATACGCGTGAACAATTCGCAGTTTGGGAGGAGGCATAGAATTCTTTTATCAATTTCCACAGTTTGATTCCGTTGGAGAGATGATGATCTTTGACGCAGTTTATGTAGGTTCTCTTGTCCAGTTTGGCTAGGATATATCCAACTCAATCAAGATGAACTTCTGGAGGACACTTCTTGGGTTCAGGTGACAGGAGCCATTGACCTATTCCCTTCAGTGCGAATATGGTCATTAGTTTGGAGCGCCAAAGAGAGAAGTTTGACTCAGTTAGCGTGGGGATTGAGTCCGTGAGGGTCTTGAGAAGGGATCCATTGAGATCTGTTGGTCCAGGAGAAAATGACATTGTATCGCTCGAGCCGTTGTGGGTGATTTGCGCTTTTGGCTTTTAACCATGAAGAGCTGAATAACTTGAATTTCCTGAACCAACAGACTAGAAAAAGATAGTTGATCAGATGAGAGGAAAGAATGAGAGAAAAAAGAAAAGATGACAAGAGAATGAAAAGTATGAGGAGTAATTCTCACTTGGTGCTAGCTGAGAAGAGGGGGCAATGCTAGGGACAAAAAGGAACTGTAAGATATGACAAAAGATGAGGAGGCAATGGAAGAGACAGAGACTGGGTCTAACTATGATTTAAAGAAAAAAGGAGCGGCATGAGCAGTTGATAGATTCAGATAGCAGTTTGTGGACAACCTCACATTTGAAAAACAATGAAAGGAAATCAAATGCTATGGGCGGCTGGGAGGTTTGAGGTTGAGATGATTCAAACAGAGAAGTTGTTGCAGTACGTAGGTGAGGTCGAGGTTGAGTTGAGAGAGAAAGTGGGAGAGAAGAGGCAAGTGGAGGGAAGTGGATGGTGGTCGATGGTGTTGAGTGGAGGTGGAAGATGGAAGCAATGATGGTGAGTCGAGGGAAGCGTTGGAGGTGATTGCAAGCAGAGGGAGTGATTTGAAGCGGGTGGAGATGAGGAGATCAAGGAGAGGAGGATGAGGGATGAGGGATGGAACAGGAGTGGATGGAGGAAGCGGATGGAGGAGATCTTTGTGTGGCAGCTGTCTGTGACACAGCTGTAACAGGTGGAGGCGCACAAGGTGGTTGAGTGTGTCAGGCTGTGTTGAGTGGGTGGTGATCAGTGATTTCCTTTCAACAGTCCAAAATGCACAGAAACTGTCCACAATGCACAGCAACTGTGCACAATGCACAGAAACTGTCCAAAATTCACAGAAACTGTGCACAATGCACAGCAACTGTCCAAAATGCACAGAACTGTCCACAATGCACAGCAACTGTCCACAATGCACAACAACTGTCCACAATGCACAGCAACTGTCCACAATGCACAGCAACTGTCCACAATGCACAGCAACTGTCCACAATGCACAGCAACTGTCCACAATGCACAGCAACTGTCCACAATGCACAGCAACTGTCCACAATGAACAGCAACTTTCCACAATGCACAGCAACTGTCCACAATGCACAGCAACTGTCCACAATGCACAGCAACTGTCCACAATGCACAGAAACTGTCCACAATGCACAACAACTGTCCACAATGCACAGCAACTTTCCAAAAGGCACAGCAACTGTCCAAAATGCACAGCAACTGTCCACAATGCACTGAAACTGTCCAGAATGCACAGCAAGTGTCCACAATGCACAGTGTTAAAATGCGGATGCACTCAGCTAATGTGCATAGGAGTGTGTAATCCATAAGGGATGCAAAAATGGGCCTCCACGGCCCATTGGACATCACGTGGGCCACGTGGGCCTATGTGAGTGTTATTGGTTTTGGGCATTTGGGCGCCAAAACACGTTTTCATGGTCTTTTGGTACACGGGCCCTCATGGGCCCGCCAGGGTGGATGGGCCACCCAAGCCAGATGGGCTTATTTGGGCATAAAAGGGCCCAAGCTTTATTATGGAAATTCCTGGCCAGACAGGCTGGCCCACCAAAGTATGTAATTCTGAAATTTGGGCTTGGGGAGGCCCATTGGGGCCTCCGCCCGTGTCGCGGCCCGCTTGGGGCCGCTGCCCACGTTGCGGCCCGTTTGGGGCCGCCTGTGTTCCTTGGTACGGCGCACGCGGGGCTGTCGCGCGGGCCCGGCTGGTGGCGCTCAGCGACCAGCGCCACGGAGCCGGGGCTTGTGGCCCTGGCTTGCTCCCCCTCCCCTTGCTCGCCGTCGCAAGGGGGATGGGGGCAAGCTGGCTGGGTTGAACCAGCCAGCAACCAACCGCTACAGTGCGGTTGGTGAGGGCAGGGGGGACCTGACCACCCCCTTGCCCAAGGAGGTGGCGGCACCGGCCGCAAGGGTAGCAACCGGCAGGTGGGGGGGAATTCATCACCCCCACCATCAATTGGTTGAGGCAACCAAGCAGGAAAGGGGCGCTCTCCCCCCCCCCCCCCCCCTTTACCAAGAGGGAGGAGCAATGGGCCTGGGGGGACCTGATCACCTCCCAGGCCAACTTACTTGATGAAGCCCTGGGGGTATTGACCCCCAGGGCCCCGGGTGAGGGGATTTGACCACCCCCACTAGGGATTTGAGAGAAAGAGGGGGGGGACAGCATGTCTGCTGGTCACATCCCCCCCCCATGTGAGTCTTAGACCGGACCCAGGTGTGCCCTGGGTCCCACCTGGCCCATTTGAGGGGCCAGGGGCTGGTTGCATGAGGCAACCAGCCCGTAAACAAGGCAATGAGGTCATCATGGCTGGTTGTAATGAACAACCAGCCAAGGGGATTGAACAGTTAAGGGGCTGTTTCAGCCCCATTGAGGTGGAAACACCAGAAATAAACGGAATAAGATGGTTGTAAGGCTATGCTTAATCCAAACTTTTGATTGGGCAAGATTATAGTTGAAACCTTTTTTGGCTTGATCATTGAATGAAACATTTCAGCATTCTGGAACCACATATTTCCCACTAGGATAAGCAGAATTTTCCAGAAGGAATTCATCTTGGTCAAAGTATTTCTCTGTTTGTTGGGCAATCCACATACAATTGAAGACATATGAAGTGTGACAAAAACCTGGAATGCCAGCATGGAGCAATATGAACTCCTTTTTGTTATCAAAAACAAGTTTTAGGGGCACAGAGGATCTATATAAACAGATAAACCATATTTGGCCAGTGTGTTATCAAAGGATTTGGGAAAAAATGAAACAATTCCCTTTTTTCCAAGAAAAATAGTGATTGCCATCTAGCTTGGATTTTTGAATCAAGGGTATAGTGGTTCCATCAACAAAACCAATGCAGCCAGGAAAGCCTTTGGTCTCCATTACTTCAGATATCTACTTGTGTTATTCTTTGGTGGTCCAAAAAAGGACTGAGCAATGGAAAGATGGGATAGCAATCATGACTCTTTTGGTGTATAAGTCAATGGTTCCATAACCAAATGAGAATATATTTTCTAATTGATGAATTCCTGCTTCATTTCCATTTGATCTCAATATACAAAGAGAAATGGGCAGTTGGATAGCTGGATTGCATTGAGGATTCCAACAATTTTCCTGGATGATGTGGTGTTTTTCAATCATCTCGAAAATTTTCATGAATGAAAACAATAAAGTTTTGAACAGTTGCTGGAAGCTTAATTTGGGGAGGAGATGAAGCTTTTGCCTTACATAAATAGGCTTGTGCAGAGTGTGTTTTCTTGGAACCATGTATTGCTTTTCCAATAGAGAATTCAAAGCTAACCAAGTGGATTCCAAAATGGAGTCTGAATCAGACTCAAATAATAAAAAAGGTTCAGTCAGCTTTTTTTTGTTTTCAACTTGCTGCCAGGAAGTTTGATTGGAAATGTTGAGAAAGATGGGGATGTGATGTGGGGTGATGGGATGATGATGGGATGTGTGTGAAGTGATGGAGATGTGAAGCCACAGAGATGAGATGTGTGTGATGCAATGGAGATGGGATTGGTATGGGTTTTTTGAGGTGCAGGTGTGGATGGGTGTTTTGCATGCAATGGATGGTGGTTGGATGATGGTGCATAAATGGGGGATTTCATTTTTGAAATCTGTTATTTCCATGAAACAAAAAATTTTGAAATACACCAGTTAGGGGGTATGTTTATTTCAGAAACACACCATTGAAAATGGTGGGTTTGGTGGAAAGATATTGGGGTTTTCTAATGGCATGTTTGCTAACTCTGATTCACCCTAATAATACCACTCTAAAAACTATGTTTTTTCTCTCTTTAAGATACTCTGGTTTTCATTTAAAATTTGTGTGATAATAAAAATAATTTAATTTAAATCCATTTTAAAATCCCAGGATCCTTTCATGATCCATAAATTTCTAATAAGATGTAGATTTCCCAAAAAATTAGAAATACTTTGAAGAAGATCAATAACTTTTGTAAAAATAAGATTATAAAAGCTCTCAATATTTTTTTCCAAAGTACCAGAATTTTTCTTTCAATTATCAAAATGAAAAAATTCTCAACTAATGTATATCTAAATCATTTCCTTGTATTTATGATAATTTAGGATTTCCCAATTGAAGAATTTTTAGCTTCAAAGAATTTCAGAACAAGAACCAAAATTGAAAATTGATGAAGATAATCATTAACTGGATCATCTGATGTGATTATTCATAAAAGTTTGGCAAAAAGAAAAGATCAATGGCATGAAATATTTGGGGATGATATTCCTGATAATCCTGAAGCCATCCAATTCTAATCTCCGGTTTCATCTTTTGCAATTAAAAAGCATGTTTAATTATTAACTTTTCTCAGGTTTCATCTTAACATCTAACTTTTGAACTTGGTCAACTATTCCTCCCATCCCAAATTTGGTTAGTGTTCTTTTGTGTATTTTCATCCCCCCAAATAACCACCCAAAAATATATTGAATTTTTTACTTTTAAAATCTCAAATTTTTTCATTCAACATCCACCTCCTCACTCCAAACTCCAGCCAACTGGTAAAACATCACAAAAATTTCTAAAAATAAACTCATCCAAAACCTCAAAAGCCTCTTCACTCAGCCACTCAAACACCTCACCTCCACTCCAAATACACCTTATCTTCTTCCTTAACCTCCTCAAAATTATCAAAATTCTCACCTATCATCTAAAATCCATTCTTAACATCCCAGTGACTCAATCTCAACCATAAATTTCCCTTTTTCAATGTTCCGAAAAATCATGTTTCACAATTTAACATGATCCCATCTTTTAATGCTTAAAGCTCCCCCCCAAAAGTATTCCCTTTCACTCTTTTTTACTCATTCCAAAACCTTCCTCCCTTGTCCCTCTATTCATCTCTATTTCCCCCCCCCAGCATTGATTCAAAATTGATTGCCCATCATTTGGAAATAAACTGAAAAATCATTATTTGGATCAATTTGGGTTTAATTGAAATCCATTAGTAGATAAATAAAAAATTAATTAACCAGTTGATTTTAGGTTAAATAAAGAGATTGATTTTCTATTAAATTAATAAATTTATTCTATAATCATTTTGGAAATTCAAATTTCTAATCAATTAAGACATGGATTTTCTAATAAAGTGATCAATTGAGAAATTGATGAGCTAATCAACATAGAAATATATTTTCAGATAAATTTAGAAAGTGATTTTCTATTCAATTTCTAGATATATATAAAATCAATCTCTGAATAGATTATTTATTTCTGGTATCTCCTTTTGTGAATTATAAATTCTTTGTTTTTTATTTTTTTTTGAGAAAAAAAAGCAGTATTTTTTATTAGGAAAGGGGGAATGCTATTTATTTTATTTAATTTCAAATTTTTCTTTCCCTTTAGGTTTTATACATTAATATACCTTTTTTCTCTTTTAATTATATTATCATATTTTTTTTGTTTTGTTTTATTTGAATTCTTTTCTGGAAAGTTATTTTTGGGGGCAGAAGGGGGGGGAGCTGTTTATTCCCCATTTTTTGGTAAATTCTCTTTTTTTTCATTTAAATCAATACACATATCATTGCTTTTTAATGATTAATTGAACCACTTTAACATTTTGGGGTGTATTTCCTGAAATATTTTAATCTGTTGAAACACATTAAGAAAACTGGAAGGATGCAAAACATCAAAGGAAGATGGAACATAATAGGTGCCTTGGAATTTCCCTTGAGATACCTGAGTTAGGGTTCCACCCCTCAGATAAAATAATCTGGTAAAATTGATTCTTTTCTCCATCTAAATTTGAGCCATCACCTGTGATTGAAATAAGAATTTTTCCCTTGAGAAAACTAAGAATGATATCCAACAGGCTTAGAATTTTAGTAATCATTTTAAATGTTTCAAACATCTCAATGTGATTTTTCAAGATAAATAAGATGAAGGTTAAATGGTGGCAAATATTGATTTCAAACCTTTTGATAAACTTTCTGAACATGAAAACAATCAAATTTATTGCAACTTTAATTCATAATTTCACAAATCTTGTGAATACTGTTCCTGCTTCTCAAAAGAAGGGTGGAAATATTTGGTAAAATGGTTGTTAAAGATCTATGGAGACCCATGAAATGTTTGGGAAATATATGAAAGACTCTGATTTTCACTCAAATAAAAATTAATTCAAAGATTTTATCATGAACTCCATAAAGTGCTCCCAGAATTAAGTTGAGATGCTTCAAGAAATTACTTGGATCCCCTTTGAAGAAAACTAGGAATTAATCAGGGAAAATTATATTCACCTGTTCTAATATTTTGAATTTGGTTATGGCTTAAATTGTTTTTACTTTTTTCTTGAGAAGAAAATTAAAAAAAAATTTCTTCAATTGAAATAATATTTATTTTTATGAAATTTGCTCAATTATTTCCTTCTGGTCATTTAAACAGAAAAATTCAACCAAAGACTATTATGGAAATTGGGGTTTGTGATCATATCTGATATGGATGGTTTTCTTAAAACATATTTGAGAGTATTGGTGATATGTTTCATTTATTTAGCTTGGTGGTTGGAATATTTTTGAGGGAAAGTGAAATTATAACTATGAGAAAAAAAAATTTCTTGGTATGGGGAGAATTTTTTGAATATTTGGGAAGAATTTTTCATATCTGAAGAACTCCTTAAAATACATCAATTTTTTGAATTAATATCTCAGTATATTTTCTGAGCAGAGAATTTCTCATTCTAATAATCTTGGGGAAAAGTGAAAAATTTAAAATATTTTAGGCAATATTCTTGAATCTTTTGTGAGTTGAAGATATTGCTCTCTTGAAGATATTTTTCTCTTTAATTTATTTTTTTACTTCATCAAATTTTAATTCTGAATTATAATGATTCCTTTATAATAAATTCTATTAATTTAGGGTTGATGATGATTTGATTATTTGATGCTTGGGACCTTCCCATCTTGATTTATTGGATGCCCTTAAAAAAGGTCTGTGTCAGCCTCCTGTATGCCAAGATCCTTGCTATCCTTTAGCCACAAGAGGTGATAGAATAAATAATAAATATATTATTCAATAAATGCAGCAAAAATTTGTAAAATATTTGGATATAGCTTATTGCAAGATTCATTCATTTGGATATGGTTTAATTTTCTAAATCAATATTAATAAATTGATTATGAAATAAATTAACAGAGGGGCCCCAATTATATTGGGGATCTTTAACACCTCTATTCAGGGAATTCAGTATGAAAAAGGGTAGGCCTGGTTACTTTGGAACCTTTAATTTATATTCTTAAAGGATATATTTCCCAAAGATAATATGTATATAAACACACAGTGGAGTGGAAGGGCTTTGTAACCAAGCTTTCACAACAGAGAAAGGATAATAAGACTCACTGTTATATTATTAAATCCTTTGGGTACCTGTTTGGGACGTGAACTGATGGGTTAAAGCTGTTTGGTGGGGTTATAAGGTTTTTCAGCAGTTTAAGTTGATAAAATGGGTTGGGGACAGATATTATTAATCAGACTAAAGCCATAAATCACTTACTTATCTCTTATAAGTATTTGATTAACTATTCAGGGTTTCTGGATGTAAATATAACTGGGTCTCTGTGTATCAATATCTTCAAAAGAGCTTTTTATTTATAGCTTTTTGAGTCCCAATGGTGTCCTTCTGAGGGATACAGGGACTCAAAGGGACGGAAACTGACGCTAGCCGGGTAACCAGTAGTAGCCTGTCACGTGGTCTTGGTTCTGTAGCACGGGTAGCATCTAATTCAACAGGGTATGGGAGTTATTCTACTTTATGATTGATGTTTGGACGTGTGAATAACACTAATCTGTCCATTTTATTTATTCTTTAATTGATTATCCTGAGTAAATGTTCTCAGTAAGTTAATAATTTTTTCAATAGACATTCCTATAGATATTCTGATTTCAGGTGAGTTCTCATTATGTATTAAATGATTTGATTAAAGTCATGATATTGATTTTACTCCTTCTTTTCGAATTTCAGTTTATTTACTCAAATAATTACTTTAAAATATAAATCATGGGTATTCATGTAATATTTTTACATCATTAGTTTTCTTAGTATGTCACAAAAAATTTGACGTCTAGAAGTTCTCATAATTGTATATAAAAGTATTTTAATATATTTTTAGAACTAGTCATTATCTTATTTTCGACATTTTTGGTACTTTGAATTACATTTAATAAAAAATACATATAAAGGTTATTTAGGTATTTTTATATAATTTTTTTATTTTTAGACTATCTACTATCCACGGGAACATTTATTAAATATGTAGAATGTTCCCGTGTATGTTGTAGCATGTTTACGCAGTACCTAGGTTTCTGAGGCGGCCTGTCACTTTGTCAACCCATAGTCCCGTGGCTGCATACTTTTCAGAGGCCTGGGGCTGCGTACAAGGCTTTGAAAGGGTGAAAGTTCTGAAGCTCAGCCGCGCGCGGGTGTATTGGCTGCCGCAGCTGCGTGCGGGAATTGTGACAGAACACATTTCCGTCTGTAACTCATAAAATATACACAACACCTCAATTCTGACTGAATTTTAGGTGTGAAACCTATACATGAAAATACATGCAAAATATTCAAATGGCCAAAAAGGAAAATAGTGGTGCCGTGGTATTTTGGTCTTTCCTTGCTTAATTATTTGAAATTATTAGGAGTTGGATTTCAAGGGTGGGGTCAGTGAGTGACCCTACCTAATTTTGGGTGGAAAATCCATTTCTGCAATAATATTCACAGTTTTCCTACTCCTTCTTAGGTTAATTTTAATTTTATTATTTTTGTGTTTTTTTGTTACTTTTGCAGCTTGCTCTGCAATAGTAGCAAGCTGAAATGCCCCCAATCCAAGATATGGCCATATCTGAAAAGAAATCTGGAGCATGTTTGGAAAAAAAATTAATTCCATATTTGTTTCAGTTCCTTTTTCTGGCTCTGTAGTTTGTAAGATATATTGGTCCATCAGGTATATTATTCTCTGGTAACCAATCATGTTTTTCTGCAGATTCTCCTTTGTATCTCACTAAGTATAGTCTAACATCTTTTCCTTGCACTCTCTCTTTCTTTTCTCTCAATATCCTGCTGAATTTCCCTTTTTCTTTCACAGGTTCAGGTTCTATTGGAATCATTAATGGAGGTAGGTTTCTACCTTCTCTTGGTTGAAAGTGTTATACTAGGCTAACAGAAAATACTTGGTGCTTTCTTGATAATTCTTCACCCAAGATCACTTCTACAGCATTTTTGCCATTCATCTTTTTGATAAAAAATGATCCAACAAAGGCTGGTTTCAGCTTTCTGTTACCTGCTAGATTTTCAAAGTTGGTAGTGGATATCAATATCTGATCTCCTATTTTAAATTCAGGTTCTCTGTGTGATTTGTCCCATCTCTGTTTGTTGTATTCCACTGCTTCTTCTACACATTTTGGAGCATGACCATTTGCCATTTCTATCATTTTCTTGAATTCAAGAGATTTTGGATGAATTGTGGCTCAATTATAGTTTAAGTTATTCCTAGGGAGTTTTGGAATCCATCCTTTTTCTAGTATGTAAGGGGCTTCTATGGTAGTAGAATGTTTACTGCTGTTATAAGCCATCTCTAGAGCTGGGAGCAGGCTTACTTAATCATGGCAATAACCATCTGAGTTCTTGTATTATAGACCAAAGCTACAGAACTTTCTCAACATATCTTCTAGGGTCTGTATCATTCTTTCAGCTAATCCATCATTTTGGGGATGGTATGCTGTAGAAAATGCTAAAGTAGAACCCAGTATATCATGGTAGATTCCTACAAAATTCAGAGGTAAATTTGGGGTCTCTTTCACTGATTAAAATCTTGGTTAGGCAAACATCAGCTATAATCCTATTCCAAAATAGTAGAGCTACATCCATAGCACTATCTTCTTTGTGGTTAGGTATGAATTTTGCCTTCTTGGAGTATCTGTCAACTATTACCAGGACAGAGTTATATGAATGAGTACCTCCAGGGGGGAGGCCAGTGACAAAATCCATATTAATGATTTCCCATCTGGTTTTGGGTTCAGAGATCTTCTGTAGGAGTGCAAAACTTTTGCCCGTAGTTTTATTAGATTTTTGGCAAGTCTCACAGCTATTAACATGCTTAATAGTTATTTCTTTCCAGTCTATCCACCAAGCAGTTTGTTTTAATTTCTCCAAATTTCTTTCAGTGGTTAGATGCCCTGATGAACTTTTGTCATGGCATTCCTGGAGTATGTGTTCTATATGTTTCTTTTTACTTAGTACCAATACACTGGAATGTTGGTGTCTATAGTAAAGGAGACCATCCCAAAAAGTAAACCTTCCTTCTTTATAGGGTTCAATTAATGAAGCAGGTAAACTATTTATCAGAGCTGCTTCTGGGGATTCACATTCCATAATGGTAATCAGCAGTTTGATATCAGAGGAGAAGTTGTACCTGACTAGATTGAAGAAAGAAGTATCTTATTCACATAAGTGGATCCCCATGATTGGAGCATCTAATGCAAAAAGATTGATGTACAAGATAGGAAAGATATCTTGATCCTCAGGGTCATATGCTGGATTGCTAGAGTCATTAGGCAAAGCATTACTACTTAGACTATCAGCATTCTGGTGTTTAGCTCCAGCTTTATGTACTATAGTCATCTGGCCTCTATACTGTTGTATATAAATTTGCCACCTGAGCATATGTCTGCTGGTGGTCTTCATGTTCATGAGAGTTCTTAAAGCATTACATTCTGTGATCACTTGGAAATTGGTGCCTTCTAAGTAATAGTGTAACTTTTCTAAAGCCCATACTAGAGCCAAGCATTCCATCTGACTGGCTCCATATCTCCTTTCTGTGTCTTTGATCTGTCTAGATATGAAGAGTACTGGTTTCTCCACTGGTTTGTCTTCTTCTATTCTTTCTTGATGCAGAAAAGCTCCTAACCCTTCCATACAGGCGTCAATGTAAAGCCTAAAGGGTTTGGAGTAATCTGGTCAAATTAGTAGAGGAGTAGAGTTCATAGCTATTTTTAGTTCCTCATAGTTTTTCAATATCTCATGTGTCATTTCAAAGAGAGTGTTATTGTTTCATATTTCATACAGACTTTTAGTTAGCATAGAAAAATTTGGGATGTACTGTCTGTAGTAACTGAAAAAACTAATGAATGACAGAAACTCTGGTTTATTTTGAGGCAAGGGTCTGTTCATGACAGCAGCTATCTTATTTTGATCAGCAGCTAGAGTAAGACCAGAGACTATATGCCCTAGAGCTTTCAATTCTCCATAACCAAAATTGCATTTCTTCATGGAGACTTTTAATCCTGCTTTGGAGATATTTTGGAGTACTAATCTTATTTGATCTATATGAATATCCCAATCATCAGAGTATATGATAACATCATCTATGTATACCATCATCCATCCTTGTCTGATGCAAGTACCTAGGACTGTATCCATTGTCCTTGGGAAGTGTGATGGGGCATTCTTTATACCAAAGGGCATCCTAAGATATTCATATATTCCCAAATGACATATTATTCTCATAAACTTTCTTCTTTCAGGGCTTATAGGGATCTGGTGGAAACCTTTAAGAATGTCCATAGTATTGATATATTTGGCTTTGGACAAGTTATGTAGAGCATGATTAATCCAGGGTACAGGATAATAATCTGCCTGAGCATAATTATTGAACATTCTAAAGTCTCCTACCATCCTTGAAGCGCTTGTTTTCTTCTTTGAGGTTGGTTCAAAGTTGCAATTGAAGGGATTGAATTTGTTCAAGGTAATTGGTAGCAGGTTGAGAAGGTGCTAGGTGAAGGGAAGAGAAAGTTGGGTTTCTACCATAAAGAGTTTTGAAGGGCAACTGTTTGGTGGAGGAATGAGTGGAGTTGTTGTAGGAAAATTTGGCTAGTGGGAGCCATTGCGACCAGTTGTCTTTTTGATAGGCAACATACATTCAAAGATATTGTTTGAGAATCTGATTAACTCGCTTGGTTTGCCCATCCGTTTCCGGATGGTAAGCCGTTGATAAATTGCGAGTGATCTTCAAATGTTGGCATAGCCAGGTCCAGAAGCTTGAGACAAACAGAGATCAATGATCACTAACTATATTATCAGGGAGACCATGTTTTGAAAATACATATTCTATGAACAAGTTAGCTAAGTCTTCTGAAGAGGCCGTCACATTACTGCGCAAAAATAAAGCCATTTTTGAGAAGCAATCTACTATTACTAGAATAGCATCATATCCACTAGAAGAAGGTAATTGAGAGATGAAATTCATAGAAAGCAAGTGCCAAGGACAAGGCGGAATTGGAAGTGGCTGGAGCAGCCCATACTTCCGGTGTTTTGAGGACTTTTTACGATTGAAATCATAGCATGCACTAACATAGTCTTTTACTTCTTTTGTCATACCAGGCCAGTAGAAGTCTCGTGCAATCAATTGGTAGGTTTTATCCTTCCCATGATGACCAGCAAGCGGAGAATTGTGCCGTGACTCAAAGATATCTAACTTAATGCAAGAATTATCTGGTACTACTATACAATTATCGTAGACTAAAAAGTCATTATTATCAATACTGTAACTACTATCTAATAAGTTTGCACTTTTGCAAAGTTTGATGCACTTGGGGTCGTTGCATTGAGCTTGTCGGAGTTTGGAAGCCAAATCTCGTAAGTGAGTGATGATCAAACTGAGTTGGGTAGATTGGGTTGAGAAGAGTGTCCTAACATTTTCAGGGTTGTTTTTGGCAAAGGTGCTCCCCCCCTGGGTAAACTTTGTCTCGAAGTGATAAAGCATCAGGAACTACTGCTTGTTTCCCAGGATGGTACGTGATTGTAAAGTGGAACTTGGAGAGGTATTTGGCCCATTGTGCCTGTCTATGTGTGAGGACTTTTGAGCTCATGAAATACTTCAAAGAATTATGATCAGTTAAGACTTCAAAGGTTTCCCTAAGGCTCAAAAGGTATGAACGCCATTTTTTCAAGCAATAGAAAATTGCAAGAAGTTCCTTGTCATGAATCTCATAGTTAATCTCTGCAGCAAGCAACTTGCAAGACTTGAAAGCTACGGGATGAAAGAGAGAAGTAGAGGAAGAGAACTGCAAGATTACTCCTGAGATCGCATAGTTGCTTGCGTATGTTTCAACAATAGTGCAAGCTAGCTTGTTGAAGTGGGCAAGTATTGGAGCAGTGGTGAACACTTTCTTCAGAGCTTTGAACTCCAAAGCAGCTTTTTTGGTAAAAACAAAAGGAGTGTCTTTTTGAAGAAGGTTAGTAAGATTCACGGTTTTTTTGGCGTAGCGCGCAATAAACCTTCTATGAAAATTACTGAAACCAAGAAAAACTTGAAGGGTTTTAACAGAAGAATTTTGGGGCCAGTCCAATATGCGTTTGCTTTTGGCTGGGTCCATTGATAGTCCTTTCTGCAAGACTACAACACCTAGAAACCAAAGAGAAGAGGAATGGAACTTGCACTTAGAGGCTTTTGCAAACAGTTCATTCTTGCAAAGTTGCTGCAGCACCTCTCGCACATTTGCAATGTGATCTTCAACGTTCCTTGAGTAGACTAGTATATCATTGAGATATACCACAAGGTATTTACCTACAAGATTGGAGAAAATGTTGTTGACAAACTGTTGAAAAGTGGAAGGAGCGTTACAGAGGCCAAAAAGCATGACGGTATACTCATAACTGCCAAACCGGGTTCTCATTGCGGTTAAATACTCATGACCTTCCTTAATGCAAATTAGGTTATAGGCACCTCGAAGGTCTAACTTTGAGAAATAAGCAGCTCCAGGGAAGAGAGTAGGGAGATGTGACATAGGCGGTACTGGATAGGCATTCTTCCGGGTTACCTGGTTCAGTTTCCTGTAGTCAACACAAAGGCAAATTCCGCCATCCTTTTTTGGAACAAATAGGACAGGTGAACCGGTATTTGAATTGCTTGGTCAAAGAAATCCTTTTGCTACATTTTCCGCAATGTAGTCTTGAAGCGCAATTTATTCTTGCGTCAAGAGAGAGTAGACTGGTCCTGGTGCCGGAGGTTGGCCAGTAAGTTTGATCTTGTGATTGTAAGGACGGGATGGAGGCAATTTATCTGCTTTTTCAGCTGAGAAGATAATAAGATTGAATTCAAATTCTTGAGGACTTATAACCAACAGACTGAGAAACAAAGAGAATCGAAGAGACATATCAGAAAGAGACTTTGTGAAAAGAAAGGTTGACAAGGAAATAGAGGTGTAGAGTCCTACAGCTTTGATCAATGGGAAATGTTCAATGAGACAACTTGAGTTGGGGGAGATCTGAGGACAGATGGACGATGGGAGAATGAAAAGAAATTGGAGGACAACTAATCGAGGTATGAGGTCAGATGAGTTTGATGAGGTCTTGTTGAAGAGATTGTCATCTTACCAGTCATAGATTATTGTATTCGAGTCGGGCGGTTATACGATGGATGAATGTAGGTTGATGATCGCAGCCAAGATTTGAGAAAGAAAATAGAGGGACTATAGAGAAGGAAGCAAATGAGAATGAAGAAGGAAAAGAGAAGAGACAAAAGTGAAGACTCAGGCCCGGCAGCAGAAGGTGAGAGGCCAATGGTTGTCTAAACCCCCTGTCCTAAACTTGGTGCGCCGCCCAGAGGCGCGGGTTGAGAAAAGCGCTACAGCGCGCAGAGGATGAGAGCGGGAGAATACTCAACACCCCTTGTGAATGGTAAGGTGATGTCGACTTAGGGTTGGTTAGACTGAGAGTGGAAAATTGACTTCTGGAGAAGTTGAAGAGCTCCGACAGAGGTGGCTTTAGTCAATGGGTCCGCTATCATTTTGTCAGTGGGCACCAGCTGTAAGTCAAATTTAACAAGGGAAAAATCTTCGCGCAGCCCTTTAGTTTTGATATCAATGTGTCGTGACTTCAAATGTGAGCAAAATTTCTTTATTTTATTGTCTAATCCTTTTTTATCTATATATATTACTGGTTTATTAGAGGGGGAGCCATTAATTTTGTCTACCAGGTGAGTAATCCACTTTAATTCAAGGTAACAGTCAAGCAAGGCGTTGAGTTCAGATTCAGTTGAGGAATACGTAATGTTCCGCTGTCTTTATGAGTTCCAGAGAACCGGGCTACCATAGTGTAGTATTATATACCCGGTTTGAGATTTGCGAGAAGTGGGATCGCCACCCCATGTAGCATCACTATAGCCCGAGATGACATCTTTGGATGAGTCATATTTCAGAGTAAGCTTGGAGTCTCTGGTCGTCTTGAGGTACTTCCATACCTTGCGAACTTCCTTCCAGTGGGTGAGTCCTGGTTTTGCATTGAACCTTGCAAGACTGGAGAGGGCAAAGGAGATATCCGGACTAGTATATTGAGAGAGGTGGTTTAGCAGTCCAATTGTGGATTGATAATTGATGTTGAGTTGACAGAACTGAGCATGATCTTCATCTGAGGCTGGTTCGAGATGGAAGTTTTGGGTAAGAGGCGCGTTGATGTTTTTGCAGTCAGTAAGACCTAATTCTTCTAGGCCCCTTTTGATATGCTTCGGTTGACTTAGAAATTTGCTGTCCCCATCGAATTGCATCAGCATTCCAAGAATTGTGTTTGGTGAGTGACATGAGGAATTGGAGAACCTCTTTAAGAAATTGACCGCAAACAAGTCAGATTTCCCTACCAGAATCAGATTGTCAACGTGGAAGTACAGAACTTCCCCTGACTTAGAGTTGAGGTATAGGCATGGATTGCTGGTGGATTCTTGGAATCCTTGAGACTTGATCCACGCAGTAAGCATCTTGTACCAATTCTTGGGTGACTGTTGTAAACCGTAGAGTGATTTTTTTAATTTGAGAAAGGGGGATTTTTGATTTGATCCTTCAGGGGTTTTGATGACTACAGTTTTGTTTAGAGGAGCATGGAGGAAGGCACCTTTTACATCAAATTGAGTGAAGGTCATTTGATTCTTCAAGCCATAGACGAGAGCGAGACGAAGGGAACAGAGTTTCCCCGTTGGAGCCCAAGTCTCTTCAAAGTCTACTCCTTGAACTTGATCAAATCCTTGTACACACAGTCGTGCCTTGTACTTTGTGGGTTCTCCGTGACAATTCTCTTTAACTTTGAATACCCACGTCGTATTAAGTACATTTTTGGGTTTGCCGTAGAATTCTTCCCAGACTTCCTGAGTTTTGATTGAGTTGAGTTCCTCTTCCAAGGCTACCTTCCATCTAGGCCATTCAGAACAGTTTTGGGCGGCCTTATAAGAGGGAGGTTTGTAATAGTGGTGGAAGCCCTATCCTTCGGGTCTTTGGAGTCCAATTGGGAAAAGATGTCTAAGCCTGGTGATTCAAAGAATGGAAATTCATTGAGTTGATTCTTGAGGAACCTAACATGTTTAGTTTCTATGACCGCTCAAAGCAAGTTGAGAATTAGATAAGAGTGAAAGGTTGGGTTGAAGCCAATTAGGACTCCTTCAAGACCCTTTTCATCAAATTTTCTTCCTTTTTGCAGGCGATTAGCAAGATAGATAACAGAAGAACCTACGGGTTGTAAGTAATTAGCTGGGAGGGTTTTACCAAACATAAGTTCCCAAGGAGACAATTTGTTACCTTCTCGAGGGATCTGGTTTAACATAAAGCAACAACTTCGCGCTATGATATGCCAGTAATTTTTGGCTAGACGGGACAAGGAGAAAGTAGACCAGGCGGATTTGATAATTGTCCTATTGGCTCTTTCAACTCGTCCGTTGTGTTGTGGCTGGTACGGCTTGGAAGTGCAGAGTTTAATGAAGTTCTTTTTGGCAAACTCTTTCAGGGTGGAATTTGTGAATTCCGTTCCTTTGTCTGAGAATATTTCAGATGGATAATAATTCAAGCGTTTGTGTTTGGTTTCAAGGATGTTGATAATGATTTCAGGAGTCTGGTCTTTAGAAATTAAGGGAAAAGCGCCAAGATAACAGGTGTAGTTGTCAACCAGAGTGAGCAGATATTGGTGGCCAGCCTTTGATTGTGGGGTAATCGGGCCAACCAAATTGAGATGGATGTGTTCTAGTGGTTTGTTGGCAGGAGTGGAGGTATTGGAAAAGGGAGATCTAGTGATCTTGCTCTTGACGCAGCTTTCACATTGGAAATTCTTAAATTCGTCGTAGGATAAACAATCTTTAAGGAGGGGTTTGAGCATAGAGATAGATGCATGGCCATACATTCTGTGTAGATCAGATAGAGTATTAGTTGAGTCAGGGAACTTATTAGCGACATTTGCGGAATTATTTTGGCTGGTAGATTGAGGTTTTTCGATGACAAACAAATTGTCCCTTATTAATCCCTTCAGTACGGTTTGATCTCTGCGAGTCACCTTGAACGTATTGCAAGTTTGAGAGAGGTTGCAGCCTTTCTTTGCAAGGATTCCTGGGCTGATCAGATTAACCACAATGTCTGGCACGTAAGCGCATTCTTTGAGCGTGATCACGGAATTGTTCCACTTTAGTCTAACAGTCCCTGTTCCTTGTATTTTAAGATTGGCTTCCAGTTTTCCGGTCTTGATTTCTTTGGATTCCTCTTGTAGTTCTATGGACGAGAAAAACTTTAGAGGGTTAAAGATGTGAACATTGGCTCCAGAGTCCAGGAGTAGATTCGGACTGTTATCTGCATTGATCCAGAGGGTCAGCAGCGCGTGGTAGTTGATTGTTGGATTCTTCTTCAGCTTGTTTTTCCACTCATTTTGCTGTTCAATCCACCACTCTGGAGCTGCTTTGGGATGGAGATGGAAACACAAAGATTCAGGATGAGGTGCGTTGGGATCATGGTATCCTTCACGGCATCTCATTTTGACTTTCTTCTCGTCCTTAAAATTCCTAGTCTTGGTCGTGATTAACAAAACGTCAGTGGAGGGTTTATTGGGATTGGATTGGGCCTTTCTCTTGTTGTGATATTGTATAAGATGGTTGAACACAACGTCCATCGTCAGATTCTTCTCTAAATGCATAACTTGTTGTTTGAGGTTCTCGAGTGTTGGGGGAAATTTGAATATTAATAAGTACGCTAAGATATTGTTCGGTAGTTCAATCCCAACATCTTTCATTCTCGTGATAGCTTTTCTCATTTCGGTAATGAAGCTCTCGATAGCGTTTTCGCGGAAGACCGAGTGGAGGAAGTGATTGAATACTCTGGAACAATTAGCTGTCTCTGAGGAGGCAAATCTTCTCATGATTTCAGCCCACAGAAGCTTAGAGGATGAGATTTTCATTGAGGTGACGACATTAGCGTGAGTGTTGCTGTCGAGTTTAGATAGTAGTATTTCCCTAATTTCTCTATCTTGCTTTGATGATAGGGGGCCAGAGTTACGAGTGATGGCGTCCTTGATGTCCTTGAGATCAAACAACATAAGCATCTTGTCTCGCCAGATTGATTAATTCTCTTTGTTCAAAGGGGGTATGGCGTCGACCGATGCCTTGAGAGCAACTTGGTGGAAGTAATCGTTTGCTCCTGTTGGTTCGTTCATGGCTTGATCGGTTAGGTTCGTAGGTAGGTCCTTTGGCATTTAACCGTAATAAGATTGAATTCAAATTCTTGAGGACTTATAACCAACAGACTGAGAAACAAAGAGAATCAAAGAGACATATCAGAAAGAGACTTTGTGAAAAGAAAGGTGGACAAGGAAATAGAGGTGTAGAGTCCTACAGCTTTGATCAATGGGCGATGTTCAATGAGACAACTTGAGTTGGGGGAGATCTGAGGACAGATGGACGATGGGAGAATGAAAAGAAATTGGAGGACAACTAATCGAGGTATGAGGTCAGATGAGTTTGATGAGGTCTTGTTGAAGAGATTGTCATCTTACCAGTCATAGATTATTGTATTCAAGTCGGGCGTTTATTCAATGGATGAATGTAGGTTGATGATTGCAGCCAAGATTTGAGAAAGAAAATAGAGGGACTATAGAGAAGGAAGCAAATGAGAATGAAGAAGGAAAAGAGAAGAGACAAAAGTGAAGACTCCGGCCCGGCAGCAGAAGGTGAGAGGCCAATGGTCGTCTAAACCCCCTGTCCTAAACTTGGTGCGCTGCCCAGAGGGGCGGGTTGAGAAAAGCGCTACAGCGCGCAGAGGATGAGAGCAGGAGAATACTCAACAGAAGAATTCAGCGAAGTTATGATAAACCAAAGGTAAAGACTCTTGAATGATTTATAAATCTTCAATCTCTTCATCTTTGAGCACTGGGTTTGAGGTGCTTGCATGGTGCAAGAGGATTAGGGAGCTCAAAATACACCGTTTGGTTGGTGTCTGTTTCTCTTTGAAGGAACAGGAAAGAGGTAAGCTGGATAGTTAAGCAATAACTCCTAAATCTGAAGAGGAAATTTGGGAATGAAGGTCAGGATATTGCAAATCTCCTGGCGGAAAAGGATCATCCAACTCAATGACAGGGTCAGGTAGGCTGTTTAATTCCTGATTGATGGAAAGGTTAGCGTTCTGGGGGTGCGAGGTTCAAAGGTTAATTACTCCTTCTTTCCAATTCACATCTGGATTCCAGTAAACTAGGAAATCATGGCCTAGAATGGTATCATCCATTCCGGGTATAGCCAAGACAAATAAATCCCATTCAAAGCTGGGGAAATTGGAGAATGCAAAGGTCCATTTTGCCTTTTGGGAGACCCAATAAGACGGTTCAGTCGCACTACTTACTAAATAGATAGGAAATTTATCTATCTCGGAACGCGTAAGATTTTTGGAAGTGGCGAAAGATTCACTGATGAAGGAAAAATTAGGGCCAGAATCAAATAATAATTGATAAGGAGTGTTGTCGGAATGGAATAGGATAAATCTCAAACTTGGAGCACCTAGTGACTCGCAAGTGCAAAGATTTACTCGCGGTGATTTAGATAATGTGTAGTTTTCCTTGCAAGTATCAGAAAAACTACAAGCTAATTTTTTGACTGCTTAGCCGCTTCACGCGCTAACCACTTTGCACAGCTGTTGACATCATGTTTCCCTCCACAATTTATACACAGCCCGTTCTTTTCCCCTTGTAGCCGTTCCTTGCTCCGTAGCATCCCGGTTTCTTTGTCCAAGTACTCCAAGCTTTTGCACTCCGGGCATGAAACAACCCAATCACTTTACGGGAGACCACCCTCATAAGCTTAGATCCTACTTACAATCTTGTAAAATCATCTTTTCAAAAGACTCCAACAATTTCCCTTCTGATATGCATAAAGTTATGTATGCTTTGTCCTTCTTAGGAGGTAGAGCCTTGCAGTGGTTCGAACCGTACCTCAAACTTTTGTCCAACAACAGTCCTTCTCAACAACGGTGGTATCTGGTAGTTAACCCTTGGCGCGGACCTACGACTTCGCATCTCCCTTGATGACTCCGCGGGACCCTCTACAGAGGACTCAACATTTATAGGGAAATTACATGCCACTTTGCAAAGGCAACATTGCTTGCACTTGCCTCGAAGGCCTTGGACAGCAGTACTAGGGACACATCGCTTGTTTTGGCAAATACAGTTTTTGCAACGGCAGGACGACAATGACAAAAATTTATATAGATTATAAATTTATCAAGTAATGAATTAAATAATGTAAGGGGTATACAGTAATAATTAATGACTTGAAATCAATGGGAAAATTTATCTGAACGCTTGCAGGAGCTTGCGTCTTTATACCTGGGAAACTTTCACGCTTTGCACTTAGGGATTATTGTCTTCATCACTTTGACAGGTCCTCTCCTCAGTACCATCTACCTCAGTCTAAAAGCGTGACACAAATAAAAGTAAAACATCAATGGTGCAATCTGCTATTTCCTCTGGCTCGCGCTGACCTTCCAATCTTGGCGACCAACTCAGTATATACTTGCGAAGTTTGCGGTTAACTCCATACCGGCCGGCAATCCATTATGAGATCCAATCTCCTTCCCTGGCCAATCAACAGCCTCAGACTTCCATCTTTGGTCATGCATTGTTTGTTAGTTTGCATCTACGTCTAACTAATCCATCCTTACTGTATAGTTTGCAATTGGACTAGTCCCTACCCTGCATACACTATTACTTCTCATTTGCATTACCTTCAACGTCACTCGCTCCTGTCCCAATTTGTCATACAATTTTACGCTCAGATTCTATTGTCTTGCACTTGCCCCATGACCTCGGATCTATACTACTGCTTCATTTCCTATCCCGTTCCTGTCATTCATTGCCTCACCGCTTCAACTGTAGTTAGCTCATCACCAGGTTGTATCTAGTCACTTTGGATTACCTTATAAGGGCTATCCCCTTTCCTGATGATTGTCTCCTCAGTTATTTAATTTCATACGTTCTTGCCTTTTGCTACAACCTAGTTACACATCAGAAGTTAGTTAATTTACTGTCACACGACCACCCCACATACTATAGGGCAAATCTTAGATGATTGTGAGCGCGAAGGCAAGTGTGAGTAGCAAGATTCAATTGCAAAGTGCAAACTTGTTTATGCCACTCAACAAACGGCAAGAGTAATGGAATGTGTTCCAAAGAAGGAAACTTCAACCTGAGTCGGATGTGATAACTAGGTTGTAGCAAAAGGCGAGAAGGTATGAAATTAACTAACTGAGGAGACAATCATCAGGCAAGGGGATAGCCCTTAAAAGTTAATCCAAAGTGACTAGATACAACCTGGTGATGAGCTAACTATAGTTGAAGCGGTGAGGCAATGAATGACAGGAATGGGATAGGAAATGAAGCAGTAGTATAGATCCGGGGTCATAGCGCAAGTGCGAGACAATAGAATCTGAGCGTACAATTGTATGAAAAAATTGGGACAGGAGCAAGTGACGTTGAATGTAATGCAAATGAGAAGTAATAGTGTATGTAGGGTAGGGACTAGTCCAATTGAAAACTATACAGTAATGATGGCTTAGTTAGACGTAGATGCGAACTAACAAACAATGCATGAACAAAGATGGAAGTCCGAGGCTGTTGATTGGCCAGGGAAGGAGATTGGATCTCATGATGGATGGCCAACCGGTATGAAGTTAACCGCAAAGTTGGCAAGTATATACTGAGTTGGTCGCCAAGATTGGAAGGTCAGCGCAAGCCAGAGGAAATAGCGGATTGCACCATTGATGTTGTGCTTTTATTTGTGTCAATCTTTTAGACAGAGGTAGATGGTACTGAGGAGAGGACATGTTGAAGTGATGAAGACAATAATCCCTAAGTGCAAAGCGTGACATAAGCATGTCCATAGTAGTGATATATTTGGCTTTGGACAAGTCATGTAGAGCATGATTAATCCAGGGTATAGGATAATAATCTGCCTGAGTATAATTATTGAAAATTCTAAAGTCTCCTACAATCCTTGACTTATCATTATGCCAAGCTATCATTACAGGTGTGACAACATCTACCTGTTCATTGTGCCCTACTTTCCTTAATACTTTTAAGTTTATCAGTTCTTGGATATGTTTCTCAAGAGCTATTCTAGATTCAGGACTAGAGGGATAAGATGGCCTTCTTAAGTTTGGAGGATAAGGAGGCTTAATATTCAATGCTAATACCATTTCATGTCCTTTGATATCACCAATGGGGTGATCTTTAGTACAGAAATCATTTTGGTTCTCAAAGCAGACTGTCAATATATCTTTCTTCTGTTCTTCAGAAATTTTCATATTCAGAGCTGCTTGAGAGAAGTATTCCTGGTCAAAGTCTTCTAAATGCTTTTGATAAGTAGAGGAGGGGAAGTTAGATTTGATAGTGCATATCTTAAACTTCTTGTCCCAATTACCACCCACTTTGAAGTACCTCCCTTTACTCTGGAACACATTTATGCCATATAGACATAAAGAATCATTTCCTATTATCAGGTAGTCACATAATCCATTGAGCAATACTAAAAATTCCACTTTTATTCTCAAAGATCCTTTAGTATGGGTTAATATTATGGAAGAAGTCCATACTCCAATAGCATTCATGGTAGAGTTGCAAGAGCTAAACTTGGCTTTTGGGACTGGCAAAAGGTTTTCTTTCCAATTGGGATTCCATTTGTTCAAGAATTCAGTACAGACACATGAGCAAAAAGCCCTACTATCCATTAATAACCTTATAGGTCTTTCTTTATACAATCCTGTTGCATAACAAGTTTGAAAAGTAGTATAACTCTTACCACTCATAGGTTTAACTGTTGATGGTTTAACATCCGTGATATGTCTAGGAATTATGGTAGTATCCCATTTTTGGGGCAAACCAGAGTCCCCATGGATGTTATTGATTTCTATAGAAGTGCCTGGATCTCCTTCTACAACATTAACAGGGTTGGTTAGGATCAATACAAATTCAGAAAGGGATCCTTCACTATCAGCTATATCTTCATAGTTCTGATTCCCTTCAACCTCCTGCTCTCCTTCCAAGACTGCTATCTTTATTTTTGGTAATGGGCATTCTTGTCTCATATGGCCTGTCTTGTTACAGTTCCAACAAGTTCCAGGCATTCTCTCTTTATCCCTGTTCTCATTGGGTTTCTTATTTTCAGAGATACTTATCAGAGGGGTTTTTTCTCTGGTTTTGTTAATGTTGAAGTTCTCTTTAGTTCTAGAAGGAACCTTCTTGTCTAACCCATTCATGTATATGACTTCTTCTAACACATTGATTAGAGTTGGTAAGTCAGCATCCATGCTCATCCTGCATCTTACTTCATGGTTAAGATTTCCAGGACACAAGTTGAGGAGTCTTTCATTTACTTCCTCTTTATCAGCATCTGGATAGAAGCAATCTAGTCTTCTCTTCTGTTCCAAGCACCATTTGTGAGGCTTATCCTTGGAGGTATCAAATGAGGAATTTTTGAAATTTTTCATCATTTTTCTTTTCCACATTCTAGAACCAAATTGTTCTTTAATTAGAATTTTCCAAGAATTCCATGGTAAGGATCCCACTTCCTCTCTTTTACTAATAAACCAGTCCAAAGCTACTTCTTCAAATAGTCTGGGCAACCTGCCTAAAGCTGTAGCTTCAGGTAGGTCATAAGAGTTAATGGTGTAGTCAATAAATTTAATGAAATTTATATGGTTGTATTCTCCTTTACCAGAGAACTTAGGCCATTCAGAAATTTGGGGTAGAAGTTTGAAGGATTGTTCCATTTCAGGAGCGGGAATAGGTCTGAAGGTGTCACTCCTATGCATTCCTAATAAGGTTGGTGCATAAGGAGTAGTTGTTTGTCTGGGAGTTTTTTGGTTCCTCTGTAGTACTCCCCAAGGGGTTGGTCAGACAAAATTTTAAGTCTCTAAGATCATTCTTGATCAGATTAAGTTGCAGGCCCACTTTATTATTATGCAGATCTAATTTCTCACTAAGGGACAGAATGGAGCTGTTGATATTATTTATTAATTCTTCTCTTAAAGGCTGAAAAGACATAATAAAATCTTCTTGGATACCTGATATCATATTCTCAATTGTTGGGGTCTGTCTTATTTTACCTTGATTAATTGTTTCCAATAATTGTTCTGTATGCTCCTTGATATCTTCCATTCCTACAGATTTTTTTGGTTATTAATTTATTTGGCTACTCCTGAGGTTAACTTATCCATTTGGGTGAAAATACCTTTCAAATTTCCACAAAAAATCTTGAAACTATGGCGCATATTATTAGAAAAGGAAGTAATTAAATCAGAGGTTGTTTTAGACAAGTTACTGGGTTCAGAATTAGAGGCTAATTGTTGTACACCTCTTTCCACTTTTGATCTAAGGATATTATGTGATCTCAATCCTTCTTTCCCTTTGGCTTTGGATGGGAAGAAGATCTCTTCTTTCCTGATCCTCTGCCTTTCAGTTGGGCTAATTGATTCCAAGGATTCCACTTTCCTACGTAGGATTCTACCTCTTTCCTTGGAATCATTTTCTGAAGAGCTATCTGGGTAGCTTTTGTCTGGGACATTATCTTTTTCATAGATACCACGTCCTCCTTGGCTTGGGCTTCTTTGAAATCTTCCCAATATTTCACATGCACTCTGACTAAGTCTTTGATCCTGGCTTCCTTGGCCAGATTCTTCTGGGGTGGCTGCAGGGAACCTTCTTGTAATTGAGGGGGGCTTAATTCTACTACCTTCTCCAGCTCTAGGTTGGCAGAGGGCAACAGTACTTGGGGCTGATCCTTGTCCACCAACGTTTTATTCATGGGTTCCAGTCCCCTCATGGTTGTCATTATTGGTGGTCTCACGGTTTCTGGGGGCTCCTGGCAAAGATCCATAGGAGGGAATTCTTCCTGAGGCTGTTGTGTTATGTCTATTCATATTGAATAAAATGTTCATAAGTATTTTTCAAAAGAAAAATACGTGCAGATAAGTCTATTAAAACTCACTTAAGTTGATATTCAAAGGTACTAAGACTTTATTGGGATTAAATTGATTCTTAATGGTTAATCCTACGGTGTCTTGGTGTGTTCCAATGAGGTCTTCACCCGTCCAATCAAGATTTTCAGGGCGTCCAGAGATATCTGGGAATTCTTGGTCCAATAAATCAACTTCAGTGACGGTGGTTTCTGGAATAGGAGGGTTCACTGACATTGAAGAAGATATTTTATGGGTCAATAAAATATTTTAATATTATTTTAATAAAAATAATATGGTAATACAAGTTTTTTACTTAATTTTATATTTTAAAAAGTAATTTATACCGTATTTTTTCCAAGATTTGTGTTCCCTTAATAGGGCTTGAAAGTTGATACACCTCTCAAGACCTTCTTGTTCAAGGAGTTTATCTAAGTTTTTACGTGCAGAAGAAATATTAAGTTGCTCAGCTTGAGTTAAAGCTTCCCAACCATTTGGTTTATAATTTTTAATGTATTATTATTCTCTTATCTTTAAAATATTTAAATAATATATTATTAATTCTGCATTGGTTTTTAAATCCACTGCAAAGAAATTAATGATAAACCACGGTTAAAAAGTCAGATAAATTATCTTTGATTTAATTTTATGTGAAATGTCTGGTCCAAGGTATTAAATATAATAAAATGGAATATTTCCCTGCCAGACCCCCAATTGTCAGCCTCCGAAATTCCAAGATCCTTGCTATCCTTTAGCTACCAGAGGTGATAGAATAAATAATAAATATATTATTCAATAAATGCAGCAAAAATCCGTAAAATATTTGGATAAAGCTTATTGCAAGGTTGATTGGTTTGGATATGGTTTAATGTTATAAATAAATATTAACAAATTGATCATGAAATAAATTAACAGAGGGGCCCCAATTATATTGGGGATCTTTAACACCTCTCTTCAGGAAATTCAGTATGAAAACACATAGGCCTGGTTACTTTGGAACCTTTAATTTATATTCTTAAAGGATATATTTCCCAAATATAATATGTATATAAAATACATGGTGAAGTCGCAGGGCTTTGTAACCAAGCTTCCACAATAGAGAAAGGATAATAAGACTCACTGGTATATTATTAAATCCTTTGGGTACCTGTTTGGGACATGCACTGATGGGTTAAACCTGTTTACTGGGGTTGTAACTTGTTCAGCAGTTTAAATTGATAAAAAGGGTTGGGGACAGATATTATTAATCAGAATTAAGCCATAAATCACTTACTTATCTCGTATAAGTATTTGATTACCTTGGCACGGTGCCTGGATGTAAATATAAATGGGTCTCTGGGTATCAATATATTCAAAAAAAGCTCTTTATTTATAGCTTTTTGAGTCCAAGTAGTATCCTTCTGAGGGATAAAGGGGCTCAAAGGGACTGAAACTGAGGCTAGCAGGGTAACCAGTTGTAGCCGCCACGTGTTCTTGGTGCTTTAGCACAGGTAGAATCTAATTCCACAGGTTATGGGAATTATCCTACTTTATAATTGATGTTTGGACGTGTGAATAACACTAATCTTTCCATTTTATTTATTCTTTAATTGATTATCCTTAGTAAATGTTCTCAGTAAGTTAATAATTTTTTTAATAGACATTCCTATAGATATTCTGATTTCAGGTGAGTTCTCATTATGTATTAAATGATTTGATTAAAGTCATGATATTGATTTTACTCCTTCTTTTTGAATTTCAGTTGATTTACTAAAATAATTACTTAAAAATATAATTCATGGGTATTCATGTAATATTTTTACATCATTAGTTTTCTTAGTATGTCACAAAAAATATTGATTTCTAGAAGTTCTCATAATTTTATATTAAAGTATTTTAACATATTTCTAGAAGTAGTAATTATCTTATTTTCGACATTTTTGGTACTTTGAATTATATTTAATAAAAAATACATATAAAGGTTATTTAGGTATTTTTATATATATTTTTTTATTTTTAGACTATCTACTATCCATAGGAACATTTATTAAATATGTAGAATTTTCCCGTGTATGTTGTAGCATGTTTACACAGTACCTAGGTTTCTCAGGCTGCCTGTCACTTTGTCAACATGTAGTCCCATGGCTGCGTACTTGTCAGAGGCCCAGGGCTGGGTACACGGCTTGGAAAGGGTGAAATTTCTGTAGCTCAGCCGCGCGCGGGTGTATTGGCTGCCGCAGCTGCGTGAGGGAATTGTGACAGAACACATTTCCGTCTGTAACTCCTAAAATATACACAACACCTCAATTCTGACTGAATATTAGGTGTGAAAACTATAAATGATAATACATGTGAAATATTTAAATGGCCAAAAAGTACAATAGTGGGGCCATGGTATTTTGGTCTTTCCTTGCTTAATTATTTAAAATTATTAGGAGTTGGATTTCAAGGGTGGGGTCAGTGAGTGACCCTACCTAATTTTGGGTGGAGAATCCATTTCTGCAATAATATTCATGGTTTTACTACTCCTCCTTAGGTTAATTGTAATATTATTATTTTTGTGTTATTTTTGTTACTTTTCCAGCTTGCTCTGCAATAGTAGCAAGCTGAGAATCTGAAACCCAACAAAGAAACATTCTCAAATCCCACAAAAATCCTCTCAAAATGTGAGTATTTGAAACATTTGAGATATTTCAAGGAAAAGAATGTATGAATTTTTCTTGATGATTCATAATTTCCAAAACATAGTTCACATAAGTCATAAAATTAGTATTGAAAAGAGCCAGAAATAAATCAAAAACTGAAATTGAGAAGAATCAAAAAATAAAATTTTTCAAACCAACCAAATATAAAATTCAAGATATAAACAGAAAAATTTAGAGAAAATGCAAAAAAATCTGCTTCAAAAACCTCTCAAAGAAGCTTTGAAAAACTGCAAATAAGAGGATCTTCACAAATCCCCCCACAAACAATGTAAAAGCAAAACTCAAAATTCCATAAAATATTTAAAGATAGTGGATAAATTTCATGAAGGAAATAACACAAGGGAGTTTGCCAGAAAAATGAGCACTCAATAATAATGAATATTCAGGATGGGCAGTGATAAATTCATGACCCATTTCAGTTTTCAACAGAGTTTCACCACTTGAATATTTGAAAAAAAAACCTCTCAGCTAAAACAAGTAGTTTGAACCAGGGGTTACACATGTTGTGAACTTTTTTCTTTTTTCTTTGTTTTTGTTTTTTGTTTCAATTTTTTTCAATTTTTCTTTAATTTTTTTTATTTCCTTTAATTTCTTCAATTTCTCTTTTTTATGTTCTTTTATATTTTTTTATGTTCTTTTATTTTATTTATTTTAATTTTTCCTTTTTATTCCTTTTCTTCCTGTTTTCTTCCCGTCCTCTCCTTTTTTTTTCTTTGTTTTTCCTTTATTATTATTATTATTTTATTATTTATTTTCTTTCTTTTTTTTATTCATTTTAATTTATTTATATTTTAATTCCAATTTTTTTTTTTGCTCACAACCTTGGATTCATGAAAAAGTTGACAACAGCACACCAAAAATCAAAATGGGTTGTGTGGCCTGGCCCACAAATGAAAATGTGTTTTTTGGCCTGGCTTGAAACCCATCTCATGTTTGAAGTTGCATTCACAATGCTGCGGGTCACAGGGAACCCTGTACAACTTGAGAGGGTCATGAACTGTGCCACAAAACCGATTTGGAGTTTTGTATGGGTTGTTTAAGTTTTTGGATTTATCAAAGCCCATTCAGGATCTCTATCTCCATTAAAAATACAAAACTGAGCCTCTCTTCCCCATTTCTCATAGGATATTATTAGCTTTAAGTAAAGGAGTAGCATAATTTGTATCAGTCTGAAATTCTTTAACTTGATTTAAGGGTTCCATGAATTGAATCTTTTCCAAAATGAAACATTGAGAACAAAATCCCATGAAATAATGAAAAACAAAATCATGGAATAAGAATATATATAAAATAGGAATTAATAGAAAATTTACCAATAGATCATAATCCTCAATTATAATTTTTGTTTCAAATTTTTGATGGATTGATTTCATAGTAGGGCATATCAGAGTTGAAATATTGAAAAATTCAATTTGCCTATTTCATGAAAAATATCAATCCTTCAAAAAAATCTTTTTTTATCAAAATGGAGATTGAAAAAATTTTCCTGGTGTGGAAATTATGGCCAGCAATTAGCTTAGTGGCAGCAGGAGCAAAAATTAAAGCAAAACAAATGCTGGAAACCTTTTTTCTATTAAGGCTAATGGGCTCTCACAGTGGGGAAATATGTTGGATAATTGATTGGATGAATTCAATTGGATATAAATGGAAAACAGGAGGGAGATGGGCTCCTTAAGTACAAACAATTGGCCCCTTGTGGGCACATGATACAACAGGGGAAAAGGAAACATTTCTGCCCCAGAAGGGCTCTACAGGCTCTAAAGGCTTTGTTAATTGGTTTGGGCTGCATCAGCCAACATGGCATTTGCCCCTGAACCCTTTTGACCGGACTTTTGTGGTTGATTTTGGTGTTTCCACCCTTACAGGGCTGAACCAGGCCCTTTACTTTTCAATACCTGGGCTTTTTGTCCCTTACAACAAGCCCTGTTATCTCTCTGACAATACTTACCAACTGTTTTCCTCATGCAACCAGCCCCTGGCTCCATATATGGGCCAGGTTGGACCCCGGACTCACCTGGGTCCGGTCTAAAACTCGCACAGGGGGGGTGTAACTGGCCAACTTGCCATTGTGGAAAGAGATTGTTTGTTTGTTAAATTCCCCACAAAAATCTTGTTCCAAGTTCCTGAAATCCCACTAGACCTTGAGTTAAACTCCTGTACCTCTGCAATTCCCAATCAAACTCTGCTTCCGCACTCAAGCCCAAAACCACTAAAGCCAACTTACAATGAAATAATAGTAAATAAACAAGAAAAACTCCCCAAAAAGCTCCGCACTCAAATTATTTCCCTAAATATGACCTCTGAGAACTCTTGCTGGTAACTACACTCCAAAGTAACAGAAGAAAGGAATGACACTATAATACACCATAATTTGTCAAAATACGTATTCACTTATGCGTGTGCTATGTATAATTGTAATCCAAATGGGATGCACATGTGGGCCTCTGCATCCCATTGGACACACACATGCACCATACAGGCCCGTGTTGATGTCACGGATTTGGGGAAACTGGCCTCAAAATGCGTGAAACAGGCCTATTGGCACACGGGCCCAAACGGGCCCGGTGGGGGATATGGCCAAATACAGCAAGATGGGCTTGTATGGGCATAATTGGGCCCAAGTTTTATTTTGGACATACTTGGCCAGACGGGCTGGCCCGCCAAACTGTGTTTGTCTCAGGTTTTGGGCTTGGGGAAGCCCATTGGGGCCGCCTCTGTGTCGCAGCCCGCTTGGGGCTGCTGCCCATGCCGTGGCCCGCTTGGGGCTGCTTGTATCCCTCAGTTTGGCCCACGCGGGGCCCGATGGCCCGCGCGGGGATTTTGTGGCCGCCAAGGGATCCCACGCGGTGCAATGCCAGGCAGGCCCAGCCGGTCAAAAACGGTAGCCACCGCCGCAGGAGCAAGGGCCAGCTGCCCCGGCTCCCTCCCCCTCCCCTCCCTTGCCATTGCAAGGGGGAGGGGGTGGCTGGCTGGGTTGAACCAGCCAGAAACGGGCCGCAATGAGGCGCTTGGTCAGGTCAGGGGGGATTTCATCACCCCCTTGCCCAGGGGATGACAATGCTGCCTGCAGAGAGAGCAACCAGCGGTGGGGGGGATCTGATCACCCTTCCACCAGCAAAGAGAGACAAGAGGGGCGCTCTCCCCCCCCCCCCCCACCCTTTACCAAGGGGGAGGAGCAACGGGCTGAGGGGATCTGACCACCCCCATCCCACTATTCTTAACGACGCCCTGGAGGTATCAACCCCCAGGGCCCCTGGTGAGGGGATTTGGCCGCCCCCACCAGGAATTTGAGAGAAAGAGGGGGGGGCAGCATGTCTGCCGGTTACACCCCCCCCAAGTGAGGTCAAGATCGGACCCAGGTGAGTCCTGGGTCCCACCTGGCCCATATGTGGGGCCAGGGGCTTGCTGCATGAGGCAACCAGCCTGTAGGTAAGGAAATAAGAGTAACTGGGCTGGTTGTAACAGAAAACCAGCCAGGGGCTGGTTCAGCCCTGTAACGGTGGAAACACCAGAATGGACCAGAATAGGCTGGTTGTAAGGGTTCAGGGACTGACGCCATGTGGGCTGATGTAGTCCAATGTAGAGCCTGTAGAGCTTTTTTGTGGCGTAAAATTTTCTCTTTGGCTTGTTGTATCATGGGCTCACAAGAGGCCAATCTTTTGTACTTAAGGAGCTCTTCTCCCTGCTGTTTTCCATCCATTCATTCATCATCCAATCAAATTCATCAACAATATCATCCAACGTGTTTCCCCATTGTGAGAGCCCATCAAGCAATTATTGACACAAGGTTTCCAGGATTTCTTTTGCTTTAAATACTTCTCATTTTCCTAAGCTAATCTCTGGCCATAATTATAACACATTATCAGTACCAACATCATCATTAATTCCAAGCCATCTAGACCCTTGTACCTTACTCTGGAGAAATTCAAAGACCTCAAGTTTTCTAAGCAGATTTCCTATATCCCTAATGTTAGATCCACCAAGATAGTTCTGAACAGTCATAATTATAATTCTTGGGCTGTCCTTATGGATAGTAAGCTGGACAACATCCTATGTGGGGAGATAATGGATGCAGATGACACTTTGATCAGTTCAGAAGTGGATAAAAAGTCTTATCATCTCATCCTTAGGCATCTTGATGAGAATCATGTGACATGGGTTTCCAATACTCTTAGGGAAGATGAGAGAAGGATTGGAAGCATCCTTTTGAAGTTGCTTAAGTCCAAGTATGCTGGTGATTCTGTTCACCAGAAGGGTATAGCTTTCAATAAACTGTTTAAGTTACAATATTCAATTTGTAAACAGTTTGTTGCAGAGGCTAAGTCTAGCATAGCCAATTTTAAGTCATCAGGACTTAACATTGATCCTGAGTGTTTTTCACTCTTAATCCTTCAGAAGCTACCAAAGCAGTTTGATTCTTTTGTCAGAATTATTTCTCAATTGGATCCTCTTCCTGGGGAGGAGGATGTGCTTAAAAGGATTGAAAAGGATGATCTTCAGTTCAAGATGAAGGGGGGTTCTGGAAAAGCCCTTGTTGGAAAGACTGGAAAATCTAGCAAGAAGGAAAAAAAGGATTTTTCCAAGGTCTTATGCTATAATTGTCAGAATAAGGGGCATTATGCTAAGGATTGCAAGGAGGCCAAGAAGAGGAAGAAGTCCAAAGAGAATGACAAGGAGTTCAATCTCACTACTGAAAGCATTGCAATGGTGGCATTTGATGGTCCAATGGAAATGGTTGTTGGGGAAGAAGGTCCCAACAAGAAGGCCAAAATTGATGAGGATCAAGAAATGGACTTGATTGAGTACAAAGTGAGTAATCTTAACCTCAAAGATGAGAACTTATCAGTGACTGATAAAGCTTCTTGTCTATTGGGAGGATTGAAGGAGGACATTCTTGTTTTGATTGATTCTGGCTGTACAGATCACATGTTCTTGGAACGAAATTTATTTTCAAATCTTAGTGATTATGATGGAGTTGTAAATATTGATCATAAAGGCAGAAAAATTCAGATTGAAGGAATTGGAAAAGTTATTCTTGCAAATGACTTGAGTTTCAAAATTTCTTTTGAGAAAGTGTTCTATGTGCCAGAGTTGCCTTATAACCTTGTGTCCCTTGGAGTGTTGTGGAAAAAAGGTTTCCAGATTTGTTATCTTAAAGAAGATAAGTTTGTTATTGATATTAATGGGAGAACTGTTCTTAGTGGACAGGTTTGGAACAAGCTTTTGTGTGCAAGCTTGTTCAAAATCTCAGCTTTGAGCACTGTTGCTCACAATAGAAGTGGCCATAAGGTAAAGGACAGCAACTGTGAGAGTTGTACCTTACGGGCTAAGAATAGAAATGTGTTCTCAAAGAGTAGAGATTGCACTGATGTTCCTAGAGAGGAATTTTCCATTGATTTGGCAGGGCCATTCACACCAGAGTCCCTTGATGGGGCAAGATACTTCATCAATTGAGTTGATACTGCAACTAATTATGTTTGGGTTAAACCAATTCAATCTAAGGATCAGAACACAGAGGAGGTTTCTGTAGTCTTCAAAGTCTGGAAAAGAATGGTCTAATGAAGGAGATCAAGAGGGTTATCACCAATGGAGGTGGTGAATCTGTGAGTAAAGAGTTTGAGAGGTTATTGAAAGATTATGGTACATTCGTATAGTCACTAATGCAAGTACTCCACAAAATAATGGAATAGTTGAGAGAATGAATAGGACTTTACTGGACAATTTCAGAAATATTATGTCTCAATCTGGTCTACCAAAGTTCTTATGGGCTGAATTGATTTGTACAGTCTGTCTGTTGCATAACATTGTAAGTGTTAATGGGAAGTGTCCTTATTATCAGTTTTGGAAGTTGTACCCCAAAACATCACACCTAAGAACAATTGGTTGCTTGGTTTATTATAGTGTCCACAATAATGAGATGGTTGGAAAATTGGACCCTAGATCCAGAACAGGGGCACTTATAGGCTATGATTTAATAATTAAATTGTATAGTATCTATTTCCAGGGACAAGAAAGGTTATCTGTAGTAGGGATGTAAAATTTGATGAAATTAACTTTCCACTCAAAAGGAGTGAAGATTTTGTTTTGAATAATTCACAGCAAGAAATAGAATTAGCACCTATTTCACCAGCAAAGGCTGAGGAACATGTGGTTCCAGAAGATGAAGAGATGGCAGACGTGCCACCAGAGGGTTCAGTACCTGCTTCAGGGGAGTCCCTTAATTTGGAACCTGATGAGCCTCCACCTCCAGTTAGAAGCAGTGGTAGGATTAGAGTACCATTTGATAGTTACGTGGAATGGAAGTCCCATTATGCTGCCGCAGGATATGAGGAAGATACATTTCAGGAACATTGTATGCTCAATGAAGTCCTGGAGTTGAGTTCAGAAATGGGTAACAGGGTTAACCCAAATAGTTTTGGCCAAGCTATGAATTCTGATGAGAGAGCCAACTGGAAGAGTGCTATTTTTGAGGAATTTGATTCTCTAGAAAATAACTGTCTTTGAAGTGGTTAAGTGGGATTCTGTTCCAAAAGGACAGACCATTGTGGGGTCTAGATTTTTGTTAAACAAGAAGTTTGACACAAATGGAGTTTTGAAAAGATTAAAAGCTAGATTTGTTGCATAGGGCTTCAAGCAGAGAGAGGGTATTTATGACCAAGAAAATTTCTCACCCAGTGGAAGGCTTTCCACCTTCAGGTTCATCATTGCTCTGGCAGTGGAGTTGGGAGAAGAAATCAGACAAGCTGATTTTGTAACAGCAAACTTGAATGAAAAACTTGGAGAGGAGGAGAATGTTTATATGTCAATCCCTGATGGTTTTCATGAATGTTTAGTAGAGACTAAACCAGAAACCTTGAAGAAAATTTGTGTTAGAAGTTTTCTTTCAGAAGATAAAGGGGAATATGTCCTCAATCTGTGTAGATCCCTTTATGGATTGAAGCAAGCAGCTAGGTTGTGGTATAATACCATGAGTGAGAAACTGATACAGATTGGTTTCAAGACGTCTGAGGCCAACCCTTGTCTTTCTGTAAGAAAGGATGAAATTTTGTTTGTATGGGTCAATGACATTATCATTATTGGAAAAGGTACAAAGAGAGTCATGGAAACACTCAAACAGGAATTCAAGATAAAAGATCTTGGTCTGGCCCAACAGGTGCTAGGAATGAAAGTCAGTAAGAGAAAGAATGGTATTAAGTTTGACCAGAGCCATTACGTGGCATCTCTTCTTAAGCAATATGGCTTAGAGGATGCAAAGGAGTTTGGTACTCCCATGCATTCAAACATTTGTTTAGAGAAGTCTACAGATGAGAAGTATCTGGAGTTTGTTCAATCTGGGAACAACTACAGGTCAGCTATTGGATTGCTTAATTATTTGCAGCAGTGTACAAGGCCCAATATTGCTTTTTCAATTGGTGTCTTGTTGCAACACTTAGAGAATCCAAGCATGAGGCATTGATCAGTGTTTAAGAGAGCTATGAGGTATCTTAAAGGAACGCACAGTCTGGGACTGTTGTTTACAAAGTCAGCAAACTTTGATTTGGTTGGTTATTCCAATGCAAGTTGGTCAGATGGTAACACTAGGGAATCCACTAGGGAATCAACAAGTGGTTTTGTATTCTTCTTAGCTAAGAATCTGGTTTCATGGATGTCCAAGAAGGTGTTGGCAATAAGTCTTTCATCAACAGAGGCTGAGTATAGAGCTTACTTAGTAGCTTCACAGGAAGCAAAAAGGTTGAGAAAAGTCTTAGAGGATACACATAAGCCACAAGGGCTTTTGTTGTTTTATTCTGATAGCCAGAGTGCCATTGCGTTGGCGCAAAACCAAGTGTCCCATTCAAGCAAAAACATATCAATGTTCACTATAACTATATTTGAAATGCACTTAAATGCAAGGATATTGTGTTGAGGTACATGCCCACTGGAGCAATGATTGCAGATATCTTGACTAAGGCTTTAGATAGGAACAAGCATCAAGGATTTGTGACTAATATGAGGATTTAACCCCTTTTGGATTAAGGGGGTGTGTTAAAATACGTATGCACTTATGCGTGTGCTACGTATAAGTTTAATCCAAATGGGATGCAAATGTGGGCCTCTGTGGCCCATTGGACACACGCATGGACCATACAGGCCCATGTTGATTTCACAGATTTGGGGAAACTGGCCTCAAAATGCATGGAACAGGCCTATTGGTACACAGGCCCTAACGGGCCTGGTGGGGGATATGGGCAAATACAGCCAGATGGGCTTGTATGAGCATAATTGGGCCCAAGGTTTATTTTGGACATACTTGGCCAGACGGGCTGGCCCGCCAAAGCGGGTTTGTCTCAGGTTTTGGGCTTGGGGCGGCCCATTGGGGCCGCCACCAATGTTGCAGCCTGCTTGGAGCTGCTGCCGGGCTGCGGCCCGCTCGGGGCCCCTTGTATCCCTCCGTTTGGCCCACCCAGGGTCTGACAGCCCGCGCAGGGCTGTCGCGGCGGCCAAGGGATCCCGCACGGTGCAACACCGCGCAGGCCCAGCCACCGCTGCAGGAGCAAGGGCCAGCTGCCCCGGCTCCCTCCCCCTCACCTTGCTTGCCATTTCAAGGGGGAGGGGGTGGCTGGCTGGGTTGAACCAGCCAGCCACCAACCGCAACAAGGCGGTTGGTCAGGGCAGGGGGAATTTCATCACCCCCTTGCCCAGGGGATGAGAATTCCGGCTGCAGAGAGAGCAACCAGCGGTGGGGGGGATTGGATCACCCTCCCACCAGCAAAGCAAGACAAGAGGGGCGCTCTCCCCCCCTTTACCAAGGGGGAGGAGCCATGGGCTGAGGGGATCTGACCACCCCCATCCCACTATTCTTGAAAACACCCTGGGGGTATCAACCCCCAAGGCCCCTGGTGAGGGGATTTGACAGCCCCACCAGGGATTTGGGAGAAAGAGGGGGGAAGGCATGTCTGCCGGTTACACCCCCCCCCCCAAGTGAGGTTGAGACCGGACCCAGGTGAGTCCTGGGTCCCAACTGGCCCATATTTGGGGCCAGGGGCTGGCTGCATGAGGCAACCAGCCTGTAAGTAAGGAAATAAGAGTAACTGGGCTGGTTGTAACAGAAAACCAGCCAGGGGACTAAACAGCAAAGGGGCTGGTTCAGCCCTGTAACGCTGGAAACACCAGAATGGACCAGAATAGGCTGGTCGTAAGGGTTCAGGGACTGACACCATGCGGGCTGATGTGGTCCAAACCAAGTAACATGGTCTGTAGAGCCTGTAGAGCTTTTTTGGGGCGTAAAATTTGCCTTTTGGCTTGTTGTATCATGGGCTCACAAGAGGCCAATCTTTTTTACTTAAGGAGCTCTTCTCCCTGCTGTTTTCCATCCATTCATTCATCATCCAATTGAATTCATCAACAATATCATCCAACATGCTGCCCCATTGTGAGAGCCCATCAAGCAATTATTGACACAAGGTGTCCAGAATTTCTTTTGCTTTAAATACTGCTCATTTGCCTAAGCTAATTGCTGGCCATAATTATAACATAATTATCTCCAATAAAGGTAAACTCTGATTCTCCTGAGCTCTCCAATGATGATTCACTCCCCTTGCACTCTAATAAATTTCCTCCCCCATACAACTAAAGGAAAGCTTCCTTATATATACAAAAAAAGAATGCAAGCCGCAAATGGAAGACCCCCTTGTATCCATGCATTCTGCACTGACCTGCCTTTGCTACTCCAAAAAAGGAATGTGAACTGCTAATGAAATACCCCTTTTCCCACTGCCTCCATTTGTTTGCACTGATCCTCCTTAACAATAGTCCAATCCTTACCCAATCCAATGATTTGCAGTAGAATTGGTGATCCTTTTGCCTATTCCCCCTAACAGTTGAGTCCCTCCAATGCATTACTAACAAAAGATCCTCCTTGATCTTCCCTAGAGGATTACTCCCAATCCCACATGCAGAATAACTATGAATCCCCAACAATCCACATGCTGCCTCCTCAACTTCAGGATTCATCACCACGCAGCGCTCCGCAATCTCAGTGCATATCCCATAATTGGCCTAATCCTTACTTCTTTGCTTTGATCACTTTCTTCCCCATTAGTAAACCTACTGCCGGAGAGGGAACGTTATGTTTGACTGCGCAATTTCCACAAAAGGCAAAAACTCCAGCCCATTCTTGTCATTGTGCCCACAAAAAGCAGGCGCCGCACCAATGCCAAGACTTCAGCTATTGTACTCCAAAATAGACTGTCCACCAACACGCTTCTCTGAGCCTATTGTACTGTGGACTTCCACCCACAGCTGAGCCGCTCCAATTAAAATGTCCAGTAGTGCGCCCACTTGCCTCCATGTCTATAAATAACCACCACCTCCCCTCACAACTTGAATTCTGTCCCCAGGATTCCCCGCACTCCACAAAATCTAGAGCTTCCACCAAAACCCTTTGAACTCCAACTCCTAACACCCTTCAAACTCCAAAAGAAAGACAAAATCCCACCATGGAAACGTGCAAATACTGCGCAAAGATGTGAAGAACATGTACCCAAACCACTGGTTTCCCAGCCTGCAATTCCTGTTGTCTAGGCCATTGCAGGTTCTTGTTTGTCGCTCTGACCCCTGGATCCTCACGGACTTGCCCTCCACCCCATCCTTGTGCTTCTACCGGATCCTGCTGCAAATGCCGCCGCAGCAGACCAATGGCTGATTTTTTGGTGGATGATGACAAGTCAATCAATACCAAAGATTGGACTCCGGAGCTGGACCGCGCCGCCTTGTTGTTGCCTGTGGCAGAGGCCACGGACCATCTTTCCCCCCCTCCTCAATGCGCCAACTTCCCTACTGCAGCCACCTGGGGAGATGCTACCCAAGCCTGGGGCCAACGCCATAACCTGAATGTCAGACTTGGGCAAGTACCACACGGGCCCAAAACAGCCCCCGCCTTTGTCCAAGTAGCAACGCCTCTGATACCCCTGCCAACAGCGCCCAACGTCCCACTATTTTGTCTGCCATCACCCACTCCTCTGGTGTCCACCACTCTGACCACGTCTCCTCCAACCACAACACCTCCTGCAGAGGTTGAGTCCCTGTTCTCAGTCATTGCAATTAGCTCCAATTTGCCACCTGTACCTTGTGATTTTTTTTACTGACCCCTCCTCATCCTCACACAGCTCCTGCACCTCACAATGAACCACTGTTTTCCCCGTCTCCGGTCCAAAGATCTCCGCCTCACTTGTCTCCAATACGGAACCCATCTCCTCAGATCCTCTCACAGACCTCTGACTCCTGCCCTTCTTGGTTGACCCAATTCCGCCTGACCTCTCCGTACCACGCAGCCATCCAAAGCAACAACAAAAAAGGCAGTCAAGGAATTGAGGAATTCAAAATGGACCAGTACTTCTGCAAATAGGATGAGCAAATACTGGCCATGCTCCAACATTTGGTTGGGATCCCAGCCGCGGAGTTTTGCAAGCTCCTTGGCAAGGATCATTGTGCAGGTGGTGAGCTCTGCCACATCATCTTCCTTCCTCAGATTTCTCCCTCCTCTTGAATTATTTCCGCACCCTCCTAAATCTTGTACATAGTTAAATAATTAAATATGATGCCTGACCCTCCCCAGAAAGGAATCCTCTTGATTCCCCGCACCATCCTACAAAAATGAGAAACGCAAACAAAAGAAACTCCGCAGACCCCTAGTGAGAACCCCTTCAAATATGAGAATGAGACAAATAGAACTGAGACAAAGAAAAAGACTCCAAACTCCGCAAATAACTATCTCCTAAGGGACCTGGACCACCCCAGACAAAGGCCTCTAAGACTAGACCTTCCACCCTGCTCTGGTGATCTTAGCTTCCCCGTCCCCCCACAACTTGAATGTTGACACCAAATTTCAATTCTCTGAGGACTCCTCCTCCAAATACTCCTTCTCCTCCGCAGCTGGCTCACTTACATCAACCATTTCTTGATTGTCATCTCCCAAACCTGCCTTTTTGTCAAAATCCATAGTTCCCCACACGTTGAATTTCTTTACGTTAGCTGCCGCCGCCTTCCACTTGAGCAGAGTTCCATCTAATTCCTCCAAGTGATAACTCCCACCCGGAAACTTACTAACAACCCAATAAGGACCGTTCCAGCAATCCCCAAAAAGCTTACCCCACTGTGTCTCCAAGCTCCAATTATAAAGCAGAACCAGGTCGCCTCTCTGCAAAGGGTACTGCAAGCAATCAGCACAACACTTGTCCCAGGACCGCACCAACTTACCCTGACTGTCCCAAAGCCTCTTTGCTGCCTTTTCCACCATTTCCTTCTGCAGAAAAAATTGCTCTGCCCAGGCCACAACTAGATCCTCAATGGTATTAACCTTCCACCAGTTGATAGAGAGGTAATTCAAGGCTTCTATATATACCAGAAGCACCACCTGCCGCTCATACAAGAGCTTTTAAGGCAAATAACCCATCCCCCGCTTGACTGATATCTGATCTGCAAACAGCACAAATGGCAGGGTTTCCTGCCACTTCTTCCCTTTACTTCCGCAGATCTTGTACATTGTATCCTTAATCAGCTGATTACCCCTTTTTATTGCCCCTGCTCCCTCTGGATAATACTCCCTAACTTTCCCAAACTTTGCCCCGCAAGATTCAACCAGCCTCCAAAGATTACCACAAAGCTTTTCCCCGCCATCCACCGTGATGAGCCGCAAACACCCAAAACAAGCAAACCAATCCTCCTCCAAAAACCACCCCAACTTCTCTGTAGACAGCTTAACCAACAGACGCGCCTCCACCCACCCTGAAAAGTTGTCCCAAGCCACAAGCAGATAAGGGAACTTTCCTGCCTTGATATGGACCACGTCCAGAGAGACCCTCCCAAAAGGGTGTCCTCACCCATTGGAATACCCACCTCCCTAGGTAATCTGGTACTCCGCAGTTGACAAGATTTGAAACTCCGAACCCAATCTTGCACCATTTGCCCCAGACTGGGCCACCAGAACCTGGTCTTAACCCTTCTCTGCATCTGAGCCTCTCCTTGATGTCCTAAGTCATTGTGAAGATTCCCCATCAACTCCTCCTGATCCTCCTGCTTTGTGACCACAACCAAAGGTAATGGAAGTTCCCACTTCCACAACTGACCATCCTGACAAAAGAAATGCAAGACCTTCTGCCAAACCCATCTAACCTCCGTTGCCAAAAAACCTTCAGGAATAAGGAGCATCCAAAGATACTTTTCCAATTCCTGAAACCTTCCAAACTGTTTCAAGGGAAGTTTCCCAACCTCCGCAGCTGTAGTGGCCACCATCAGAAGCTTCTCCTCCACATCCAAATCCCCTTCCCCTGCGCGCCGGACCTCCGGATACCGTAACAAGGAATCCAGCATTGTAAAGACCTTCCCAGGAACGTGCCTGACTGTGAAATTGAACAATTGTAAGTATGCAATCCACCATGTGATAGGGGCATTAGGCAAGGTTGGGGAATTAATCATTCTGGTCAGTTCTTCCGCATCCACCAGGAGTTCAAAAGACACCCCCCACAGCACATGCTGTAATATCCGCACCATCCTTATCACTGCGCACAGCTCCAAATTGGGCTGGAAGTACCAAGATTCCACCTCCAAAAAGGTTACCAACTCATAGAGTACTTGCCTTTCTTTCCCTTTTTCTTCCTGTGTCAGCACACCTCCCGCATCAAACTTGCTCAAGTCCACCGCTAGCCAGATCCCTCCTTTCTTTTAGTCAAGGTCCTTCAAAATTATTTTCCGCCCAACAATCTCCTTTAGCTCCCAGAATGCACAATTGCATTCCTCAATCCACACCCACTCCACCCCCCTTCTAATCAGTTTCCACAACAGGCTTTCTATCTCTGCAAAATGCTCAACAAAGATCCATACCCATCCACATAAGCCTAAAAACTAGGAGAAGTGAGTAGCATTCCATGGAGTAGGCCATTCCAAAACTTTTTTAACTTTTGCCTTAGTTATTTTCCTCCCTTTTGTGGCAACCTCTTGGCCAAGGACTTCCAAGGCTGGAACGCACACCGCAAACTTCTTACTGGAAACAGTCAAACCTGCTTCCTTGATCCAGAACAGGATTCTCTCCGAATTTGGCGTGTACTCCCAGACAGACTGCCTGATTCCTGAATTTCCTGCAATATTTTCTCCACTGTAATCACTCAATGGCCCCTTGATACCCGCGTCATCAATTACTATCTGTACTGTTTCCAGAACATCATCCTGCAAAATCCAAGTCATTTGCACCTGGTAAACCGCTACCAAATTAGTTGCCCCCTGCAGAAGCCGCGTTAACTGGAGTGGCCCCAACTGGGTTTTGAACACCATCATTGGACAGGACTCTGGATGTAGCTCCCGCTGATTGTACCCCCCCATAACATCTACTGACCAATAGCAAACTCTTCCAGTCATATTCTCCACAAGCTCCTCCACCTGCGGGGGAAACCCTGTGTCTCTGATTGTGACCAAGTTTAACCTCTGCAAGTTGTGGACAATTGGCAAACTCTTCCCATCCTGCTTTAGTACCACAAAAATGAGACTATAATAACTGGAACAGGAAGGCTTGTTCAGACCTGTCTGCAAACGCTCCTGTACCAACTCTGTAAACTGATCCTTTGCCGCTGCCAGAATAGGAATGGTTTTGATCTGCAAAGGGTCATGAGGCACCGTAGGTATCCAGTAGGGGTCCAAAATCTCATGAGTGAGTATCCCCCGCTCTTTTGGAATAAAAGACAGCACCCTCCTCTGCATCACAATCACCTTCTTGAGTAATTTTACTTCCTCCTCTGGCAACCACCCCTCTGGCCCAAAGTTAAGTTCTGCCATCTGCTCCTCTGTCAAAACCGTTGGATCCTTCTCCAGGATTGTGAGTTTCAAAGGCAACTCATAAGGGTCCCATGACCAATGGATAGGACTCATTGGTTTATTGAGGTCCTGCTTCATTGGTTTATTATGCGGTTGGACCTTCTTGGCAACCAGTTTGTATTTTCTTCCAAAGGCCCGCACCTCAACAAAATTTTCTCCCTCAGTTGTCTCCTCTATTTTTAATCTTTGACCTGCAACAAAATCTGGGTTGCTCACAATTGTGGCACAAGGGTAGCTGCTTGTGCTGATACCCATTGGAGGTGCATACAAGGAAGGACTCACTTTTGTTCCTATCTCCGCTCCCATCAATTTTGTGCCACTCCCGCTCTTCTCCATATTTCCAAAGCACGCTAGACATTGCTACAGGTTTTCCTCCTCCCTGCTCCTTATCTGTTGACCGTCTGCGCAAGGAAAAAGTGTTCCCCACACAGGTCATACGGCCAACATTTAAAAATCCTCCGCCAAATTGTTGTGGCTGCCTTCCGCAAGAGGGCAGCCCTTTGGATGTTCCCATCTGCCACTTTCATTCCAACAGATTGTTGTTTTTTAGTGTTTCCCTGAGGCCTCCACCACAGTAAGGAGTTCCTCCCTAGTATCTGGACAGGAGCCAAGAGATGCCCCAAAGGCAAAAAGGAATGGCCTACCAATTATGACCTCCGACCTGCTTAGTACCAAATACAATAGCGGAGCCAATACCTTTTCCACTTCTGTCATTTCTTTCTCCACCACCCCTTTGACCACCCATTCAAAACCTCCTAAGGTCCACAAACCAATGTTTGCCTTGTGTCAGACCAATCCCAGGTTGGTTGCCAATTTCAAAGGAAGGAAATTTACCATTGAACCACTATTGACCATTGCCCAACACTGTTCACCTCCAATCTGCATTTCCACATATCCCAAAGAGCACATCATAGCAAGGCTAACTCCTAAAAATTCTGCCCCTGCGTTGAGAGAACCAAACTTTTCCTCTTCCCTGGGTTTGGGTTTGTCCTCCTTATTCCCTGCAAACTGCTTGAACGCTGAAACCATTTCCTCCGCCATTACTGGTGAGATTTCCGCTAGTTCCTTCAAAGTTACGCAAACCAGGTGGTCTGTTCCGCAAATTCTTTTTGCTATCTCTCTGGCCCTCCTGCGGGATCCCCCTGCTTTGACTACAGCTTCCTGCTCTGGTTCTTTTGCAGGAGTTGGACCATCAAGGTCCATTCTCCTTTCATTGGAGCAGATGTCTCTAACCTCTGCCAAAACTTCTGGGGGTTCCCAAGTTAAAGGAAAAGCATACCCCGCTGAAGCTATAGCTTCTTTCTTCTCTGCAGCTGCTGCTTGGGCCAGATCTTGTGGCCAAGGTTGATCCAGCATATCTGGTATAGTTTCTCCTGAAGAGTAGAAGCATTCCCTTCCATCTGTCTTAACTATCTTGCTCCGTATGTCCGTCCTCAGATCTTTACCCAACCTTTTAAGATGGCTGTCTTCCCAGCAATAATAGCATTTGAAGATGAAAGTTTTGCCTTTTTTTCCTTGGAAGCGCTCCTGATGGTCCCTGAGTTGGTGCAGTAGATGTTGTTTTTGGTGGTTCCTGGACTGTCCCAGCCATTATTGCTTTAGCTTTCTGCCAGAAAAGACGCATTTCATTCAACATCTCTGTCATTTCAGCAGTTTCCTTTGGTGTTACCCGCCCTTTTGACCTTTTCATCAGCACGTCCTTCTTCTCTGGACCCTTTGGGTCTTCCTTCATAACTTCTGCTAATTCCAACTCGCCTACAACCGCCGCCCGGATATCCTTCATGTCTGGAAGTAGGGTTACCCCTCCATCCTGCAACCTACAAATTAATCCTCCATTGTAGAGCTTTCTGTGGACCCTTTGGCGCAACTTAGAGCTGAGCCCCCGCATAAAAGTCCTCTTGACAGAGCCAGTATGCTCCGCCAAAATTTTTTTGAAAACAACATACTTCAAACCAATCAAATGAGGAAAAATACACACCAAACAATGTCCGCAAGGAAACACCTCCTTGCTTTGCCGTTTTGGTTGCAAGACGCTTGAGAACCACTTTCATACTTCAAACCAATCAAATGAGGAAAAATACACACCAAACAATGTCCGCAAGGAAACACCTCCTTGCTTTGCCGTTTTGGTTGCAAGACGCTTGAGTTCCACTTTGCGGAACCTTGACTCCCATGACCCCCATTTTTCCAGCATTTCCTCCTGCAACTTTGCCCAATCCCACTCTCCATGCCCCTCCATATCCTCCACATTGGGCAGTTCCTCCTTGTCTGGAATGAAGTTGACAATTTCCCAGACACAGTCAACTTCATCTGCGCCTTTTCTGTTGGCCGGGTTCTTGAATTGTTCCAGAAATTGGTGAACATCCTCCAGACAAAACCTAACTGCAGGGTAGTCCCTTGGCCTAATTTTTGCTCCGCTTCCTTTCTGCTCCTCTGGCATCTCCGGCGCTGCATAAATTGATTGCCCCCCATGGACACTCTTGGTGGCGGCCCTGCCGGACTGGCGGTCTGACAAGTGGCGCACTACCAGTTGCCTGTTGGTGAATTGGAAGTGATTCAACCAAACAGGACTCAAAATCTCCAATCATCTTGTTGTAAAAGAAAGAATAAAAAAACTAAAAAAAACTATTTCCCCGCAGACAGTACCAGGTATTATAACAGAGAAAGGACCTTCCCAGCCAGACCCCCAATTTGTGGAAAGAGATTGTGTGTTTGGTAAATTCCCCACAACAATATAAAGTTCTCCACAACAATCTTGCTCCAAGTTTGGGAAAGCCCACTAGCCCTTGAGTTACACTCCTAGACCTCTACAATTCATAATCAAACTCCGCTTCCGCACTCAAGCCAGAAACCACTAAAGCTAAATTGCAATGAAATAATAGTAAATAAACAAGACAAACTCCCCCACAAGCTCCGCACTTGAACTATTTCCCTAAATATGACCTCTGAGAACTCTTGCTGGTAACTACACTCCAAAGTAAAAGAAGGAAGGAATAACACTATGATACGCCGTAATAATCTCTGATAAAGGTAAAATCTGATTCTCCTGAACTCTCCAATGATGATCCACTCCCCTCCCCACCCTAATAAATGTCCTCCCCCATACAACTAAAGGAAAGCTTCCTTATATATTCAACAAAAGAATGAAAGCCACAAATGAAAGACCCCCTTGTATCCCTGAATTTCACACTGACCCGCCTTTGCTACTCCAAAAAAGGAATGTGAACTGCTAATGAAAGACCCCTTTTCCCACTTCCTCCATTTGTTTGCACTGATCCTCCTTAACAATAGTCCAATCCTTACCTAATCTGATTATTTGCAGTAGAATTGGTGATCCTGTTTTTAATTCCCCCTAACAGTTGAGTTGCACTGATGCATTAATAACAACAGATCCCCCTCAATCTTCCCTAGTGGATCACTCCCAATCCTGAATGTGGCATAACTATGAATCCCCAAAAATCTGCATGCAGCCTCCTCAACTTTAGCTTTCATCACCACACAGTGCTCTGCAATCTCAGTGCATATCCCATAATTGGCCTAATCTATACTTCTTGGCTTTGATCACTTGCTTCCTCATTAGTAAACCCACCTCTGCAGAGGGAAATTTATGTTTGACCGCGCAGTGTCTGCAAAAAGGCAAAAACTCTGGCCCATTCTTGCATTGTGCCAGCAAAAAGCACGCGCGGCACCAATGCCAAGCCCTCAGCTATTTTACTCCAGAATAGACATTCCGCCAATGCACTTCTCTGAGCCTATTGTACTGGGGAATTCCACCCACGGCTGAGCCACTCCAAGTCAAATGTCCAGTAGCGCGCCCACTTGCCTCTGTGTCTATAAATAACTACCACACCGTCCCCCCCACTCTCTTTTCTACCTAGGTGACCAGCAGGGGTGGTCAAATCCCCTGCTGATTGCCTGGGACAACGTTTGCCCCATGTGGACCAACCAATTAGTGGGCCAGAGGGGAATCAGGTCCCCCCAGCCCTTGGCGCCTCCCCCTTGATAACAGGGGGGAGAGTGCCCCGCTCTTTTTTCCTTTCCACTTTGCACAGGTGGGAGGGTGATGAAATCCCCCCCACCGCAGGTTGCCTTGATGAGACTGTCCTAGGCCTTATTGGTAGTTAAGTGGTCTGGAGGGAAATCAGATCCCCCCAGCCCTTGGCACCTCCCCCTTGGTAAGGGGGGGGGAGAGCGCCCCGTCGCTTGCTTGCTTGGGTGGGGGGATTGCGCCCCGTTGCTTGGTTGCTCAGGGGGGGTGACTCCATTTGGAGTCCCTCTACCCCCCTACAATGGCCCCACGCGGGCCATTGGGCCCTTCAATGGGCAATGAGCAAGAAACAGTTTCCCCAAGCGGGCTGCAACATGAGCAGAAGCCCCAACAGGCTGTAACAGCCCAAAAACACAAAATTACTACTTTGACGGGCTAGCCTGGCTGGCCACGTATGTCCGAAATGGGGAAGAGGCAAAATAATGGCCTTTTAAGCTCATTTGGTTGGGTTTGCCCATCCATCCAAATGGGCCTGTGATGGCCCGTGTGCCAAATGACTTATTTCACATGTTTTTAGGCCAGTTTCCCTAAATCTGTGACATCCACATGGGCCCATGTGGTCCATGTGTTTTTCCAATGGGCTGTAGAGGCCCATATGTGCAACCCATTTTGATTGCACCTATACATGGCACACATGTAAGTGCCTACTTATTTTAACACCTGGGTGGTGTTAAATTCACAACCCATTTGAGTCATGAACAGAGGTTCACAGCTTGAAAATTTAACCAGATGCTCATCTTTGGTGATTATTGATTTTTTTAATGTGATTTTAATTTTTACTAAGTGAGTTTTGATTGTAGGAACCAAAGTTTAAATACCTCAACCAAATACCTGATAAATTACATAAGTTCTTGGGTGTTTTTTTGGATCTGGGAAATATTCAATTCACAACCTTGCAACCCCCATTCACTACCTAAAAGGGATTGTGTGGTGCAATTTTCAACTCATTTAAGTTTCAAATGGCCATTTGCAACTCAGGTGGGTTGTGAATGGCAGTTTATGACCCGTTTTGCGTTGCAAACCATGCCACGCAACCCATTTTGGTTTGTGAATGGCAAAAAAAAAATATTTTTAATTTATTTAAGGGTGATGAAAAATTCACAACTCCCAGTTGTGTGGGAGTTTTTTAGGTCCCTACATGGCCTTTCTGAGCCGTGGGGGCCCATACACGACTACAAAAGGCCATTCCAAACACGGGCAACCCCCGGGGGGTGTATAGGAGCTTTTTACCCCCCAAAATGGCAATTATTTATTTATTTATTTGTTCATTTGTTCATTTATTTATTGATTTATTGGTTTATTCATTAAATAATTAATGAATTAATTAATTAATTCATTCATAAATTTGTTTCTTTATTTTTTTATTTTAACCAAAAAAATCAAAATATTTTGTTTCTTGGTTGATTTCTATTTTTTTTTTTTTTAATTTTTATTCATTTTATTTTATTTTTTTATTGTTTTTATTTAAGCCCACAACACTTGTAGTTTTGTGGCATCCCCACAAGACCGGACTGTGGTGTGTGGTTGGCACAACCCTTTGAGCCGTGTGGAAATGCACATGGCTCAAATGTAGTCATGTGGCGTGCCACACGGCCCCTTTTGAGTCATGTCAACAGCTCAATGAGTTGTGAATTTAACATTACCCTTCAATCAATTAATTTATTTTTATATTTTTAGTTTTTTATTTTTATTTCATTTTGTTTTACTCTATTTATATATATATATATATATATTATATTTATAATTTTAATTGAATTCATTAATTTATTTTTTATTTATTTATTTATATTTTTAATTTAATTGATTCATGTATTTTTTATTTGTCTTTTTATTTTTAATTATTTTTTTAAAATCAAACAAAGAAAAAATAGATAAAAAAAGTAAAAAAAATTAAATATATATATATATATATATATATATATATATATATATATATATATATATATATATATATATATATAAAGTGCCCATATATAAAATAAAAGAAAGGTTGCAAACAACTTTTTGCAACTCAAATGGGTTGCAAACATCCATTTGCAACTCAGATGGGTTTCAAACAGCATTTTGCGCCTGATCACAACCGCAGGGTTGTAAATTTAACATTTCCCTTTTGAATCCTGTTGGTGGTGGAAATTGTGGATTTGGAGTGATTGAGAAATCATTTGGGTATGATGAAAATGGATGGTTTAAATTCCAGAGGGAAATGATTTAAAAATTGAGGAAACATAAGGCATGCTTTGCTAAGATACTTGGTGGTAGCCAAGAGTTCAAAAGATCAAAAAAGGCTTGATGTTGAAGACATCAATGAAAAGATTACCTCTTCAAAATGGCTTTCAAAGTTGGGTATGGGTCAAATAATAGCAGATAATTATGCAAGGCCATTTTTTTTCATTTCACTGCAGTCATGTTGTACTTATACTGCTATGAAAATGACTGTAAAAGAGCCATTATATTTCATATTCATTTCCTTTTTTAACAATAACAACTTGGTTCATGAATTACTTGAGGTAGATATGATTCCAATTCCACCCATTGTATCAAAAACTTCTTCTTTGACATCAAAGAAAGCTTCTGGTTGGGTTTATCATCTCAAAGATCAACTGGATTTGTATTCACATTTATAGACATCATATAATTTCATCATTTTGGTTTGGGTTTTGGTCAAACATGTAATTCTGATGCTGATATTGTACTTCTATTGATATAAAGGGTTACCACATTTTGAACATCAATATTTTGAGTGTTTTGATTTAACATCATTATTTTGAGTGTTTTGATTTAACATCATTATTTTGAGTGTTTTGAGTTAACATCATTATTTTAAGTTTTTTAAATCATATTTTATGGTTAATTCAGTTCAACTTTTTTTGGGATGATCCCATAATAAGGAGTATTATTACTTCTTATGATGGATTAGATTAAGACAAGTTGAACTTTTTTTTTTGAATTTTTAATTTAGGGCTAGTCCATTGAGGTGGACTTGTATCAAGTACCCCTCAAGGGACTGGTCCTATCATTTTAGGGGTTTGGCTTAGGCTTGCACTAGTCCAATCAAATAAGTTCAAATTATTTTGGGCTGATCCCATCATCAGAAGTATTTTCACTTCTTATGATGGGATCAGCTTAAAACAAGTCAAAATTGTTTTTGGGGGGTTTTTTACTTTAAGGATTTCCCATTGAGATGGACTTTAATTCCTCTTTTCTGAGGGTTTATTGATTGAATTTATGAAATGATAAAAATAGAATGATATGGATTAATTCTTTTTTTTAATTCAATTTAGTTAAATTTTGTTTTGATTCAATTAAGTTTCTTTTTTAATATACAATAAAATGGTTTTATTTTATATTATGTTAAGTTTTTTGATTCAAAAACTATATTTTATTGTATTTTATCTCAGGGCTTTATTGTATTTATACTTTTCCTTTTTATTATCATTTACCCATTTTTATTTTTTTTGGGCACAATTTCTTTAATGTTTTTATAATTTTTGATGGTTTATTTTTATCTATTCATAGGGGCATGAATGTGCATTCATGGCCCTGGATTTTTGAAATCTTTAAAATATATATATATTCATATTTGAACTTTTTGTTTCAATTTTTTTGGATTTTTCTTTTTTACTCTTTTTGATTCATTTGTTTCTCTATGGTTTTTTTTTCAATTTTTATTTATTTTGATTTTTCTTGATATTGATTTTATTTTATTTTTTCTCACAACACTGGAGTTTTGAACAAGTCATGAAAGGCACACCATGAATTGAAATTGGTTGTGGGGGGCCCCAATAACTCAAAAGGGTTGTGAACTATGCCAAACAACCCATTTTAAGTCATGTAGGGGTTGTTTAGGGTTGTGAATTTATCATAACCCAATTTTCTTAACTGAGAAAAAAAATATTACATAAACCTCAAATAAGCATTTTAGTTTTCTGAAAATTTTGCATCTGATATGCCCTAATGAAATTTTAAGATAGAAAAAAATACTCCCAGAAATAGCTTCAATAAACCATTCTCAGAATACATAACCCCTGGGAATTATTCATTCCCTAAAAATCAAGAAGTGTGGGAAAAAATTCTTCCTTTAGATTCAAACCTTCAAATCAAATTAATTTTCATTGGAGGGAAGAAAAGAAATTTTTGGATCAATAATAAAGGAAATTTATGAAATTCATGGATAAAAATTTCTTTTGAATCCATTAAATATATGGAACTTTATCAAAGATTGATATTCAAAGTAGGAATCAGTACAAGGACTGATATCATTGAAAATTATGTATATTGATATTATTGAGAGAATTCTCACAGATTGGGCTTTATTTTCTTCAATAATTGTAGCACATTCAAAAATGAAGTGAGAAATTTCAAAATAATTCACTTCTAAACTGAAACCAATGGCAAATTAATGTTTTTTTTATTTTTTTTTTTGAATCTGAATCTTTTTCTCTTGTAGAATTTTTGTACTACTTCTTCAGAATTTCTTTTTTCCAAATTTGAATTTATTATCCCAGGAATACAAATTTTAATGTGATGTATAAAAATCAATCCCGTAAAAAAAAAAATTCATTCCTTAATTCATCAAAAGAAATGAAATGAATGTAAATTTCCAAAATCATTTATTTATAGTTTGAAAAGATTTCACCCATATATTTTCCAATGATAGTTCCAAACTTGAAGACATTTGTGCTAGAGATTTAAATGAATTTGTTTAACTTTCACCAGGTTAAAAATGGAGGCACATGCTAGCATGTGCCACCCTGTAAAAATGTTTCAACTTGGTTACAACTGGGTTTTATCTCTGTCCTAATTCAGGCAATCTATTCAAATAACTCCCAAATACTCACACCACAACTTCTGTTGAAATATTCTATGACCATTTACAATCAAATATTATTCATCTTGAGTTACAATTGCAACTGCTTGAACACAGTTGCAATTGTAACTCAAGGCTTCTTTAAAATTTCTAAGATAGTTTGGTGATGTATGACCAAAAAAATAAGTTTTATATAGATTATAACAATTCTGTTAAATTTTTTCATTCTTGGAAATTTCTAAAATTTGAAGTATTTTTTCAAAAACCTTCAAAGTTAAATAAATCAATCTAACTCAGGAGAATTTTACTGCTGAAAAACTGTAACTTTTAACTTGGAAAACAACCCCACTACAGCTGGGTCCTTATTCACTTCAGAAAAAAAAATCTATCCTGTTTTCAAACCTGTTCTTTGATCTAATATACTCACAAGGAGGGGCCTGTGTATGCATCACAACTTTGATAAAAAACCCAGTATTTCAAGAATATGTCATGAAGGCTTTCAGTTTCACAAGATTCTCCAAGAAGCTTATTATCTTCAACAAAAATCAATATTAAGAGCTTGATTAGCTATTTTATATATACTACCAGAATATTCCTCAACTTTCAAAAGTTTTTTAGGGCCTTTTTACCCATGTTTTTGGTTGAGAGTGAACAGAAACATCAATCTTTTTTCTTATTTTCCATCATGTTCAGGAATTTTAAAATTTAATTTCTAAAAAATTGATCAAAGAAGTTCATCATTTAACTACAAATTCAAAGCATTATTGTAGCTGGACTTCTTAAGAAAGCACAATTTTTTCAAATTAAAAAAATAATTTTTTTTTTTGGTTACTCTTGTTACCCTATTATGCAGAGCTTCATCATGAGCTTCAAAAGCCCCACAAAAGAGGTGGACAAAAATAATCATTGATTCAGTAAGATGAAATCAATCTATAATTTTTTTCCAATGTTTGTCCCCCTTGCTGATATTCCATTTTGGTGATACCATTGTAGAGAATCAATTTATTAGTAGAATTTTAAAGTTTTTATTATGTACCTGCCCCCAAAATTTCCCTGAAGCTTTCTTTTTTGCATATATTTTAATCAGGGGGTGAAACCTGGTTTTTGGTTTTTTCATTGACTCCACAGCATCTGCTTTGTACTGAATAAATTTTCAAATATCTTTCACAGGTTGTTTTTAGGCTACAGAATTTCTAAATTTGTTAAATAGCATTTTTAACCATTCAAATATTCAAACTTTCTGGCTTCTACCCTTCTAAAAAACTCAGTTGATTCCTTTCCAACTGATAAATGGCCTAGAAGTTTTTCTGACTAAAATTTGGTTGGTTTGGTATGCACCTATCAATTTTCTTGAAATTTCCCATAAAATTTTGACAGGTAGATATAATTCAGACAAAAAAATTCCATTTTTTCTCTCAGAAAATGGGGGACACAGATTGAAGTTGTTTTAAATTTTGGCAATTGAGTTGCAGCAGCTTTAAGATAAAATTACAACCCAGGGTTTATGGACTTATCCCTTTTGAAAATATGGAATTTGGTGTTGAATTGTCTTTTTAAACAATTCTCAATATGATTTAATTTCAAAAAAAAAAAAATCAAAATTGAGACAGAAATATCCCCCAGAACTTTGGGAAAAGGTATGGGGGACACTATATGAATTTAGGTATTTTAAAAACAACTGCATGAATACAAATAATGTCCTGGTGCATGGCTCCAAAACACACTTCCAAATTAGATTTGATTTTTTTTTTCTACCAATAAATCATAATCCAGTTCAATCAAAATTCTTTGGAAATACTGTGGCAGCAATAAAACCCAAAGAAATCCCAAACAAATTGATATACAAATATGATTATAGATGGGAATTTCTACAGTGGATTCAAAATCAGCTTCCAAAAACTTTGATTTGAAAGATGAAATTTGGTAGATCTAAGCTATCAGCACCACCTACCTCCATAGCTGTTTGAAAAATTCTGCCAATACTAGGGTGCAAGTTAGATCACTTCCCCAACCAAATTCAGTGATCATAGCCTTTCTGTTGTCTTTCTTGAGTAGATCAACAATCACCTTCAATTGGTCTGCATGCTATTTTGTATAAGTAGAGTCTTTCCCAGATGTGTCTTGATTGAAATACTGATTTTTTTTCCATAACCCATTTAAAAATTATTATTCCATGAACAAAAAAAACCATGAGTCAGTATCCGGTCTGGCACATACCTCATCTGAAAAACATGATTTGTTTTCTGACTCCTTTGAGTTTGAGGCAAGTTTTCAACAAGAAAATGGGGCTAGTGATTGAAGGAACTTCATCTAGACAGACCTGGTAGATTTTTAAAATGAGGCCTGTAGTGCTACCATTCAGATTTTTAACCTCATACAGTCCATTTTTTTGCAATTGGGAAAATTTATTCAGTTTGTACCACTCATCACCCAGGATGATAAGCATTTCATTAGCTCCAGTTTTCCTTTTTCCATCACAACTTCTTGAATTTTTTTGAACAAAGAGCTTTATTGCATGTTGCTTGGTTTGTTCATGATTCCAAATTCAACTTTTGGATTGCCTTCAAATTATTTAGCAAGCATCTTATCTTTTCAATGGTAAAATTGAGGAATTGTTCTTTAAATCCAAAGAACAGGATCAATTCAAAAACCAGTCTAATTATTTTGGCATGATAGGATAAATTCAAGGCCCTATTGTGGGCACATTCAAAATAATTAGTTTTCATAATTATGCTTCATTTTTTATTGTCTGCCTTTTAGATATTTTTAATTTGATTGCCTTTAAATTTGAATCTAATGGCCTTTTTCAAACCTGGGATGCATGTGCATTGTATAAGAATTAGAACTGAATTCAATTTTGGTTGGGAAAAAGTTACATGTTTTTTACATTGGAGATATGGTTTGCTTGACCTCCAGTTACACCAGAGGTACTTCTTTCAGTAAAACTAACCTTACAGGGAGGCACATGCTAGCATGTTCCTCTGTTTTTCCCCTGGTTTTTTGATGAAAAAATTGATTCTGTTTTTTTTTTTTGTTGTTCTTTTGATTCCCTGAAACTAATCTTCAAATAATTCTTAAAATTTTAATGATCTCTATTCTGATTTAATTTTCAAATTTTGACTCATCATACACATATTTATCTCTCTAGAACCATTTCCTGATACCATCTGATGCCAAATTTCTCAATTTTTGGAAATTTCTGGGATTTTTGAAATCTAATTCCAATTTTTTTGTTTTTAACCAAATGATTCATTTATCATGAGAGAAGTTTGAGAAAATAAAATTTGATAAAAGACAGAATGATTTGGAAAGGGTAAAGGGGATGGGTGATTTTAGTTGTGAAATCTGGTTATCTTGAAAGGGAAGGGCCAAAATCAAGTTTTGAACTTTTTGATTTCAGGAAAAAAATTCCTTTATTTTTTTGGGTGGGGGGGGTATTCTTCATGGTATAAACAATGAAATATTTTGATTGATGATTTTTTTTCCCTGAAATTGAAATCATTTTTTCAAAAATTCAGAAATTCAATCCTTTTAATTTTGAAAATGACACTCTTCTATACCTTCAGATTATTACAAAGTATCATAAATCAGAAAACCTTCCCAAAAAAACGCAATTAAAGCAATTTACATCCTCTCAAATCAAATTTCAAAAATATTCATAAATTGTGACCATGAAAGATCTCTTTTTAATCCTACTCAAATTGGGAAAAAACCATTTCTGAATGATTCAACCTACTTTATCTGGGTTTTTAAATCCTCATACCAAGTTTCAATTTCAGTTAAAGTATTTCAAAATAACTCAAGATGATTCTCAAATTGTTTTTTTTAGGAAATCTATTTAAAATGTAGAATCAATTATTTTATTTCATGAAGTGTTTTTATAACTCCACAATCATTCTTTATCTTTTTGGCACAACCCACTCACATGAATCTTATTTTTTAAAAACTATTCAAGTATATTTATCTTGATGGAGAACTTAATCCAAATTATGAATTTTTCCAGAGTGGCTCCAATTCATTCATCTGCCTTAGATAAGATGTGCCCATTCTAAATTCATTCCTTTGGAATCAAAAAATGCACAAAAATTTCCATTCAAAAGAAGACCCAGGAGAGTTGTTGACCATTTCCAAATTCACACAATCTTATGGTACCTTAATAAATTCTATCTTTTTATCCCATCAAGGGAAGGATTTTGAACCTTTTTGATTGGTTCCAAATGATTCAAGTTGTGAATTGAGCCCAATACATGAATTGAAGTGTTCTAGAAACTTCTCCTAACCTTTGAATGTTCAAAGTACCCATGGGTAGGAATACACAGATTTTGGGGCCTTGGTAAACTTTTGGAACACTTTAAAAATTAACTCAGCTCCCCCTGGCAACAAATTAAGGCCTTCAGACCCCCTGTGAGGTCTTTTCAGTTTGAAAATATTTTGATTCTTCACACATAAAGATTAAATTGATTACTTTTAAAAATTTATGATTAGAAGGATTTCAAGTTTTTTTTGATTAATCAAGATCTGAGGCATGATTTTTTTTTAAAAAAAAAAAAATAATTAGATAAAAGATGTGTAAAAAAATTTATTATTAATCATAAAATTGAATTTTCCCAATCAATCGTTATTATAAAAGAAAACATTGCTAAATAAACATTTTAAAATGAGATTTATAATTTCTTCTGGTACAGGAATCAACATCTGATCTTCAAATTGGGTATCAAGATTCAAAAAAGAAATTGATAAATAGTTTTATAACATCAAGACTATGGAGGTGGGTTTATCAAGGACCAAGGCCTGAGTGGCTCTCAGGATCAAAAGACCAGGATACCTAGGATCCCTTGCCCACTTCCCCTTGAAACCTATCAAATGAGGGAGTAGGGGCAAGGCACACCTTCCTCCACCACTCAAGCTCATGCAACAAAAAAAAAAAAAAAAACTTTGAATTCAATCAAAATGAAATCTTCAGGCAATTGTTAGATGAGGAAAACACACCAAACAGCCTGAATTTAGTCACCTTGAACCAAAAATGAACCAAAACAATTGTGATAAAATTCATCAAGGCTAAATTGACACCTTTCCCCCCCCCCCTTTTTTTTTTCTTCATCCCCTTCTTGAGTTTTTTTTTTTTTTTTTTTTTTTTTTTTTTTTTTTTTTTAGTGACAAGTTGTGGATTTATTCAATCCAAAGGGATCACCCAAGACCACAGTTCTCTCACTGAACATGAGTGTTTTTTTTAAACCTGATGGGGATCCTTATCAATTGCCTTGGTTTGATTTGATTTCTTGGGGGAAAGGGAGGGAAAAGGTCATTGGAAACCTTACTGTTCCCACCATCCAACTGGTGCTCTCTCAAAAGCCACACACCTTACCCAACAGCCATCCAGTCAATCAGATCAGTCCCAACTCTCAGATGACAAGTAAGGCTGCATGGAGTCACCGGATCATGGGGGATGAGTCCTGGCTGTGATGGGAGAGGCTCAGGTCTCTGGTCACTCACGATCAATTAAAGACCATCCCTGGCATCTTTGGTACTAAGAAATATCCTGGTGGACCACTCTTTTTTGCTGTTCAGGATCAACCTCCCTTGACCACGAGTGAGTGAAGGTTCTCATTTTATTTTTTATTTGGTTTTGATGATGACGTTGACTTGACGAGAAGAGGGGGTGGGGGAAGTCATGAAAATCATGGATGATCATGATCCATTGAAACCAGGGGCAGGTCAAGTTAAAACTAGAGATCTGACAAGCTGGTTGAAAGGACTTGGACAGTACACTCCCCTAAAATAATAATAATAGTCAGCATCTTCTTGAACCGGCATTGATAGACGATGTTTATATCCCTCAAGACCAAAAGGTAAAGTATCTCCAAGTCTACTGTGTATGAGGAGTCAACCCCAATCCAACACTACTCACTCTAGAGAGAAGGATGTGAGTGGGCAAGCTACTGCTCCCCAAACCATCAACGACTCACTGAGTGGGACATGTAAAAGAGGATGTTGAAGCAGTGAGCGAGAAAATGTACACAGCCCCTCAGATGTGGATCAATAGAAGAACCTTCAACCATTCCTCTCTCTCAGAAAAAAGAGGGGGGGAAGGAAATAGAGTGGTAGATTTACTTGGAGGAGACGCATTTGCTAATGACAATCCCCGCTCACAGATCAGTAACCTGCTCCAAAACATGGACATCAAACCGAAGCAAGTTTTAAATTTCCCGGCCTCCTGAAATCCCAGGATTTTCCATCAGCAACGAATCAATGTATGGCTATCGACAGTCGTCGTGATGATAATAGATCGATCGATCGGTAGAGTGAATAGCTCGAATCGAAGGAGTAAGAACTAGTATAAAAGTGACGAATATCCGAGCAATGAATACATGCGCATGAAGGACGAGCTTGGGGAAAGAAGAGAGTATCGACAACAGAAACTTGAACAAGATTGCTGGTAAAAATTCGAGACGAAGGGATTGCGAGGGCGAGAGAAAGTGAAAAGGTTTCTTGGATCCGATCGTCTCCGATGGATCCTGATCATGGTAAGGATCTCGATGAGCTGGAAAGATGCTGAAAGGATTTGAAGTAGGTGGAGTAAATCTTCCTCGACAGATTGAAGATAGGTAGTCGAATCGAATGCGAGTCAGGATCTATCGAGGACCGTAAATCGATGGTCTGGTAGGTTAGATCTTCAGACTTTTTGTGATCCATCGATGATGGGTTTGTATAATGATTATTTTGAAACGATGAACACGTGGAAAGAATCACGAAGAACGGGTAGAGGAACGTAAAGATCAAGAAGTTGACCATCATCTCATGTTCATTGATCGACGTTAAAAGCGTCATAATCAATCCGAATCCAAGATGGTACTCCCATCTGCTTTCTAACCTAGGATATACTCATGGGGTGATCAAAAGTATGAAGTTTCAGAAAAAGGATTTTGCCATCGTCTAGGTCAGTAGGAAGGGTGGTGGTATAGAATTCGACGACGCACGAGTCCAGCCTTTCTTCGAAACTCAAATGATCGCGCTTAGTCCAGACGAGATCGAAACAATAAAACGAGTTGCCGATCGAGCAAAACATCAAGCTTAGAGCAAAACCTAAGCGGGTCGGAGGGATGAATAAAAAGCCGTTGGAGATCAAGACATATTCGAGGAAGATCAAGATCTTGGTATGATGATTCTCTCGGATGAAGAACGATCCAAGGTTTTTGGGATTGATGATTTGATCGTTGAAGATAACTCTTAAATCGATTCTTCTTCCGTCACGCCTACCAAAGTATGGATGATAATGATCTTGACGGTGTCCTTGATGATTAGGTTTCAATAACTGTTCACTGATCGAACCACTCCATACGATCGTTGTGAGCGTCAGGGGGATCAACCATAGTACCTTGTGGTGTTGGATGAAGATGGGTATCGATTTGAAGAATCAAACTCGAATGAGTACTAGCACCCCTTGGCTAAGTATGTACGCTCACACATGCATAAATCTTGGAATGAAATAAGACGACCGGTTTCACGACGATAAGTACACAGAAAAGAAAACTTACTAACATTGACTAAAACGCTGGTCGTCGTGGTACAGTGGTGGTGGTTGGTATAAGATTCGAAGCCGAAGATGCTAGCGATTAGGATGAATTGAAGGATCGAGTTTCGAAGGATTGAAGACTGGAGTGGATAAGGTATGTAGGGAATGTCAATTTGAGAGACCAAGATGAGGGTTGTCAGTCTTACTTGTCACACGATAATATATTTGGATAGGAGTGGGATGATGTTTTTTTTTTTTGCTTTTTTAATCAAAAAAAAAAAAGATATGGGACAGGGGTCGAGAGATTGACAAGATCAGTTCACCCTTAAATCAGTTCTTATCCTTAAACAGTCGTAGATCGCTTTAAATCTCAAAGAGTCCAGTAAGCCGATGGTAAATAGGCTGATGCTAGATCTGAGACTGAGAGGATAAGGTCTTGATGGAGGAAGGGGATGAGCATGATGGGTGGCGTATCGGCTGGAGTAAGGATCGATTGGGTTGAGAGATGGAAGAGATGGATAGGAAGATGAGTCGATCGAAGCAGTCGTGGTGGTGGTGTTGATGATGATCTTGGGATCGATGGTAGGATGATGACGACGCATGATGGATGGAGGAATGGATGGTGAGTGGTGTTGAGGATTGAATGAGAGGGATGACTTGAAGAAGTTGAAGTAGGTATGTATTGGCAATCAGTCTCGAGGGTAATTCGATCTGGTTTGCTCGAGGTTTGGGGGGGGGGGGATCATTAGGAGAGAGAACTGGGAATGGAAGTCATCACCATAGACTGATGGTCACTAACTAGATCACAACATGCCAATTAATTAACCTTGACAGAGGAGTGAAACAGAGACAGATGATATATCTAAGAGGGTAGCTAAGATAGGAATCAATTTAGAGAAAAAGACATTATATAACCTAGATCACTTGATATCCTCTACAAACACTTGATCCTCTTGGCTATGCGATCTGAATCGATGATCGATGAGTCTGTCCCCTACATCTATTCCAGAGTGGGACTCGTTCTCGATTTAGGGATCTGACATCTTCTGGCTAGCAAAACAGATTCAAGACTTCTTCCGTAGGCTGGATCGATCTTTCATCCAAACAGATGCAGGAGCAATTCAAGAAAAGTTGAACCAAGTACAAAAAAAAGCCCACTCAATCTCAATCTCCAATGGCTTTGGTATCACCAAGTCTGATAAAGCCAATGGAATCACCTTGGTGGTTGATAAGTTGGACACCATTTGTCCCTTTTATATTCAAATGGATGAAATCTTTGCAAAGAAGGCCAATATCACCCCTTTAACTGCTGTTGATGCCCAACAATCAGATTCAGTTGATGCTGAGGACCTGGCTGTGGATGCTCAGCCTAGAAATGATGATTTCAATGAAACCTATGAGTGGCCCCAATCTGATGTGGAGGAGGATATTCCAACAGAACCAGCTCCAATCATGTCTACATCAGAATTGATCAACAATTCAAACCCTTCCTGGGTCCCCTCACTTCCTTCTTTGGATCACTCTCTTCCTGGGCTGGAAGAACTTAACAACTTGGCCCATGAGGAGCAAGTTACTCCTGTATTGTCACTACCATCAACATCTGCTCAAGTAAGAAACCAAGTTCTTTTCTCTTCTGTCTGGTTAATCCTGACTGATTTAGATTGTAAAAAAAACAGGCTCATCCATTCCTGAATGGCCAAATACTCAAGCCAATGGGGCATCCCACATCCCCTTCAAATGAGAGCAATGATGTTCCAACAAAAACCTCCTCTGCAAAGGGAAACCAAAAGGCCTCCAAATTCCATCAACCTCAACCCCTATAGCTGTCAAAAGAGGATAAAAACTTCAAATTTTTCTGGATTTGAGGATATCATGAAGAAGAGAGATTCAATCAAGTGAATCAATTGATTCTCCTTGCTTTTAAAATCAAGCTCATTCCTATTCCCCTCCAAAAAACAGTGGAATCACAAATTGAATCTGAAAAACTTCAATTTGAAAAGAAGAAGTGGGATCCTCAACTGGCTATGGATTGTCAAAAGCAGAAATTTGAGAGTTTGGCTCATCAACAAAAGTTAGATGCCAAGTGGCAAATGAAACAAGCAGAGCTGCAGTTTCAAAAAGAGGAAAAGGAGAAGGATCAAGAGGAATACCAACTTGAAAAGGAGAGGGAAAGGCTAGCCATGAAAAAAAAAGATAGGTTATCAATAGCCATGGCATGTATTGATAGCAGTAGAACTGTTGATGAAATAAAGGAAATTACTTAATTGCTTGGCTTGTAAATTATTTGCTTTGATCAAAGTTTTAAAAATAAAAACAAAAACAAAATTATTTTCAAATACAACAATGTTTGAGCCTATTTTTAAACCCACCAATGAAAATTTTATTTTTATTTTTACTTACATTTTTTGGTCTAGAATATATTTGACCACTTTTCAAGTCTTTGCAAGTGTTGAGAGTGGTCTTGTTAATTTGCAAAGACATAGCCATCCTAGTATGGGTGGCAGTCTCTACAGCAGGAAAAGTAAAATGCTTGTACTTATTTGCTGCCCAAATCATTTTTACAATACCTTTTTCTTTGAAATCAATTCCAAAACCCAAGTCTGAAAAGAAAAATTGGCCATTGGATACTTGATATTTGTCCTTGTTGTCAATTATTTGTCCATTCAATTTTTTGGTTGGAATCACCAGTAGAAAGGAATAGGAAGAGATGTCACCTTTGTCAATATGTGGAGAATTGTAGAAGGAATTTGAATTGAAGGTGATGTGGGGGGCACAGTCAAAAGGAGTGAGCTGGGATCCATATTCTGATGAAGAGAAAGAGGGGATATTGTTGTCCAGCATGGTTTCTTGGTTGGAATGGTTTGCCATTCTACCTAATTTTCTGAACATTTGGCCTAAAATTTGTGATACCTTGTCAGACCTAAGGTTCAAAAATTTGAACTCCTGGGTGTAAGATTTAATAGCTGCTTTCTTCAAATAGCCTCCAAAAATTTCAGAAGGGAGCATCAATCTTTGCCATCCAATCATCCACATTTTCCCGCCCCAAAATCTTGAGGGACCAACCTTGTTGACAAACTTTTTGGATTGGTGGAGGAATGTTGTGACCAAGTAAATTCCCTTCTTTTCTTGCTCAGAGAGTTTATTCAATGGGACAAATTAAATGATTGAAACCATAGCCTCATGATCCAATCAATCTTGAACATATACTTTTCCAGAGCTGAATGAATGGAATGGTTTGATCTTCTTTTTGGCCTGTTCCAACTCTTCAGGGGAGGGCTTTTAAATTTTCTTGAAAATGGAAGGATACAGATTCAAGGGACATAGTTTGTGTGAAGACCAAACAACCTTTTCATTAATTGTTTCCTCAGTCACTTCCAATGCAATTTCAGAATCCTGCATTTGAGCCCTCCTTCTTTGGCAAGCCCTTTTCTTCCCACTTCTCTGTATGTTTTTCAAACTATCTCCTTCCATCTTTTTCCCTCCCAACCATATACTTTGTTTGGGGTGAGGATCAAGATGGAAATCCATTATTTGTCTAACATTTTGATTTTGGTGGGAGAAGAATGGGCAGTCAAGAAAGCGTGGTCAAAGGGGTGGGATGTATGATTGCATTGCATGGAATCAAAAAAAAAATATATATAAAAACCAAAAAAAAAACACTAATTAGTCCGGAATAATCATTATAGATAATCAAAAAAAATAGAAAATAACAATATATTACTGGTGAAATGTCCTACAAAAAAAAATGGAGTCAGTCCCCTTGTGACTCATTCAATCAATTGGTCAGAAGGAGGAGGAGGAGGAGGAGCTATGATTGATTGAGCAATCAATAGGGTGTATCAAAGTTAGCAAAACAACCATTAGAAACCTGCCATTTTTAATGACAGGTTTCTAAAATAAACATACCCCCTAACTGGTGTATTTCAAAATGGCAGGTTTCATGAAAATGGCAGATTTCAAACATCAAACCTACCATTATGCACCATCATCCACCCACCATCCATCCCATGCAAAACTCCCATCCACACCTTCACCTCAGCAAATCCATACTGATCCCATCTCTATTGCATCACACGCATCTCATCTCCATTGCTTCACATCTCCATTGCTTCACATCTCTATTGCTTCAAATCTCCATTGCTTCACAAAAATATTATCATCATCTCATCACCCCACATGACATCACCATCTATCTCAACATGTCCAATCAAACTTCCTGGCAGCAAGTTGAAACACAAAAAAGCTGACTGAACTCTTAAAAACTGGTCCACTACTTCCTCCTCCTCACCAAACACCCATCACCTCCCCTCCTTCTTTGGTTGGAACCCCTGGTAAGCCCCCCCCCTCCTCCTCATCCTCCTCCTCTTCCTGCCCCTCATTGGTTTCTGATCCTTTTATCATTCAACATTTACATCCCCCCACACCTCCTTGCTCAATCTGCCAGGTAAGTTCCAAAATTCCACAAGGCAAGTAACTTTTCTCAGATGTTAACGGGAAACTGGTCACTGAACCTGAGTTTCCCTATCATCGTCCTCCCACCTTCAAGCCAAACAACCATCTGTGGCTATCCAATCCCTTGGTTCTCAAGCATCTCAAATTGCCTTACAGGGAAACCTTGATCCTGCAATCTTGCATTCCAATCCCAAGTCAATCAAGCAATATGTCCAAATCATGTTCCAAAAAGATTTGGGTGGCTTCCTCCTCTTCCTTGTCCTCTGCTTCCGCCAGCAATACATAGATTGATTTCCGGAAGCCTCCTCCAGCTCCTCCTTGGCCAGAGATCACTTGATCAATCACAGGCGGTGGCCTCCTTTTCCTCCTCCTCTGCAGCCACCGGCGATTGATCAATCACAATTGCGGCCTTATCCTCCTGCTCCTCTCCCGGAAGCCTCCTTGTCTTTGCAGCCGCTGGCAATAAATTGATTGATTTCCAGCGGCCTCCTCCACCAGCAATTGATCAATTGATCAGGGGCAGGGGTCTCCTTTTCCTGCTCCTCTGCCCCCGCTGGCAATTGATTGAGCAGTCAATCAATTGCAGGTGGTGGCAGAGGAGGAGGAGGAGGCTGATGAGGTGAACTGGGACAGCAGCAGAGAGAGTGAGTGGAAGGATGATTGCATATGAAATATGAGGAAAGAAAAATATAGAATCAACATACCTGGGACAGCAGCAGAGAGAGTGAGTGGAAGGATGAGGAAAGAAACAGGAATCCTTCCACAGCTTCTGACCCGGGTATACTACACTGCTAGTTACATGATAGTGACATTCACTGGCTGCAAAATGGATAACAGTAGGTGTGTAGCACACATATATGAAGAAGATACTGGGTAGCTGTAACAGAGGCCGCTACAGGAAATCAATTGATTTCAATTGCAGCCTCCTCCTCCTGCTCCACTCCCACTGCCCATAATTGATCACAGCATCCTTTTCCTCTGTTTACACTGGTAATTGATCAATTAATTGCCAGGGGCCTTCTACAGCTTCTCCTCTGCTGCCACCCGCAATCAATTGCAGGCGGCCCCCTCCTCCTCCTCCTCTGCTGCCGCCGGCATTCAATCTTGGGCTGCAGCCTCCACCACCTTCTCCTCCTCTGCCGCCACCAGAAATCCATGGATTGATTTTGGGCGGCAGCCTTTGATGTACGGATTTGAGTGCCAGGGGGGGCAGGTACATTGGCCCATCTGGCAATGGCACACTTAGCTTGGTGGTTCAAGCATTGCTCACCAATGTTGAGGTCATGGGTTCAAATCCCATTGTGTGCAACTAAATTTTGGCTTGTCAAGCCTCCACAGCCCTCACAATGTTGTGCAACGAATTGAATCCCTTCTTGATCCTCACCCCAAGCCAAGATTTTTCCTGGGAGGGATCAAGATGGGAGGAGATGATATGACAAACATAAAGAGACATGGAAAGAATAGGGCTTGAATCCCTCAAAATGTTATACAGAAGATTGAATCCATTATTTATCCTCAACCCAATCAAAGAATAAAGTTGGGAGGGAACAAGATGGGAGGAGATGATTTGACAAAAATACAGAGATGTGGAAAAAATAGGGCTTGTAACCCTCAAAATGTTATACAATGAATTGAATCCCTTCTTGATCCTCAGCCAAAATGTAGTATTTAGATGGGAGGAGATGAATTTGGAAACATACAGTGACAGGGACAGAATGAAGCTTGTCAGAATTGGTTAAAGGGGTAACTTTTGGATTGATAGTTTTTGAATTGCTTCCTAATCTGTTTGGATACATGAGCCAGCCTACCTTGGTTTTATTTATTAGTTCATTGGCCATCAGGAGATAAACATTAAAATGAGAGGATGGAGTTTGGTAAACTTGTGTTTCATTTTCCAATCCAAAGCCAGTGTCATGGTTGGAGGGAATTTGGAGCCAGTTTACAAGGATGATGTGATCAGCTCTCTTGAGCTGACTTGAGCCTTTGGAAGCCAATGAGGGGGGATTGTTGGATTTTGAGTTCCTGAGGGATGTTTGCTTTGGTTGAGTGGGCTTGTGGGGGGAGTTTTGCTGAGGGGACATTCAAAAAGAGTAAGAGGGATGAAGGGATGAAGCAATAAAGTGATGAAGCAATGTGATGAAAGGCGGGATGAAGCAATGAAGTGATGAAGTGATTAAGCAATGAGAGTTAGGATGTGATGGAAGGGGGGATGAATTGATGAAGGGATGAAGCAATGAAGCAATGAGAGGATGGATGTGATGAAAGCAATAAAGTGATGACAGTGATGAAGCAAGGTGAGAGTGATTAAGTGATGTGGGGATGAGAGTGATGAAGCAGAAGAGATGAGATTGATGAAGTGATGAGAGTGATGAATCAAATTTCTGGATGAGGATGGAGGTAGAATTTTTTCCAATGAGTACAGAGGATGAAACCAGGTTTGATGATGTGGAATGAAGCCTGGTTGAGCTGTTGAAGGCATTTATATAATTTACTTGAAAAAACCCACTTATTTCATGTTAACTTTGACACATCTGATCTGAAGTAAGTGGGTTTTTTTTTGATTTTTAATGGCAGGTTTGACATGGCAGATTTGGGTTGAAAGCTGCCATTAAAAAATGATGGTTTTGCTTAACTTTGATACACCCTAATAGAAAATTGACCAATTGATTTCAAATCAATTGGAAAATTGATGGAAAATTCATTGACCAATTCATTTGAAATCAATTGGTCAATTGGGATGAAGGCAGATGGAAAAGGAGGAGAAGGAGGAGGGGGGTGGCTTAGCTAGAGGAGTGAGCAATGTGGAAGGGTGAAGGGTCCTAAACATTAAAAAAACAGACAATGAGAAAGAGATGAGGAGGAGGAAGAGGAGTTTGGTGGGGAGCTTACCAGGGGTTCTGAAGAAAGGAGGAGGGGAGGGTCCTAAAGTGATGGAATAAGTGGTGAGGTGGATGGCGAGGTGGATGGTTGATGATGAGGTGGATGGTGAATGGTGTGGTTGAGTGGGATTGTGAGGTGTAGGAAGGTTTGTAACAGTGGTAGTGGACCAGTGGTTTGGAAGTTTTGGTTCTGTGTTTTGTCTCAGTCCACCAAAAAAAAAAAAAAAAAAAAGTAAGCCTAGGATTCTTGGTTGAACAACCAAAACCAAAAGAATTAAGTGATGTGATATTTTACCTATTTAAAAACCAAATGCTAGTCATCAAAGTGAGAAAGTATGAGGGGTAGAATCACCTCTCTCATGGCAGAAGATGAGGGACCAGATGAGACCGGGATGAGTTGAGGAGGATCAGCAATATTGTCTTCAAATATTTTTTTCCAATCATGTTTGATTTTGGCAAGAAGGTTGTGAAGGATTACACCAGTTATAATCCAGTTGATGAGAATCTTCATGTCTTTCAAATTTTGAAGCTGGTTTTGGATTTCCCGTAAGCTGGCCCATCTTCCTTTCAGGATTCCTATGGCATGCTCAATCCAAACTTGGGATTGGGCAAGATGATAGTTGAAATCAGTTTTGGCTTGATTGGTGGATGAAACATTGTGGTATGCTGGAACCACATATTTCCCGCTAGCATAAGCTGAATTGGAAAGAAGGTATTGATCTTGGTCAAAGTAGTTCTCTGGTTGTTGGGCAATCCGCATCCAATTGAAAAAATATGAATTGTGAAATGAACCTGGAAGGCCAACATGGAGGTATATGAACTTCTTGTTGTCATCCAAAACAAGTTTTAGTGTCACAGAGTATCTATAAAAACAGATAAAAAATATTTGGTCAGTGTGTTATCAAAGTTTTTGGAAAAGGAATGAATAGATTGCCTTTTTTTCAACCAAAATAATGGTTGCCATCTATCTTGGGTTTTTGACTCAAGGGGATAGTGGTTCCATCAACAAAACCAATGCAACCAGGAAAGCCTTCACTCTGAATTACTTGAGATATCTCCTTGCGTTCTTCTTTGGTTTGAAAAAAAAGGAATGAGCAACAGAGGAATAGGATACCAGTCATGACTCTTTTGGTGTATGAGTCAATGGATTCATAACTGACCAAGAATACATTTTCTAATCAATGAATTGCTGCTCCATTTCCATTTTATCCCAATCTACAAAGAGCAAAGGCCAGTTGGATGGTTGGATTATGTTGAGGATTTGGAGAATTTTTCCGGAAGATGTGGTGGTCTTCAATAATCTCCAAAATTTTCATGAATGAAGGAAAAAAAGTTCAGAACAGTTGCTGGAAGCTTAATTCAGGGAGTAGATGAAGCTTTTACCTTTCATAAATAGGGTTTTGGAGAGTGTTCCTTCTTGGAACCATGTATTGCTTTTCCAGTAGAGAATTCAAAGCTAACCAAGTTGATTCCAAATTGGAGTCTGAATCAGACTCAAAGAATAAAAAAAGTTCAGTCAGATTTTTTGCATTTTCAACTTTCATCTGGGAGGTTTGATTGCACATGTTGAGAGAGATGGTGATGTCATGTGGGGTGATGAGAGAGATGATGATAGAGTGTGTGAAGTGATGGAGATGAGATGTGTGTGATGTGATAGAGATGGGATTGGTATGGATTTACTGAGGTGGAGGTGTGGATGGGTGTTTTGCATGCAATGGATGGTGGATGGATGATAATGGCAGGTTTGATGTTTTGAACCCAAAAAAAAACAGAACCAAAACTTCCAAACCACTGGTCCACTCTCACCAGTCCAACCCTTCCTACACCTCACCATCAACCTCCACCTCAACATCCACCATCCACCTCACCATCCACCATCCACCTCACCATCCACCTCACCATCAACCATCCACTTCACCATCCAGCTCACCATCAACCATCCAGCTCACCATCAACCATCCAGCTCACCATCAACCATCCACCTCACCACTTATCCCATCACTTTAGGACCCCCCATCCTCCTTTGGTCAGAACCCCTGGTAAGCTCCCCACAAACCTCCTCTTCCTCCTCCTCCTCTCTTGCTCATTTTCTGTTTTTTTCATTCTTAAGACCCCCCCCCCCCCACCCTGCCACATTTATCACTCCTCTAGGTAAGCCACCCCCCTTCCTCCCTTAAAATCTGCCTCCATCCCAATCGACCAATAAATTTTTCCATTGATGGAAAATTGATTGGTTGGTCAATGGAAAATAAATCAACTGATTGATTGCAAATCAATAGGTCAATTGATGGCAAATCAATTGTTCAATTGATGGCAAATCAATTGGTCAATTGATGGCAAATCAATTGGTCAATTGATGGCAAATCAATTGGTCAATTGATGGCAAATCAATTGGTCAATTGATGGCAAATCAATTGATCAATTGATGGCAAATCAATTGGTCAATTGATGGCAAATCAATTGGTCAATTGATGGCAAATCAATTGGTCAATTGATGGCAAATCAATTGGTCAATTGATGGCAAATCAATTGGTCAATTGATGGCAAATCAATTGATCAATTGATGGCAAATCAATTGATCAATTTATGGCAAATCAATTGGTCAATTGATGGCAAATCAATTGATCAATTGATGGCAAATCAATTGATCAATTTATGGCAAATCAATTGATCAATTGATGGCAAATCAATTGATCAATTGATGGCAAATCAATTGGTCAATTGATGGCAAATCAATTGGTCAATTGATGGCAAATCAATTGGTCAATTGATGGCAAATCAATTGATTAATTGATGGCAAATCAATTGATCAATTGATGGCAAATCAATTTGTCAATTGATGGCAAATCAATTGGTCAATTGATGGCAAATCAATTGGTCAATTGATGGCAAATCAATTGGTCAATTGATGGCAAATCAATTGGTCAATTGATGGCAAATCAATTGGTCAATTGATGGCAAATCAATTGGTCAATTGATGGCAAATCAATTGGTCAATTGATGGCAAATCAATTGGTCAATTGATGGCAAATCAATTGGTCAATTGATGGCAAATCAATTGGTCAATTGATGGCAAATCAATTGGTCAATTGATGGCAAATCAATTGGTCAATTGATGGCAAATCAATTGGTCAATTGATGGCAAATCAATTGGTCAATTGATGGCAAATCAATTGGTCAATTGATGGCAAATCAATTGGTCAATTGATGGCAAATCAATTGGTCAATTGATGGCAAATCAATTGGTCAATTGATGGCAAATCAATTGGTCAATTGATGGCAAATCAATTGGTCAATTGATGGCAAATCAATTAGTCAATTGATGGCAAATCAATTGGTCAATTGATGGCAAATCAATTGGTCAATTGATGGCAAATCAATTGGTCAATTGATGGCAAATCAATTGGTCAATTGATGGCAAATCAATTGATTAATTGATGGCAAATCAATTGGTCAATTTATGGCAAATCAATTGGTCAATTGATGGCAAATCAATTGGTCAATTGATGGAAAATCAATTGGTCAATTGATGGCAAATCAATTGGTCAATTGATGGCAAATCAATTGATCAATTGATGGCAAATCAATTGGTCAATTGATGGCAAATCAATTGGTCAATTGATGGCAAATCAATCGGTCAATTGATGGCCAATCAATTGGTCAATTTATGGCAAATCAATTGATTAATTGATGGCAAATCAATTGATCAATTGATGGCAAATCAATTGGTCAATTGATGGCAAATCAATTGGTCAATTGATGGCAAATCAATTGGTCAATTGATTGCAAATCAATTGATCAATTGATGGCAAATCAATTGGTCAATTGATGGAAAATCAATTGGTCAATTGATGGCAAATCAATTGGTCAATTGATGGCAAATCAATTGATTAATTGATGGCAAATCAATTGATCAATTGATGGCAAATCAATTTGTCAATTGATGGCAAATCAATTGGTCAATTGATGGCAAATCAATTGGTCAATTGATGGCAAATCAATTGGTCAATTGATGGCAAATCAATTGGTCAATTGATGGCAAATCAATTGGTCAATTGATGGCAAATCAATTGGTCAATTGATGGCAAAACAATTGGTCAATTGATGGCAAAACAATTGGTCAATTGATTGCAAAACAATTGGTCAATTGATGGCAAATCAATTGGTTAATCAATTTTCCATCAATTTACCAATCAATCACAGCTCCTCCTCCTGACCAATCAATCAAATGAGTCAAAAGGGGAATGACTCCTTTTGTTTTTCTAGGTCAACTCACCAGTAATATTTTGTTATTTTCTATTTTTTTGATTATCTATGTTGATTATTCTGGACTAATTGATGTTTTTTTATTCCATGAAATGCAATATAAAATCCCACCCCTTTGAACACCCTTTCTTGACTTCTCATTCTTCTCCCACCAAACTCAAAATGCTAGACAATTAATGGATTTACATCTTGATCCTCACCCCAATCAAAGTATATGGTTGGGAGGGAAAAAGATGGAAGCAGATATTTTGAAAAAAACACAGGTAAGTGGGAACAAAAGGGCTTTCCAAAGAAGGAGGGCTCAAATGCCGCATTCTGAAATTGCATTGGAAGTTACTGAGGAAAAAATTAATGAAAAGGTTGTTTGGTCTTCACACAAACTATTTCCCTTGAATCTGTATCCTTCCATTTTCAAGAAAAGCCAAAAGCCCTTCCCTGAAGAGTTGGAACAGGCCAAAAAGAAGATCAAACCATTCCATTTATTCAGCTCTGGAAAAGTATTTGTTCAAGATCAATCAGATCATGAGGCTATGGTTGCAATCATCAAATTTTTCCCTTTGAATGAACCCCCTCAATAAGAGAAGAAGGACATCTACTCAGTAAAAACATTCCTTTACCAATCAAAAAGAAATTGTCAACACCATGGGTCCATCAAGATGTTGTGGTGGGAAAATATGGGAAATTGGATGGCAAAAATCAATTCACCCTTCTGAACTATTTGGACAATATTTGAAGAAACAGGCTGTCAAATCCTCCCCTAAAGAGTGTAATTGTTTGAACCTTAGGTCTGACAAGTTCTCTCAAATATTGGTCCAAATGTTTCAAAAAATAGCAAAACTTGCATTTTATTCCAGCAGAGAAGCTATGATGGAAAAAATATCACTTCCTCCTCCTCATTGGAATTTGGATCTGGCCTCACTCCTTTTGAGTTCTCACCTCACATCACATCCACCTCAGAATCCTTCTACAACTTTCCTCATATTGACAAAGGTTATGTCTCCTCCTATTCTTTTTTACTGGTGGTCCCAACCAAAAAATTGAATGGACAAATTATCAACAACAAGGATGAATATCAAGTATCTGATTGCCAGTTTGTGTTCCCTGACTTGGGTTTTGGGATTGATTTCAAACAAAAAGGTGTTGTCAAAATGGTTTGGGCGTCAATTAAGTACAAGCACTGTACTATCCCTGCCATAGATTTGGCCACTCATACCAGGATGGCCATTTCCATGCAAATTTAAATATACTTACAAGCCAAGAAATTGAGTAATTTCCTTGAATTTATCCACAGTTCTACTGTTACCAATACATGCCATGGCTATTAATAACCTATCTTCTTTTTCCATGGCTAGCCTTTCTGTCTCCTTTTTGAGTTGGTCTTGCTCTTGATCCTTCTACTTTTCCTCTTTTTGAAACTGAAGCTCTGACTGTTTTTTTTCTCAATCAGCATCCAAATTTTTTTGATGAGCCAAACTCTCAACTTTCTGCTTTTAGAAATCTTTAGCCGATTGACAATCTCACTTCTCCTTTTCAAATTGAAGTTTTTCAGATTCAATTTGTGCTTTCACTGTTTTTTGGAGGGGAATATGAATCAGCTTGATTTTGAAAGAAAGGAGAATCAATCAATGGACTTACTTGAATCTTGCCTCTCCATGATATCCTCAAATACAGGAACATTTGAAGTGGTTCTCATCTTTTGATGGCTATTGGGGTTGAGGTTGATGGAATTGGAGGCCTCTTTCTTTCCCTTTGCAGAGGAGGTTTGTGTGCCAACGTCATTGCTCTCATTTGAAGGGGATGTGGGATGCCCACTTTGCTTGAGTTTTTGGCCATTCAGGAATGGATGAGACTGTTTTTTTACAATCTACATCATTCAGTATGAACCAGACAGAAGAGAAAAGAACTTGGTTCCTTACTTGAGTAGATGTTGATGTTAGTTGAAATACAGGAATAACTTGCTCCTCAGGGGCCAAGTTGTTAAGTTATTCCATCCCAGGAAGAGAGCAATTCAAAGAAGGAAGTGAGGTGTTCAAGGAAGGGTTTTTAAATGATGATGTAGAAATGATTGGAGCTGGTTGTGTTGGAATATTCTCTTCCACATTGGATTGGGGCCACTCATAGGTTTTTTCTGGATCATCATTGCTAGGCTGAGGATACACAGCCAAGTCCTCGGCTTGAACTGATTAAGATTGTTGGGTGTCAAAAGCAGCTAATGGGTTGATGTTGGCCTTCTTTCCAATCATTCATACATATGAACATAAAAAGGACAAATGGAGTCCAACTTATCAAAAACCAAGGTGATTCCTTTGGCTTTATCAGAGTTGGTGATGCCAAAGCCAGTGAATATTGACATGGAGCGGGCTTTTTTGTACTTGGCTTGATATTTCTTGAATTGCTTCTGCATCTTTTTGGATAAAAGATCCAGCCTACCTTTGGTTTTATTCTTGAGTTAATTGGCCATCAGGAGATAACCATTAACCTTAGAGGATGGAGGTTGGTCAAATTGTGTTTCATTGTCAGATCCAAATCAAGCATCATAGTTGGATGGAATTTTGAGCCAGTTTACAAGGATGATGTGATCATCTCTCTTGAGCTGACTTGAGCTTTTGGAAGCTGTTGGGGGGATTATTTGATTTTGAGTTCCCGAGGGGGTATTTGCTTTGGTTGAGTGGACTTGCGGGGGGAGTTTTGCTGAGGGGCCATTTAAAAAGAGTAAGAGGGTTGAAGTGATGAAGCATTAAGCAATGAGAGTTAGGATGTGATGAAAGGTGGGATGAAGTGATGACGCAAAATGAGAGGATGGATGTGATGAGAGTGATGAAGCAAGGGGTTTTTTTGAATTAAAATGGATTACAAAGCAAAAGTCATACAACAAAACCAATAAACTTGAACCCAATAAGAATCAATCAAAATGCAAGAAGAAAGAAAAATGACATCAGTTGTAACATATTCAAAGAACTGGGTAAATAATAAAATGTCAAAAATAAATAAATGAAGGGGCAGACCAAAAATTTGGCCAAACTATTAATGAGCATGAAAAAGAGAGAAAAAAAATGGAGGCTAGTGATTTTATGATGATCACATTGATGAAAAAAGGATATTAGAAAAGTAAAGAAAAGAAAAGGAAATAAAATAAAATAAAATAAAGCATCAATCAGTAATTTGTAAAAATGTGACAAAATTTGAGCAATCAATTTGAAACAAAATTGAGTGGCAAGCAAAGTAGAGGGGAAAGGAGATTTAAAGGGAAATAAATGGGGGGTGAAATGAAGAGGGAGAAAAAGGGGGGAAATGAGATTGAGAGGAGAAACAGTTGAGTCCTGGTGGTGGAGAAGAAAGGTAGAGGATTAAAAAGTAGATCAATGGATAGAATGAGGGGTGGGGCTGATCTGGAGATGGGGGTGGGTGGGGGTGGTGAGGAGGAAGTGGTTGGTGATGGTGAAGTTTTCTGGTGAATTTTGGTGGTGAGGAGATATGGAGATTGTAGTGGAGGTTGTTAGTGCAGTGAGGAGGGTTGGAGAACAATGAGGCAGATTTTTGGTTAGTTTGAGGAGGCTGAGGGGGGAGGGGGTGACTGGTGAGAAAGATATGGGGGTTGACTGAAAAAATTCAAAGTACACCCAAAAAAAAAAAAAAAAAAAAAAAAAGGGGGGGGCAGATTGAATTATGAAAAATTTTGAAAATTAAAATTAAAAATTAAAAATGAGAAACTGTGAATATATATATATATAACATTTTTTTTACTTTTTTTATCTATTATTTCTCCTTTTCATTTTTTAAAAAAAATGAAATATAAAAAAACAAATAAAAAATGAATTAATCAACTAAATTAAAGTTTCAAATATAAAAAAATAAAATAAATCAATCAATAAATAAATAAATAAAGAAATAAATCAATCAATCAATAGATAAAGAAATAAATAAAAAATAAATAAAGAATAAATAAATAAAAAATAAATGAATGAATAATCAATAAAAATAAAGAAATCAAAATTAATAAATAAATAAAAAAATTAATAAATAATCAAATCACTAAAATATATCAAAAAATACATATAAATAAAGGTAAAAATAAAAAATAGCAAACCTACACAACCCTTTCACACCTCAGATGGGTGTGAACAGCTGCTCACACCCCAAAATGGGTTGCAAACTGGCCACGCAACCAATTTCAGGGTGTGAAAGGGTTTTTTTTAGGGTTTCAAATTCATCATTTCCCATAAATAAAATGAAATATATAAAAGCTACCAATCGTTATTTTTTATTTTATTTTATTTTTTGCCGTTCACAACCCAAAATAGGTTTCATGGCTGGGTTTGCAACCCAAAATGGGTTGCATGGCTGGTTTTGCAACCCAAAATGGGTTGCAAACTGCCATTCACACAGACGGGTTGCAAACCGCACCACGCAACCCTTTTTTGGTTGTGAATGGGTGATGTAGGGTGGCAAATTTCACATTTTATTCATTCATTCATTTATTTTTTAATTATTTTTTCAATTATTTATTTTTAATTTACTTACATATTTATTTATTTACTTATTTTATTTAATTTTAATTTACTTAGTTTTTATTTTATTTATTTATTTATTATTTATGTATTTATTTAGGAAATTATTTTTTTCACGGGTGATACCCTTAAACTCATGGGGGTACTGCATCCCCACAATGTCCAGTATACACAGACAAATCCTTGTTTACACGGGCATTTCAATAACTTTGTTTTTTGAAATTTTAACACAGCAGGCCTGTAGGTAGATGTCTTAAACCCTTATGGCTAATACTTTTTAATTTTGGGACCAGTTAAACCCCTTTGAAAATCCAAAAAAAAAAAAAAGAAACTCATGTTTGGAGCTATTCCTTTGGCTTTTGGCTTAAGTTTTTTAGGCACTTTGAACTTTCAAGATATTTATCAATTAGCTCAAGATCTTTCAAATATTTTTTGAGATTTTTTGGATGTATCCTTGGCCTCCAAAAATTGGATCCAACATATAAACACTTCAAAATAGCATATCCTTTTCAAGATTTTTTTTTCACTTCTTGAATCAATTTTTCTCTCAATTTCTTTTATCAAAAATTAAGATTAACATTCAAACATTGAATGAAAAATTTGGCTGAGCTTTGATTACAGGGTTTACCCCAAAAATTATTCAGAATAATTAAAATAATTGAAAGTTAAAGGTGTGGTCCACATTTTTGGTTCTAATTTTTGTTCTGTTTTAATAAATACCAATGAAAAATGTTATTACAACTATTATTTTATATTTTTGGCCAGCAATTAGCTGAGAAAATGAGCAGTATTTAAAGCAAAATAAATTCTGGACACCTTGTGTCAATAATTGCTTGATTGGCTCTCACAATAGGGCAATCAGTTGGATGATATTGTTGATGAATTCAATTGGATGATGAATGAATGGATGGAACACAGCAGGGAGAAGAGCTCCTTAAGTACAAAAGAATGGCCTCTTGTGAGCCCATGATACAACAAGCCAAAAGGCAAATTTTCCGCCCCAAAAACGCTCTACAGGCTCTACAGGCCTTTTTACTTGGTTTGGGCTACATCAGCCCACATGGCATCAGTTCCTGTACCCTTATTACCAGCCTATTCCGGTCCATTCTGGCTTTTCCACCATTAAAGGGCTGAACCAGCCCCTTTGCTGTTCAATCCCCTGGCTGGTTTTCCGTTACAACCAGCCCAGTTACTCTTATTTACTTACTTACAGGCTGGTTTCCTCATGCAGTCAGCCCCTGGCCCCACATATGGGCCAGGTGGGACTCAAGACTCACCTGGGTCTGGTCTCAACCTCACTTTGGGGGGGTGTAACCAGCGGAAATCCTGGCCCCCCCACCCTCTTTCTCTCAAATCCCTGGTGGGGGCGATCAAATCCCCTCACCAGGGGCCCTGGGGGTTGATACCCCCAGGGCGTTGTCAGGAATAGTGGGCTGGGGGAGTGGTCAGATCCCCTCAGCCTGTCGCTCCTCCCCCTCGTTAAAGGGGGGGGGAGCGCCCCTCTTGATGGTGGGGGGGGGTGGTCAATCCCCCCCCACTGCCGGTTGCCTTGATGCAACTGGCCTGGCCATCTTTGTTGGTGGGAGGGTGAGCAAATCCCCCTCACTGCTGGTTGCTCTCCTTGTGGCCGGCCTTGTCATCCCCTGGGCAAGGGGGTGATGAAATCCCCCCTGCCCTGACCAACCATCTTGTTGTGGTTGGTCGCTGGCTAGTTCAACCCAGCCAGCCACCCCCTCCCCCTCGGGATGGCAAGCAAGGGGAGGGGGAGGGAGCCGGGGCCGCTGGCCCTTGCTCCCGCGGCGGTGGCCGCCGTTTGCAACCGGCCGGGCCCGCGCGGGATCCCTTGGCCGCTGCAACAGCCCTGCGCAGGCCGTCAGGCCCCACGTGGGCCAAACCAAGAGATACAAGCGGCCCTGAGCGGGCCCTGGCACAGGCAGCAGCCCCAAGCAGGCTGCAACACGGGGGGTGGCCCCAATGGGCCGCCCCAAGCCCAAAACCTGAGACAAACACACTTTGGCGGGCCAGCCTGTCTGGCCAAGTATGTCCAAAATAAACCTTGGGCCCAATTATGCCCATACAAGTCCATCTGGCTGTATTTGCCCATATCCCCCACCAGGCCCATGTACCAATGAGCCTGTTTCACGTGGTTTGTGGCCAGTTTCCCCAAATCAGTGACATCCACACAGGCCCGTATGGTCCGTGTGAGTGTCCAATGGGCCAGAGAGGCCCGTATGTGCATCCCATTTGGATTACACTTATATGTAGCACACGCGTAAGTGCTTACCTATTTTAACACACCCCCTTAATCTAAAATGGGTGACATTGGCATGTTAGTCACAAAGCCTTGATGCTTGTTCCTATCTAAAGCCTTAGTCAAGATATCTGCAATCATTGCTCCAGTTAATTAAGCAATCCAATAGCTTACCTGTAGTTCTTCCCAGATTGAACAAACTCCAGATACTCCTCATCTGTAGACTTCTCTAAACAAATTTTTGACTGCATGGCAGTACCAAACTCCTTTGCATCCTCTAAGCCATATTTATTAAGAAGAGCTTCCACGTAATGGCTCTGTTCTAACTTAATACCATTCTTGATCTTACTGACTTTCATTCCTAGCACCTTTTGGTCCAGACCAAGATCTTTTATCTTGAATTCCTTTTTGAGTTTCTCCATGACTCTCTCTGTACCCTTTCCAATAATGATAATGTCATCAATGCATACAAACAAAATTTCATCCTTTCTTAAAAAAAGACAAGGGTTGGCCTCATACTTCTTGAAACCAATCTGTATCAGTTCCTCAGTCATGGTATTATACCACAACCTAGCTGCTTGCTTCAATCCATAAAGTGATCTACACAGCTTGAGTACATATTCCCCCTTATCTGCTGAAAGAAAACTTCTAACACAGATTTTCTTCATGGTTTCTGGTTTAGTCTCTACTAACCATTTACAAAAACTATCAGGGATTGACATATAAACAGTCTCCTCCTCTCCAATTTTTGCATTCAAATATGCTGTTACAAAATCAGCTTGTCTGATTTCTTCTCCCAACTCCACTGCCAGAGCAATGATGTACCTGAAGGTGGACAGCCTTCCAGTTGGTGAGAAATTTTCTTGGTAATTGATAAACTCTCTCTGCTTGAAGCCCTGTGCAACACATCTACCTTTGAATCTTTTCAAAACTCCATTTGTGTCAAAATTCTTGTTTAACACCAATCTTGACCTCACAATGGTCTTTCCTTTTGGAAAAGAATCCCGCTTAACCACTTCAAAGAAACTATTATTTTATAAACAATCAAATTCCTCAAAAAAAGAACTCTTCGAATTGGCTCTCTCATCAGAACTCATAGCTTGGCCAAAGCTATTTGGGTTAACCCTGTTGCCCATTTCTGAACTCAACTCCAGGAATTCATTGAGCATACACTGTTCCTGAAATTTATCTTCCTCATATCCTGCGGCAGCATAATGGGACTTCCATTCCCCGTAACTATCAACTGGTACTCTAATCCTACTACTCCTTCTAACTGGAGGTGGAGGCTCATCAGGTTCCAAATTAACGGACTCCCCTGAAGCGGGCACTGAACCCTCTGGTGGCACGTCTGCCATCTCTTCATCTTCTGGAACCACATGTTCCTCAGCCTTTACTTGTGAAATAGGTGCTAATTCTATTTCTTGCTGTAACCTATTCACAACAACATCTTCACTCCTTTTGAGTGGAAAGGTAGTTTCATCAAATTTTACATCCCTACTATGGATAAACTTTCTTGTCCCTGGACAACAGATCCTATAGAATTTACTTATTAAATCATAGCCTACAAGTGCCCCTGTTCTGGCTCTAGGGTCTAATTTTCCAACCATCTCATTATGGTGGACACTATAATACACCAAGAAACCAATTGTTCTTAGGTGTGATGTTTTGGGGTTCAACTTCCAAAACTGATAATGAGGACTCATCCCATTAACACTTACAATGTTATGCAACAGACAGACTGTACAAATCAACCCATCCCATAGGAACTTTGGTAGACAAGATTGAGACATAATAGTTCTGACCTTGTCCAGTAAAGTCCTATTCATTCTATCAACTATTCCATTATTTTGTGGAGTACTTGCAGTAGTGACTATATGAATGATACCGTAATCTTTCAATAACCTCTCAAAATCTTTACTCACAAATTCACCACCTCCATTGGTGATAACCCTCTTGATCTCCTTCATCAGACCATTCTGTTTTCAGACTTTGAATATTACAGAAACCTCCTCTGTGTTCTGATCCTTAGATTGAATTGGTTTAATCCAAACATAATTAGTTGCAGTATCAACTAAATTGATGAAGTATCTTGCCCCACCAAGGGACTCCGGTGTGAATGGCCCTGCCAAATCAATGGAAAATTCCTCTCTAGGAACATCAGTGAAATCTCTAATCTTTGAGGACACATTTCTAGTCTTAGCCCCTAAGATAAAACTCTCACAGTTGCTGTCCTTTACCTTATTATTGTGAGCAACAGTGCTCAAAGCTGATATTTTGAACAAGCTTGCACACAAAAGCTTGTTCCAAACCTGTCCACTAAGAACAGTTCTCCCATTTATATCAATAAAAAACTTACCTTCTTTAAGATAACGGATGTGGAAACCTTTTTTCCACAACACCACAAGGGACACAAGGTTATAAGGCAACTTTGGTACGTAGAACACTTTCTCAAAAGAAATTTTGAAACCCAAGTGATTTTCAAGAATAAATTTTCCAAATCCTTTAATCTGAATTGTTCTGCCTTTCTGACCAATATTTACAACTCCTTCATAATCACTAAGATTTGAAAATAAATTTTGTTCAAAGAAAATGTGATCTGTACACCCAGAATCAATCAAAACAAGAATATACTCCTTCAATCCTCCTAATAGGAAAGAAGCTTTATCAGTCAGTTATAAGTTCTCATCTTTGAGGTTTAGATTACTCACTTCATAATTGATTGAGTCCATTTCTTGATCCTCATCAATTTTGGCCTTCTTGTTGGGACCTTCTTCCCCAACAAACATTTCCATTGGACCATCAAATGCCACCATTGCAACATTTTCAGTAGTGAGATTGAACTCCTTGTCATTCTCTTTGGACTTCTTCCTCTTCTTGGCCTCCTTGAAATCCTTAGCATAATGCCCCTTATTCTGAAAATTATAGCATAAGACATTGGACAAATCCTTTTTTTCCTTCTTGCTAGATTTTCCAGTCTTTCCAACAAGGGCTGTTACAGAACCCCCCTTCATCTTGAACTGAAGATCATCCTTTTCAATCCTTTTAAGCACATCCTCCTCCCCAGGAAGAGGATCCAATTGAGAAATAATTCTGACTAAAGAATCAAACTCCTTTGGTAGCTTCTGAAGGATTAAGAGTGACAAGCACTCAGGATCCATGTTAAGTCCTCAGGACTGATATTAGCTATGCTAGACCTAGCCTCTGCAACAAACTGTTTACAATTAAAATATTGTAACTTGAACAGTTTATTGAAAGCTATACCCTTCTGGTGAACAGAATCACCAGCATACTTGGACTTAAGCAAATTCCAACGGATGCTGCCCATCCTTCTCTCATCTTCCCTAAGAGTATTGGCAACCCATGTCATATGATTCTCATCAAGATGCCTAAGGATGAGATGATAAGACTTTTTCTCCACTTCTTAACTGATCAAACTGTCATCTGCATCCATTATCTCCCCACAACAGATGTTATCCAGCTCACTATCCATAAGGACAGCCCAAGCATTATAATTTTGACTGTTCAGAAATATCTTGGTGGAGCTAACAACAGGGATATAGGACATCTTCTTGGAAAACTTGAGGTCTTTGAGGTTCTCCAGAGTAAGGTACAAGGGTCTAGATGGATTGGAAGTAATGATGATGTTGGTACTGATAATGTGTTATAATTATGGCCAGAAATTAGCTTAGTCAAATGAGCAGTATTTAAAGCAAAAGAAATGCTGGACATCTTGTGTCAATAATTGCTTGATGGGCTCTCAAAATGGGGAAATAAGTTGGATGATATTGTTGATGAATTTGATTGGATGATGAATGAATGGATGGAAAACAGCAGGGAGAAGAGCTCCTTAAGTACAAAAGATTGGCCTCATGTGAGCCCATGATACAACAATCCAAAATGCAAATTTTCCGCCCCAAAAGAGCTCTACAGGCTCTAAAGGCCTTGTTACTTGGTTTGTGCTACATCAGCCCACATGGCATCAGTCCCTGTACCCTTATAACCAGCCTATTCTGGTCCATTCTGGTTTTTCCACCATTACAGGGCTGAACCAGCCCCTTTGCTGTTCAATCCCCTGGCTGGTTGTCCGTTACAACCAGCCCAGTTACTCTTACTTCCTTACTTATGGGCTGGTTGCCTCATGCAGCCAGACCCTGGCCCCACACATGGGCCAGGTGGGACCCAGGACTCACCTGGGTCTGGTCTCAACCTCACTTGGGGGGGGTGTAACTGGCAGACATGCTTCCCCCCCCCTCTTTCTCTCAAATCCCTGGTGGGGGCAGTCAAATCCCCTCACCAGGGGCCCTGGGGGTCAATACCCCCAGGGCGTTGTCAGGAGCTGGTTCAACCCAGCCAGCCACCCCCTCCCCCTCGCAATGGCAAGCAAGGGGAGGGGGAGGGAGCTGGGGCCAATGGCCCTTGCTCCCACGGCAGCGGCCACTGTTTGCAACTGGCCAGGCCTGTGCAGGATCCCTTGGCCGCGGCAACAGTCCCGCGTGGGCCTAACCAAGAGATACAAGAGGCCCTGAGGGGGCCCCGGCACGGGCTGAAACACATACAGCGGCCCCAATGGGCCGCCCCAAGCCCAAAACCTGAGACAAATACACTTTGGCAGGCCAGCCCGTCTGGCCAAGTATGTCCAAAATAAAACTTGGGCCCAATTATGCCCATATCAGCCCATCTGGCTGTATTTTCCCATACCCCCCACCGGGCCGGTTAGGGCCCATGTTCCAATGAGCCTGTTTCACACATTTTGTGGCCAGTTTCCCCAAATCAGTGACATCCACACAGGCACGTATGGTCCGTGTGAGTGTACAATGGGCTGGAGAGGCCCATATGTGCATCCCATTTGGATTACACTTATACGTTGCACACGCGTTAGTGCATAAGTATTTTAACATATTATAGCAATAATTCTGGTTGATATTATTCCACTACTATGGGTTTATTTTTATGCTTTATTTCCTCCTTGGGAAAAAAACCTCATCACCAAGCTTTCATTTCTTTTGAATAATGGTCATCCAAGCTTTGGAATCCTTGGTCACAAAGCTTTTCCACAGTGGATCTAATTTGGGGGCTGGGCAATGATCAGACTTGAACTTGAATGAGACTAAACGTTTGAAATCTTCTAAAATAATTAAGTAAATAGGAGATGATTTGGGATTTGGAGTGGGAGGGGAATTCAGAGGAAGATAAGTGCAAGGAATTAAAGAAGAAAACAGAACCACTGGACACTTATAAGTTTCAGCAAGAAGAAATCCATGGCATGGGAAATTCATCCACATGTTTATTGGAGCTGGTCTAGAGAGGTGGTTGAGATGCCTCCTTGCCTCTTGAAAGGATTCACGCCAGATTTCATGCATTAATTGTGAATCTTGGAAGATTGGTGTGGTTCCCAGCTCTTTGATCATTTCTTTCCTGATTTCAATGGAGTCTTCAGATTTCCGTCACAAACCAACAGCTGCTGCTCTGAAACCACAGTTACCACCTCCCATAACATCTTGAAAGTGGAATATATGGGCAATAGCTGTTGCTGGGGAAATGAAGTCTTTGTATTGGAACTAAAAGAAAAATCAGAATTGATTCTAAAATGAAATATGTTGGAAAAATTCCACTCACTTTTTCTTTTGAAAATTTCTCAAAGATTCCAGAAGAAGAATATGATAATGTGCAGGAAAGCTATAAAAAATTCCAAAAAAAATCAGAAAAACTGAAAAAATCTGGTATTATGAAATTCACTCACTTTCTCACTTATTGTTGTTGATTTTTGAGCAAAAAAATGCTTTCCAGGTGATTGGTAAGGGGCTTCATCATCTTGACTTTCATGCTTTTGTCTCTTGATTCTAGTCCCAGGATTGTAATCAGGGGAAGAGGCCCTCTTAGTGAAAACAGTTCCAAACCTCTAAAAAAAGATTAAATGGGAAAATTAATAAAGATTCACTCAATAAAAAAAGCAAATTTAGTCTCACTGCCTTCATAACATCTAAATATGGGAGCTCCTCATCTTCTGAAGTATCTTCTTCTGTCACAAAATCATCCTATGTTGAAAAAAAGAAATATTCATTTGATATTGAGATGATTATATATAAATATAAATTTACCTCTTCATCTGATTCCTTCTTCTTCTTTCCCTTCTATTTTTCCTTTTTTTAGTTTCCCTTTCTCAAAACCTGAATGATTACATAAAAAAATAAGTTATACTTTTTTTCTTTCTCAAAGAGTGATTAATTACTGACCACTGAATTTGGCAAAAGTTTCCTCCTTGGCCTTACTCTCCTCTTTGGTGCTTCTAAATATTCAAAGCCAGATGGATCCCTTTTACTTGAGGATTGAGAGATCTTCTTGAACTTATTTGCTTCTCCTTTGGGTCTTCCTCTTATTTTGGATCTTTGAGTAGAATTGGGCTCTTGACTAAGAAAAATTTGATACTTTCCAGTATTATTTGAAAACCTGGAGTGGGCTGTTTCAAATTTTAAAGGTCAAATACTTCAAATCCTCATACGTAAAGACAACAAAGAATGCAGAAATAAGGAAAGACCACCCCTTTTATTTTCAGTTATTTTCATTGTGATGAATATTTGGTGGGTTAAAACCTATAATTAAAGCTCAGTCAAATTTTTCATGCAATCTTTGGATGTTAATCTTAAGTTTTTCCAAAAGAAATTGAGAGAAACATTGATTCAAGAAGTGAAAAAGTTTTTTGGAAAAGGATATGTGATTTTGAAGTGTTTTTACATTGGATCCAATTTTTGGAGGCCAAGGATACATCAAAAAAATCTCAAAAAAATGTTTCAAAGCTCTTCAGCTGATTGATAAACATTGTAAGAGTTCAAAGTTTCAAAAAACGTAAGCCAAAAGGCAAAGGAATAGCTCCAAAGATGAGTTTTTTTTTTTTTGGATTTTGTTAATTTTTTGACTGGATTTTTTAAGGGGTTTAACTGGTCCCAAAATTATAAAATATTAGCCATAAGGGTTTAATACACCTATCTACAGGCCTGCTGCGTTAGAATTTCAAAAAAAAGTTCTTGAAGCACCCATGTAAACAAGGATTTGTCCGTGTATACTGGACGTTGCTGGGATGTAGTACCCCCATGAGTTTAAGGGTAGCACCCATGAAGAAAATAATGCCCTTTATTTGTTTATTTATTTCTTTATTTATTTATTTATTTATTTCTTTATTTATTTATTTAGTTATTTTTTCATTTATTTATTTTTAATTTACTTATTTAATTTTTCTTTTCACAACTTGTACGGGTTGTGAAATGCTTTTCATGCCCGTTTGGGACCCCTGCGTTGCAAATTTAACATTGCCCAATAAAAAAAAAATTAAAAAATAATAAATAAATAAGTAAAATTTATAAATAAAATAAATAATAAAAATAAATAAATAAATATAAATAAATAAATATAAATAAATAAATAAATATAAATAAATAAATAAATATTAATAAATAAATAAATATAAATAAATAAATAAATATAAATAAATAAATAAATCAAAATAAAAAATAAATCAAAATAAATAAATAAATAAAAGATAGATTAATTAATTAAATTAAAAATAGAAATATAAAAAATAACTACAAATAAATAAAATCAAATAAATAAATCTGTAAATTGTTTTTTTTATTTTTTTTCCATTTGCAACCCAAAAAGAGTTTTGTGTTGTGTTTTGCAAACTGCCATTCACAACCCATCTGAGATTCAAATTGTAGTTTGTGACTCAAACAGGCCTCAAACCGCGCCACACAACGCATTTTAGGTTGTGAATGGGTCACGGTAGATTGCAAATTTAACATTTCCCTTTTTTTATTTTTTCATTTGTTTATTTTTTTTAAAATAAAAAAAAAGAAATAATATATAAAAAAAATTAAAAAAATGCTTTATAAAAATATATATATAACAAAAGGGTGTTAACAACCATTTGAAAACCAGATGGGTTGCAAGCTGCATTTTGCAGCTGTTTGCAACTGCAGGGTTGCAAATTCAACAGAGCCCTATATTTTTATATAAAGATGAAGAATTGATCAAAGATTTATTTTAATTTGCTTCAAATCTGCTTCAAAAGAAAACCAAATATAACAAAAAAATTGTAAAATAAAAAAAATATTCTAACAAACTAAAAAGATCAATTGAGAATAGATAAAGAGCTTACTTGAATCTTATTAAAATAATTGATGAAGAAATGAACTGAATCTGAAATTGATTTGGCACAAAAGCTGAGGACTGATAACAGCCATGATATAATTAGATAACAATGAAGTGGAAAACTTAAATAAGGAGATGAGAAATACCAATGGGATGATGAAGAGAGACAGAAGTATAGGCATATATATAGAATTCATGATGGTGATGAGGACTCATGTTGATGGATGATGAGGTAACTTGCGTGGTAGGACAATCATGAGCTATTTTTCCAGAGTGTCAGCATGAGAGGCTTGAGTCAGTTGAGTCAATAGCAATCTCACCAGGCAGATGGCCATAGCATCCATTTTGCAACTGAGGTTGGGTTGAGAATTGAGTTGATGACTGATGTTGAGTTCTGGGTAGGTTGATGACCATGTGGTTATTGAGTTGAGTGGATGAGGATGATGAGAGTGAGAATGATAGAAACAAGAAAGAGAGAATAACAGAAGAAATTAAGAAGGACTAATGAAGAAGAAAGATCACAAGGAAAGAAAGCAAAGAAGAGAGATCAAGAGTGGAAAATTGAATCAGAGATCAGGCTTGTATTCTTGCCTGTTGCAAGAGGGTTCCTGGAGCCCGCAGTGTTGCCCCACAGCTTCTGGTTGTCATTACTGCAAGTTAGTTTTATCTTTGTGAGGGTTTTTGTTGTGGTAACTTTGAGTGATTATCTCTCTCTCAGGAGTGGTGATTCCAACACACCCCGTGCCTGGTGAGATGAAGAGACCAGATACCAAGCATGAGTTGAGGGGTGTGATTGAAGCAGCATCAGGTTGAGACTTTAGAGAAGACAGATTGAAGTAGTTGAAGGATGGTTAGACTAGGACTTTTGGTAAGAGAATTGGCAGGCATATCCTTGGATTTGATGAGCTTCACATTCAGATTGCCAGATTTGAGTTCTTCTTGCATTCCCTTGGTCTTCCAATCAAGATGTTGTGTCTTTGAGTTTGAGCCAAATTTCTTCAACTTGTCATCTAGGCCGCTGTTGTCCGTGAAGATTTTGATTGCAGTTGACTGAGTGGAGAAGATCTCATGGGCTAAGGCTCAAATCCATGTAGCTTTTTGATAGTAATAAACCAGAGAATTGAGTTTGGTGTCAGTTCAGGAGTAGGTTATATTCTTTTGCTTACAGCTGTTCCAGGACAAAATGCACCCCCAAATGGCTCACAGGTACCCTGTCTGGGAGCTTCTAATGTCTGTATTGTCAGCCCAAGAGGCATTGGAGTATGCTGTGGTTAGTAAGTCAGGAGCGCTCACTTGTAGGCGCAGTTGAAGGTGAGAAGTCCCCTTGAGGTATTTCCACACTTTCCTGAGTTCATTCCAGTGCGCTTGGCTGGGCTTAATGTTGAATCTGGAGAGACTTGATACTGCCAAGCTGATGTTGGGTCAAGTGTAGCAGGCTATGTGATTGAGCAAACCAATAGTCAACTGGTAGTTGATTTTAAGAGATTTGAATTGATTGAATTCTTTCTCAGAAGCAGGTATCAGTTGTAAGTTGTGAGTAAGCAGACTGGCACTAGGACAAGCATCCTCCAGGCCAAGTTCTTTGAGACCCCGCTTGATATGATTAGGTTGACTGGGAAAGATTTGATTGTCTTGGAGTTCTATCCTCATGCCCAAGATGGTGTCTGGGCTTTTTGATGTAGAACCTGATAATCCGGACAGGAATTTCTGTTTGAATCCTTCTGCATCGCCAACTAAGATTAAATTGTTGATGTGGAAGAAGAGCCTCAATTTACCATCATTGGATACATAGACGCAGGGATTGCATGCTGATTCAATGAATCTGAATTCCTTGATCCAGTTTGTGAGGGTTTCAAACCAGTTATTCAGAGCCTGTTTGAGCCTGTAGAGAGATCTTTTGAGTCTGAGGAAACGTGAGACTTGCTTTGACCCCTTTGGGGTCTTGATGATGACCTCCTCATCAATAGTTGAGTTGAGAAACGCGCTCTTGAGGTCAAACTATTGGATTTGTTGTTTCAATTCTAAGGTGTAGAGCAGGAGTAGCTGTAGGGTTTAAGGTTTGCCGGTTGGTGCAAATGTCTCAAAGTAGTTGAGTCCTTCAATTTGACTGAATCCCTGAACACAAAAGTAAGCCTTGTACTTGACTGGGTCTCCATGGCAGTTTTCCTTGATCTTGTAAGTCCAGGTGGTTCTGAGGATGTTGTGTGGTTGAGGAGCTTCATACTCTTCCCAGACATTGAGATCTTCAATCAATGCTAACTCTAGATCCATAGCTTCTATCCACCAAGAGTGCTTGTTGCAAGTGTTCAAATACATATGCACTTAGGCGTGTGCTACGCATAAGTGTAATCCAAATGGGATGCACATATGGGCCTCTCTGGCCCATTGGACACTCAAACGGACCATACGGGCCTGTGTGGATGTCACTGATTTGGGGAAACTGGCCACAAAATGTGTGAAACAGGCTCATTGGTACACGGGCCCTAACGGTCCCAGTGGGGGATATGGGAAAATACAGCCAGATGGGCTTGTATGGGCATAATTGGGCCCAAGGTTTATTTTAGACATACTTGGCCAGACAGGCTGGCCCCCCAAAGTGTATTTGTCTCAGGTTTTGGGCTTGGGGAGGCCCATTGGGGCCACCGCCAGTGTTTCAGCCCGCTTGGGGCTGCTGCCCGTGCCACTGCCCGCTTGGGGCCGCTTGTATCTCTTGGTTTGGCCCACGCGGGGCTGTTGCCGCGGCCAAGGGATCCTGCGCGGGCCCCGCCACTGCCGCGGGAGCGACCCCCTCCCCCTCACCTTGCTTGCCATTGCAAGGGGGAGGGAGTGGCTGGCTGGGTTGAACCAGCCAGCAACCAACCGCAACAAGACGGTTGGTCAGGGCAGGGGGGATTTCATCACCCCCTTGCCCAGGGGATGACAAGGCCGGCCGCAAGGAGAGCAACCGGCAGTGGGGGGGATTTGATCACCCTCCCACCAACAAAGATGCCCAGGCCAGTTGCATCAAGGCAACTAGCAATGGGGGGGGGATTGACCACCCCCCCCCCCCCCATCAAGAGGGGCGCTCTCCCCCCCCCCTTTACCAAGGGGGAGGAGCGACGGGCTGAGGGGATCTGACCACCCCCCAGCCCACTATTCCTGACAACACCCTGGGGGTATCAACCCCCAGGGCCTTTGATGAGGGGATTTGACTGCCCCCACCCGGTATTTGAGAGAAAGAGGGGGGGGCGGCATGTCTGCCAGTTACACCCCCCCCCCCAAGTGAGGTTGAGACCAGGCCCAGGTGAGTCCTGGGTCCCACCTGGCCCATATGTGGGGCCAGGGGCTGGCTGGATGAGGCAACCAGCCCGTAAGTAAGGAAATAAGAGTAACTGGGCTGGTTGTAATGGAAAAAAATCCAGGGGATTGAACAGCAAAGTGGCTGGTTCAGCCCCATAACAGTGGAAACACCAGAATGGACCAGAATAGGCTGGTAATAAGGGTACAGGGACTGATGCCATGTGGGCTGATGTAGCCCAAACCAAGTAAAAAGGCCTGTAGAGCCTGTAGAGCTCTTTTGGGGCGGAAAATTTTCCTTTTGGCTTGTTGTATCATGGGCTCACAAGAGGCAAATCTTTTGTCCTTAAGGAGCTCTTCTACCTGCTGTTTTCCATCAATTCATTCATCATCCAATCAAATTCATCAACAATATCATCCAACGTATTGCCCCATTGTGAGAGCCCATCAAGCAATTATTGACACAAGGTTTCCAGAATTTCTTTTGCTTTCAATACTGCTCATTTGCCTAAGCTAATTGCTGGCCATAATTATAACAGCAAGACAGTGCATTGTTGTACAATTTTGGCTTGTAGTAGTGATAGAATCTGTATCTTTGAGGAGGATTGATTCTGGATCTATCCCGTAGGATTCTGGCGGGATGTTGAGTACTCCGTGTCTCAATGGGAGACGTTGTAGGGTGGTTGGAGGGTTGATTTCTGTTTCCCTGGTTGAATTTTCCTGGAGAACTGATTGATGAGTTGCTTCCAGAGGGTGAGCTGGCTGATTCTTCTGATCTGGGCAATTTACTCCAATAGTCTGTCCAGGGAGGTTAAACAGTAGGGTGTGCATCTTGTTGATTGGTCTGTTGTTGAGATGGATCTTTCACTTCTTCAAAAGGGTGAGGATCATCACCAACAGTGAGACCAGGCTCACGTGGTTGAGGAATCTGAGGAAATTTAACATTTTTTGAAGAGATGATGGAGCTGCTTTTAGTCAGAATTCTGTATGAGTGGAGAAGGGGATTAAAGCCTACAAGAGTGCCCTCCTTGCCTTTGGATTTGAATTTCAGTCCTTTCTCCCTCCTGTTGAGGAGAAAGACACAGGGGGTGCCAAGTGGTTGGAGGAATGTGGGTGGCAGTGAGTGATCATGCATTTTATTACAGGGTGGTTCAGATTCACCGGTCCTGGGTATGTGATTTAGAATCAGGCAACACCCTTTAACAACCTTGTGCCAGGTTGACATGGGGATTCTGCTGTCTTTCAAAGTTGCCCTAGCGGATTCAACAATGGTTTGATTTGCGCGTTTGGCCTGTCCGTTGTGCTCAGGGTGATGAGGCTTGGAGAGGATCTGAGTTTTATGTCACTCTTCAAGAAACAACGTGAACTTGGAGTTGAAAAATTCAGTGCCGCCATCTGAGCAAACCTCCAGGGGATAATAGCCTCTTTTTTTTGTTCTTTTTTGAGCAGATTGATTAGGATATTGGCGGTCTTGTCCTTTGAGGCCATGGGGAAGGCCGCTAGATATCTGGCGGCATTATTTATGAGAGTAAGAATATACCAATGGCCAAGTTTGGAGAGTGTTTGGATAGGTCCTATTAAGTCAAGGTGAATCCGTTCAAGTACCTTGCAATACCTTGTGGATGATTGGTTGAAGGGGGATTTAGTGATCTTACTCATTGTGAATTTGAGACACTGAAATTTGGCTTTAACATCCCCTGAGATATGTTGAGTAAGCAATGACAGTTGAGAGAGTGACACATGCCTGTACTTTTGGTGAATCTTGATGAGCTCTTCTCTTGGTGACACCAAGACAGTTGATAAGTGGGAGACAAGTTTTTCACAGAGTTTGTGAGATGGTGTTGGCAGAAAGTAGAGATTGTGTACTATGGTGCCCAAAAGAATTGACCAGTCAAGGTGAGAAATGGTGAATTGATTTCCCTGTGAGAGGATCAAGCATCCATTTTCATTGAGTGCACCTGAGCTGATGAGATTTATTGTTATTTCTGGGACGTAGAAGGCTTCAGTTGGTTTGAGGGTGAGTCCTTTCCAATGTAGGACAGCAAATCCTCTTCCTTTGATGGCCACTTTGGCTCCCTCTTTACCGTTCTTGATGGGATTGCTGGAGTAGGGTTCCATTTCAACAAAGAAGCAACTTTCATTGATCATGTGGACAGATGCCCCACTTTCAAGAAGGAATTGTTTGTGGGAGTCATTGTACTCTATCCATTGGTTTAACAGGGCAAGATAGTGAGATGAGGGAGTTACGTTTGATTAATCCTTGGCTGGTCCTTTTTTAGCCTTCCATTTTGCTTGATTGTCCCTCCACCACTCAGGAGCTACCTCAGGATGGAGGTGCCAGCAGTCTTGAGCAGAGTGATTCTTATCTTTTCCTTGATGATGGTAGCCTTCTACACATTCCTTAGGTTTGGACAACTTACAAGACTCTTGCCAAGCTGTCTTCTCTCCATAGAGTGCTACATCTCCCTTTGATTTAGAGGATAAGGCAGAGCACTGAGCTAGTGATTGGTTATTGAGTTGAGTGAGGTGGTTGAGGAAAAAATCAACCAAGAGATCCTTGTCTGAGTGCATGATCTACCTCTTGAAGTCATCCATTGATGGGTGGAGTTTGAAGAGGAGAAGGTACGCAACAATTTCATCAGAGATTTTGATTCCAACCTTGCCCATCTTCTTGAGGCAAACTTTGGTGGAAGTAATAAAATTGGTGATTTTGTCTGTGCTTTAGGGAAGATAGAGAAATCTATTGAACACTCTGGCTCTGTTTGATGCTTTAGACAAGGCAAATTTTCTATCATGGCCTTCCAGAGCAGTTTTGCTGAGTTGCGGTTCTCAGAGGTTACTATGTTATTTTGTGTGGATGAATCAAGCTTGGAGATGAGGAAAATCTTGAGTTTGTTGTTGACAGAATGTTTGAGCACTGAGACCTCATTGTTGATAGTTAGAGCACATCCCCCAACATCAAGTATTTCATCCATCTTGGCCTTCCAGATCCCATAATTCTCATTGCTGAGGAGAGGAATGGTCTTGAGGGTTGTCTTGAGCATGGTCTGACAAAATATGTCCATTGTGACCGGATTGCAATGGTCCCCAGCTTTTGTGATTGGTAGAAAGGTTCCCTCTGGCTTTTAACCATGATGAAGAAATGAACTGAATCTGAAATTGATTTGGCACAAAAGCTGAGGACTGATAACAGCCATGATATAATTAGATCACAATGAAGTGGACAACTGAAATAAGGAGATGAGAAATACCAACAGGATGAGGAAGAGAGACAGAAGTATAGGTGTATATGTAGAATTTGTGATGTTGATGAGTACTCATGTTGATGGATGATGAGGTAACTTGCATGGTAGGACAATCATGAGCTATTGTTCCAGAGTGTCAGCATGAGAGGCTTGATTCAGTTGAGCCAATAGCAATCTCACCAGGAAGATGGCCATAGAATCTGTTTTGCAAGTGAATTTGGGTTGAGAATCAAAATGATGACTGATGTTGAGTGGTGGGTAGGTTGATGACAATGTGGTTATTGAGTTGAGTGTATGAGGATGATGAGAGTGAGAATTATAGACATGAGAAAGAGAGAATAACAGGATAAATTAAGAAGGACTAATGAAGAAGAAAGATCACAAGGAAAGAAAGCAAAGAAGAGATATCAAGAGAGGAACATTGAATCAGAGATCAGGCTTGTATTCTTTCCTGTTGCAAGAGGGTTCCCGGAGCGCGCAGTGTTGCCCTGCAGCCGCTGGTCTTCATTATTGCAAGTTAGTTTTATCTTTTTGAGGGTTTTTGTTGTGGTAACTTTGAGTGATTATCTCTCTCTCAGGAGTGGTGATTCCAACAATAATCCAAGGCAGAATTGAGAATAATAAAACATTGGGTGATGATAAATTCACAGCCCAAATAAGCTGTGTACACAACTCATTTGGGCCATGTGGCAGGCTACACAACTACAATTGGGTTGTGTAGCCTCCACACATCTTGACTGTAGTTGTGCCTCCCCTTCACAGTGGCCTGGGTTTTGTGGCACCACACCCAACTACAAGTGTTTTGGGCCAAAAAATTAAAAACATTAAAAAACTAAAATAAACTAAATAAAAAAACATGAATCAACCAAAAAATCAAAAAAATTTGATTTTAAAAATGCAAGAGTCCATGAAGCAGCCCTAAATTATAAGTGCCAAAAAATAAAAGTTCAACTTGACTAGCCCTAAAGTAAAAGTGCCAAAAAATACAAGTTCAACCAAAAAAAAGACAAGTAACTTGACAATCCCTAAAGTAAAAACACCAAAAAAAATAATTTTAACTTGTGTTGAGCTGATCTCATCACAAGAAGCCTTATGATGGGATCAGCTCAACATAAGTTGAACAGACTTGCCAATTAAATCTAATTCAAAACACTCATCATGATTATTTTAACTCAAAACACTCATCATAATGATTTTCAAAATGTGATAACCCTTTATATTAATAGAATTACAAGATCAGCATCAGAACCCAAACCCAAATGATGAAATTAAAATGATGTCTATAAATTAGAATACAAATCATTTTGATCTTTGAGGTGATCAACCAAACAAGAGGCTGTTTTAGAAATCATGGAACATGTTTTGGAAACTATGGGCGGGATTGGAATCACATCTACCTTAAGTACAAGCTAAACCAATGTTTATTATTGAAAAATGGAATGAATATTGGGTCTGATGATTCTTTTACCCCCATTTTCATAGGATTATAAGTACAGCATGAATCCAATGAAATGAAACATATAGGTCTTCCATAATTATCTTCTATTATTTTACCCATATCTAACTTTGAAATTCATTTTGAAGATGGAATCTTTTCATTGATGTCATTAACATCATGTCTTTTTTCTATCTTTTCAACATCTTTACTTCCACCACGGATCTTAGCATAAATATTCTTATTTTTCCTTATTTTTTCAAGCATTTCTCTTCTTACTTGAAACCATCAACTCTCATCATAACCAAGTAATTTAGCAATGACTCTAAATCCACAATTTCCATCACCAATGTGATCCCAAAACTCCCCCAAGTATTTATGGAAGTTCTCAGGTATTTGATTGAGGCAATTCACTTCATAAAATCAAAAATTAGTTAGCCTGAATTCTAATCTCATTAAAGTAAACAACACTCACCAAATATGAGCTTCTGTTTCACTCCTCCATTTATTCATCTACCTTCTTCAAAAAGGAATCTGATTCCAACAGAAGGGACCCTAATCAATTTTCAGTATCTTTGACTGAACTATGAAATTCAGGTGAAAAGCCTGCCTTGCACTAAAAAAAACATTTTCCCATCAGTTCATTAAACCACAAAAATGAAAATCTCACAAAAGAAAAGACTTACAATCTTTTTTCTTTTCTTATTTGGTGCCCCTATAATTCTCTTTTCCTGCTTAAGCTGCTTTTCAACATGTTCCAATCAAGAAGGATCTGTCTGGTTATCTTTCAATCTTGGACAGCCTCTGCTTGATTGCAAGACTTTAGGTTCAAGTCTTGGCTTTGATCAATAATTTATGGTCTCCTGAATGAAGTGCTTCAACAGCCCAAAATCTTTTTAAGGGTATCCCAAGATCATTGCACCAAGCTTCTCATGTAACTGAGAATTGTTGAGCATTTCATCAACATCAACATTTCAAAATTTAAAAGGATCAAATATTAGTCAATTAGGAATCATCATTCAAAAAGAATTAATCAAAAAGCATCAATCCCATTAAACCAACTTACATAACTAGAACTGCAAGGGTCATAATCCAACCTCCACTGAGGATGAACATCCTCAGGCACAACAGATCCTCTTGACGCTGTAAGACTCCAAACGGTGCTAGGCCGTGGCAGTTCTGTGGAGGGGAAAGTTGCTGTTTAGGCTGCCCTCCTGAGTGTTACAAAAATATTTAAATGTAACCAAGATCAAGGTCCAGAACCTGGTAAATGAGGAACCAAGGAGTAGAGGATAAAGATGATAATAGTTTGGTAGCGATGGAACAGCACTATCTGAGACAAGATTATGCAGGGGAAAAACTTGAACAAAAGAAGTTAAAGTCCTCTTAGAGTTCAAAGTACAAAAGATGTTGTATGTAAACAACGCCCACAAGCTAATAACTCTGGTCGTCAGCAGAAGATTGGGGATGATCAACTCAAACCCAAGCAACCTCCAGGTTCTCAATGAACCTGCCCAACTCTCTGCAATCAAGCGCTTGAAGGGTACCAGATAACTGAGGGTGGCTGTACAAGACAAAGCACAATGTTTGAGAAGCTCCAAAGCAAACAGTAACTGATTTTGAAGCAAGGATAACCTCAACACGTCTCAAGGGACTCAAGAATAGGCTGGCAGAATGCAACTCCAAAGAAAATAACGGGAGGTATAACACTCCAGGTATTAAGCTTAATAAGACCTCTTCAATCAATCGTGAGTGGCTCCAGAAAGGTGATCAGGGATCAGGACCAGTATGGTCAGAGAAAGGGATCAAGGAGTGGTATAACACACTCAAAAATTCCAACAGACAGAATTTTTCTTCAACCAGCAAGGCTATTGGTTGGTGATAAGGATCAGGCCACAGAGGGGAAAAGACTCAGGGTCAAAATGGATCAGGGGGCAATCAGAGATATACCCAGGATAAGGATCAGGGATTCAATTTCTTGATAATGGGGGGGACACAAGCACACACCCCTAGGGATCAATTTCTATGATGATGATATCTCATGTGATGATGCTAGAAAAAGCAGGGGAGAGCCCCTCCTTTTATAGACCAGAGGCCTGTAGACTATTTACAAGAGAGATTTACAAATAGAGCGGAATTTTTCTTTTTTTCTATTAAAGATCAATGTCATGAGAAAACAACAGGAAAAAGAAACAAACAAGCACTCAGAGAAAAAAACAGAAGAGGGACGCCTGTGGGGATTCCGATGGGCCCGGGCGACTGCCAAGACCTGCGGATTACCGCCGGCAGGTCTCCGACGGCCATCAGCAACGTAAGAGCCCTGCGCGGGCAACGGACAAGCCGCGCGGGAGACCGGTGAGATAGGGGTGGAAAGAATTGATGGACGGCCGCTTGAGATGGCCAAATGCGGTAGACGGCCGTTGTGGCGGGAGGGTGATGGAAGTAGGTAGTACCTATGAGCTCTTCTTGGAAGATCCCTTGAAACTGTTCATCAGCAGGGATTTCAATTGCTCAATACTCAACAACGATGGTTGTTGGAGACAAGACTCAGAGGATGGGGTGATTGGGGGTGGTGGTCATTGTTGTGGTTGTTGTTGCTGTTGTTGGCGTTGGTAGGAAGGTCAGATCTTTGTAGTTGATGGTCTTGAATCGATTCACGTCCGACTTGCGGCTTAACAATCCCATCCCTTGATGGGCTTGATGGGACCAAGTTTTAGTAGCTTGTCGAGACGTTTTCCTTGTTCCTTGACCGTTCCGGTCGGGGGTACTTTTCTGATGATCACCTTGGCTCCAAATCAATTCCAGAGGATTTCTAAGAGTTTGCCCCAACAGTGTATCTGAAACCTGGGGAATGAAAAGAAGTGACCAAGGCAAAGGATCAAATGAAGTTTTGAAGGTGATGGAGATGGAAATGGATGGTTTTTTTTTTTTTTTTTTTTTGATAATGATACCTATGAAAGATGATAAGAAAAAATCATAAAAAAAATTAAAATCTCCGCACTGGCCAGGGTGTCCAGGATGGGGAACCACAACGCTAGTAGGTCACCTATCTGGTGGGAACAGGGAATACCCATAGTCTTGGAGTATGACTTAGTGCACACTTCCCCATCATTGTTTGGCTTTTAACTTTCTAATTGTTCCACAACAAGTTTAATGGACTCTAAAGACAACTTGTATCCCAATGATAACATTTATTTGGGTAGAAATATTCATATTTTAATTTGAGAGTTGTAAAGGGAAACCTGAACGAATTTAATTTGATTGGAAACTGTTCCCTCTAGGTTCCTCCAAACATCCAACATGTTTCTCAAAGAATTTGCAAGGAATTTTTTGAGAGTAGCATGGGCCACTTCAACTCAAGACATTTTTTTATTTCCAAAGTCAGGGTTTCTGCAATTCCAAGCCATTACAAACTTCTCTTTTTTATGGAAGATTTTATGATCAATATACTTGAGCACATCCTCATGGTCTTCCAAGAAACACTTTATACAAGTCATAATTTAAGAAACCTAAAACTAGGAAGATTAACAGTAGAGGCAGTGATTTGGAACTTACTCTAAGTTCCACATTGACCTCTGCCTCCTCCTTGGTTTTCAAGGCCCCATACTTAGCCCAAAGATTAATAAAGCTTTGCCATTCTTCAACGTCATTATTAAAGCGCACTTGTCATTATTAAAGCGCACTTTACAGTTTGCTTGTATATTTTTAGACAAGTGCCACTGAAAAAACTGTCTTCTTGACTCTTGGAAACTTTTTTCTATAGAACAAATCAAAGCTTTTTCACAGTCTGTCACAAAGACTTTGGGAAGTCTCTCAGAATCATAAGACAGCTCTTTTAGTGCATTTACAGACCAATTGTAGAACTCAAATGTTTCTCTTGTTATAAAAACAAGAGCTTTTGTGAAGGTTCTTTGGTTTTCTGTAACTCCCACAACATGCAATATGGGGATGTTGTACTTATTTGTTTTATAAGTAAAATCCAACATGGAAATATGATGGAATTGTTTTCAAAGCTTTAATGAATTGGGGTGGGCCAAGAATAGGGCCTCCAAGTTATACTCTCCACTGAATTTTGCTTGATGAACCCAACCTGAATTGCCAATTTTTTCAAAGAGGACCTCCATAACATTTTTTCCCTTCAGTTCTTCATGAGATACCTTACGCTTAGTGTTATGGATTGTTTGGTCATCAAAATATTCTGCGCCATCAATCTTGCTCAATTTTCTTTTCAGTTGAATAGTATTGAGCCCATCATTCATGCCATATTTCAAATTCACTAAGGCTATTCCAGAGATTATCCTCAGGTAAGGATGCACTGAGGGGTGTGGAGATGTCTGATGGTTATGTTGATCATGTCTGTAGGAGATTTTCCACAAGGGGTCTGCCTTCATGCAACTTGCATGGATTAAAAACTTGCACCCAACCTTCCTTCTGTGAGTTTTCCTTGACCATTAGGTGATCAATTCACCAGAGTAGGAACCATGTCTATCACAGGCTAAATCCACATATGTATCAATCTTTGAGTTGAAAAATGTCAAAGAGTAACCATGCTTCATTGCCCATGTTTGAAAATAGTTTTGTGCCTCTTCCCTAGTAGGAAAAGCTCTCACAGAAGGTGGGTGAAGTGGATCTGGAACCAATTAAAAGGTTATATTTATGGCATGCACTACATCAGTTTCAATCAAATTAAATAAGGCAAATACCATAGTAGCATAAAATGTTACTCACCACCAGAGGTCATGTTGATTTGTGAAAAAAAAATTTCCTCAATTGTCACCCTAAATTAGGGTGCAATAGAGGCTTCTAATTTTTCATTACACAAATCCTTCTTTTCTGCAGCTTTGTTAATTGCACTATCAATTCAGTCCTTCAATGCAGCCATGTCAAAAAAAGGAGGGCTTTCCAGTGTTCCCATAATGCAAAAAAATGCAATGGTACTTCAGTATTCAATCCAACTTTCCATTGAGCAAATACAAAGTTTGCTCACTTTTGAGTTGAGAAAGATCAATTTTAATGGGATGATTGCAGTTTTACTTGAATTTCAATGAGTTTTTTTGCAGTTTCACTTTATTTCACTTTAGATTCACTTTTGTTTCACTTGGGCATTGCTTGGTGTGGTCTAACAGTCCAGCATAGTATGAGTTGATCCCAAATTTGGGTTGATGGAACCCCAATGTGGTCCAGGGGGTCCCAAAGTTTTGGCACAACCCCCAGGGGGTGGTATACCCCAAAACACACATCAAAACAGCTTTTTAGGGGAGTATAGGATCCCTTGGGGGCTGCGTGTGTTTCAAACAACAATATGGACGTATGTAGACGCGTGTATGGGCCCCCAAGCGCACTTTGGATGCTTTTTTGGACCCCCAGGCGTCCATTGGGCCATGCAGGGCCATACACAACTCCCACACAACTGGGATTTGTGGGTTTATCATCACCCTAAAAGATTTATTCAATATAATGGCTTCCAATCATTTAAAGTTAATATTGAAAAATAAACATCAAATTGATAAAAAAAGGATTTTTAGCTGCTTCAAATCAACTTCAAATTCCAAGGAGAAGATAAAATAATGAAGGAACTATAATTTTAGGGAATTATTTTTCTCATGTCCCCTACGCTTCAACTCATGGGTAAATTACATCTCCTCAACATAAAAGCTACACAGGTAATTCCTTAAACTCATGGGTTTTTAAAGGATTTTAAATTTTGCGTAATTTATGCTTCAGCTTGGTAGCTAAGTTTGAAAATCCCCCATAAAAAGTTCTACAGAGAAATTTAATTATTTTAAGGCCATCAAAGACCCATCCAAAAAATCCAAGAAATTGCAAAATCAATTTTTTTTCAATGCATTTTTGAACCATATCCTTTGCCTTTTTCCTTAATAATGTTTTGTACTTTGAATCCAAAAAAAATAATTCAAAAACAATTGAAGAGCTTTGAAATATTTTTTTGGCAATTGTTTTGATGGAGTTTTGGCCTTCAAAATTTGGAATAGATGCAAAGACAAGGAAACATTAACACAAATTTTCAATTTTTTTATAAAAAATTGAAACTTCAATATTTATTTCAACTTTCTTTTTAAGCCCTTTAGAAAAAAAAACTGAATTTTAAAGTAGGAGTTTTTTTGAATTTGTTTGGAGTTTTTCAAACCTTCCCCCCCCCCTCCCTTGCAAAAAAAAAAAAAAAAAAAAAAAAAAAAAAAAATATTGGTGACAATCTTAATAATTCAATACAAAGGGGGGAGGGGGAGTCTGCATTTTTGAATCCATATTTTCTTCTTTTTCATTAAATGAATAAAAAAATAAATAGAAGGTATATATTACGAAAACAGATAATACAATTCTACTGGTTTCATTTTTCTTCTGTATCTTGTTGTAGGCAAGCGAAACTCATTCAAAAGATCCAAGTTCTTCTGAAAAATTGTATTCCAACATTTACATTTTGTGATCAAAAAAGCTTTTGGAAATTGGATCTAATATAGGGGCTGGCCAATTATCAGACTAAACTTTGAAGGGAAATCTATCTGTGAATTTTTCTAAAAGAATAAGGAAGATAGAAAAAGATAGGTAATTTTGAGTAGGTGAGGAATTATAAGGGATCAAAGTGCAAGCAAGGCATTGAGGAACAAAATAAAACCACTGGTAACATATTTGTTTCAGCAAGAATAAAACCATAGCATGGAAATTTTTTCCAAAGATTTATTGGAGCTGGGCCAGAAAGGTGATTGAGTTGCCTTCTTGCATCTTGAAAAGTTTCACTGCAGATTTAATGAATTAATTTTGGTTCCTTGAAAATTGGGTGGGAATCCAGTTCTCTGAAAATTTATTTCCTGATTTGAGTCAAATATTCAGATTTACTTCCCATAACAACAACTCCTGCTCTGAATTAAACTTTTTTATCTCCTAAAACATAATGATGGTGGGATGTATGAGTGATAGAAGTTGTAGCAGAAATGAAGTATTTTTATTGAAACCAAAAGAAAAAATCAAAAATATCTCTGAAGTTTGAAGTATTCTGCTCACTTTTGACATTGAAAAAATTTCAAAAATTCCAGAATGAGAATAAGATTATTTACAGGAAAGATATAATGAAATAAAAAAAATTGAAAATTCATAAATTAAAAAATTTGCTTGCTTTCTCACTTTCAGTTATGGCTGTTTGGGCAAATGAAATTTTCCCCAGAGGATAATATTCATTTTATTTTATTTTCTCTCTTTAACCTTGTCCCAGGATTGGTATCAGGGATAGTAACCTGCTTATGGTGAATGGTTCCAGACCTTTTAAAAAAGATTGAATGAAAAAATTAATGAAATACAAAATAAATTCAAGTTAAAACTCACTTTATTTATAAAATCCAAATCTTTGGGCTCTTTTTATTCTGAAACTTTCTCTTAAATCACAAAATAATCCCATTTAAAAAAATTTCCAAAATTTATTAAAGATATCAGTTCCTATTCAGAAAAGGAATTGGATTTATAGAAATTTAAATCTTCCTCTGATTCTTCCTTCTTCTTTCCCTTCCAGTTTTAGTTTTTTGCCTTCTGCTTTCCCGTAATAATAATAAATACACAAAAAGATTAATTTTGGAACTTGATGAATTCTGTTTTTTAAAAAAATTAATCACCATTGAACTTTACAAAACTTTATTCCTCATAATTCCTCTCCTTTTTTGCACTTCTGAATATTCAAAACAAGAAATATCTATTTTACTTTATGATTGAGATTTTTTTTGAACTTATTGGCTTCTGCTTTTTTTGTTCCTTTGGCTTTTTATCTTTGGGTAGAATCAGGCTCTTTAATTTGAACAAGTTGATACCTCAATTCAAACAGCTTCTTCATTTCACAAAAACAACATTTTTTTCATCTGGTTGCAATTTCTGGAACTCTACAAACAGTTCATTGTGGTATCCACGCTCATTTGTTGAATTTGAATCAAATTGAGCATTTCTTTTATTCTTAATTATAATCATGGATACCAGTGAAATTTATAAAGCAGAATAGAAATCAATCAGAAAAATATATATTTCAACTTGGAGAAAAAAAACCTACCATAAAGGGGGTCTAACATACAATTTAGGATATAAATCCCCAATTGGGAATATTTATCCCTTTTTGAGAGATTATTAAAATCTGTGAATAAATTGTATACCCATAGAAGAGGATTAATCACAGTTAAAACAGGAATTTGAGAAATCAAAGACCCAATGAAATTAATGAATAATTTTGAGGTCATATTGTCCGATTTTTCCACAAAGATGATCCACACTTTGGGGAAAAATATTTTTCTTTTTGAATCTTTCATGAGAGGCTTCAATGGATCTTTCATAGATATGAATATTTATTGAATGATATATTTCTTCTAAAAAATGGGAAAAGGAGCCAGTAGAAGAATGGATGAATCTATGATATTTTTTTGTTTTCTCTTGAGATAAGAACCAGAAAGTAACTGAGAAATTTCTTGAAAGATTATTTACCCCAAAAATGTGAAGAGGGGGAATTCCCAAATTATTTTTTTTATTTGTGAGTCCATCATAAGAACAGTAGAACAAGGTTTGACCAGCTTCAAAGAATCATGGTGGGGAAAAAAAAAGAAATTTTGTGAACATCCAAATGCTCAATTATGTATAAAAAAAAAGAATTTCAAATTTCATAAATTAAGGCTTAAATGAGAGATTTCCCATCAATATTTTTATTTTTCATTTGTGATATTTTGTTTTAAATGGTGCTTATGTTTGTACAGAAAGCAGAGCTTGAGGATTGTATGAGAGTATTTATAATTTTTAAAGGAGGAAAACCAGCTTTTTCTGAATTTTTTTACTTTCTTCTCCTGCTGCCCTTTAATTCTTCTGTGTACTGGAATGGTTGAAGAATTAGTTGAAGGTGGATGATTGTGATCTGGAAATTTAATTTTAACCCTCCAGACACCCAAAGTTTTGGTAAAAAATGAATCTGAAAGGTAAATTGGTATTTCTTCTTTTTCACAACTTTTTTGAATCTGAAATGGGTTTATATGCCCCACATTTATCAAATTTTTATGTGTAAGTTTTCTTTGTGGAATTGGATACTTTATTAGATATTAAATATACATGGGACTTTTCCCATGATTTTATAGCCTCTAAAAGCTCCTCCATTTGATTAGGTGATAGATCAGGAGGGGGGGAGAGAGGGGTGGGATCAATAGTTTTATTAGTTGAGGATATAGACGATTTATCTAGATAAAAAGTTATTAAAATTATGTGGATTTTTTCTTGAGACATTTTTTCAAAGCTTTTTTTCATTTTAAAATGAGTTGAATATTGGAGTTGAAGTTCAGGATTGGATTAATTGAGATAGAACATTATTTCAAAAAGGGATTTGGAAGAAAATTAGTGAAAAAATGGATTCATAGACTTGATGTAGAGGGGAAATATTTCTCTAAGGTTTATTGAGTTGCATTTATCAATTAATTATTTGAGTTTAAAATTGTAAAATTTCTAAAAAAATTTGTTGAGGAGTGAATTTTCTCAATTTCGTTATGGAATATTTGGATTCAGGGGGGTTCATTTGGTATTTTTAGATTTTTGAGTGGTTTTTATTAAGGTTTGGTGAGTGATGATGAGTGGTGATTTGTGTGTTGAGTGATGAGGAGTGGTGTGGTGAGTTTTGTTGATTGGTTGTGGAGATTGGCTGGGTGGTGAGTGGAGTTGACAGGTGATGAAATGGTTGATGGGATGATTTAATTTCTCAAAAAGATGAGGAGGTACCCTGAAATAATTAAGAAAATCATCTTAAATATTTTATTATGCAAGAGGGGTGAAAAAAGTGGGCCTTGGCCTAAAAGGGGCTTATTTTCCTCTTTCTACCTCCTTTTAACTCCTTTTTTGGATTGATTTTTGAGGCACAAATAGTGATTCAAAAATTAACAAAAAGTAAATTTTGAATCCTTTGAAATTTTATTTTCATACATGCAGACTTGAATATTTCAAAATTCAACAAATCTTTTCAACAAAACAAATCAAAAAATGGTTTTAAAAGTGCAGACCCCCCCCCCTTTATATTGAATTATTATGATTGTGACCAATATTTTGGGGTGTAAAATGGCTCAAAAAAAATCCAAATTATTTTCATTCTACCTTTTTAAGTTCTTCCTAAAGGCCTAAAAACTAATTTTGAAAGAAATGTTGAATCTTGATGTTCTAAAAAAATATTGAAAAGGATGTGTTAGTTTTTTTTTTTTTTACATTACTTCCACTTTTTGGAGGCCAAAAACCCATCAAAAAATTACCAAAAAAGCATTCTATACATCTTTGACTTATTTCCAAAAAAAAAAAAAAAGAAAAAACAATCAATTCAAAATCCTATAAAGAATTGAGCAAAAAGACAAAGAAATGGTCCAAAAATGTGTTATGAAAAATTGGTTTTGTGATTTTTATTTTTATTTTTTGAATGGATTTCTGAAGGCCTTCAAATAATTCAGTTTCTCTGTAGCATTTTTCATGGTGGATATAGACACCCACCAAGAAATTGGCAGCATCAAAATTTCAAAATTCAAAATTATTTAATCCTCCATGAGTTCAAGGAATTGCCAATGTAGGTTTTACATTTTTGAGACATAGCTTTCCTGTGAGTTTGAGGGTAGGGGATGTGAGAAAAATAATGCCCTGAATTTATATTCAAATCATCTAAAAAATCAATAATAATTTATCTTCCAAGATTTTTTAAATGTTCCAAATGAGCTCAAAACATTATGAAATAATTATAAGAAATATTGTCTTTCAATCAAAAAAAAAAAATAAAAGTAAGATTTAAAGAGGGCTGAAAAAAATATTTTTGAATCTGCTTCAGAGAAGCTACAAATTATGATTAAAAGAACAATTTAAATGAGTTCAAAATGATAGCTTATAATTATCAACAAGAAATGGACAAAATAAATTGAGGAAAAATGAATATGAGGCTGCCTTTGAAGCAGCTTCAGATAAGAATGATAGATCATGATAATAAAGAAATAAAACATATTAAACCTTTAATTCATCTAAAAAGAAAATGATGATGAATTTGATAAATAATTTATTTTCACATGAAAAATAATTTGAATATTCCTAAAAAATTCTTCGAATGGAAATAAAAGATTAAAAAAATAAAAGAAGAAAGAGAAAAAAAATAGAGCTTTGTAGCTTTGAATCATTTTAAAAAAAAAATATGATCAAAATATCAAAATAAGATCAAAAAAAGATCAAAATATAAAAATAAGAAATTTATATTGAAAGAATCTGATGATTTAGAATGAATTTCAAAAAACTGACTGATAGCAAGGCAAGTCAGAAAAACAATACATGAGATGAGAGAAGAAGAAAACAACACCATGAAAGAAATGAGAAGAGACCAACTGGAATAGCTGAGAATTATTGGGTGAGGTGTGTGTTGGTCAGGTAATCATGGGGGAAGCTAAATGCATTGAGATTAAGTGAGTGAGGATTGAATCAGATTGATTCCCCAATTCTAGGAGGAGGTAACTCTCACCAGTCAAGAGTCAGGGCTTGAGGAGCTACAATTGAGGGAAGTTGTTGATTGTTGAGCTTGAGGTTGAGGAGGTGAAGTTGGTCAAGTGAGGCAATGAAGAAAGAAGTAAAATGAAGGAACAAGGAAAAAATGGAAGCAAGAAAGAGGAGGAAACAAAGAAGATTAGATTAACAAAAGGAAAAAGACATGAGAGGAGGAGTGGAGGAGAGGAGTTGAGAGGTCTGTATTCAGGGGTCAGTTGATTCAAGTTGTTGAGTTTTTTGAACCCCTCTGTTCCTCCTGAGTCCCCTATCTTCTTTTGAGTATTGGGAAGGATCTTGAAGATTATGTAATCCAGTTCCACGGGAGACAAGTGATTGATGGCAGGCAGGTGACACTTCAACACTCCCCATGACTGGAGAGAGTTACAATTGAGCTCCTGCCTTGAACTGAGGATAAATGATTTGCAGGAAGTTGTGAATGGTTTATTTTCCCATCACCTTAGTCAATGGGTTGGCCAACATACTGTCAGTTTTTGTGAGCTTGATCTTCAATTTTCCAAGTGAAAGATCTTCTTGCAGGCCTTTGGTCTTGAGGTCCATGTGCAATGTCTTTGCATTGGACCCAAATTTTTTCAGCTTGTCATCAATTCCCTTGTTGTTTACCTAATTATTGGTGGATGGAGTTGAAGATTAGAATGCCTCACCCAAGAGATTCTTGAGCCATCTTCCTTCCAAAAAGGAGTCCAAGAGGGGGTCAAGTTTGGCTTCTGCCAAAGAGTAGGTGAGGTTGCATTGCTTGAAGCTTTCCCAGGAGATGATGGACCCAAAGGAGAAGCCCAAGTATTCCAATTGGGATCTCCTGAAGGTTGGATCTTTACCCCAGGAGGATTTGCTTTAGAACACCAGGGGTTTGGAAGAGGCATGAAATTTCAGGGTGAGCCTGACATCCTTGGTGGTGTTCAAGTATTGCCACATTCTTTTGAGTTTTTTTCCAATGAGTCAGGCTGGGCTTGTTCTGGAACCTGGCAAGACTAGAGACTGAAAAACTTAGATCAGGACGGGTCCTTGGCACAATGTAGTTCAGGAGACCTATCCTGGAGTGATAGTTGATATTGAGGCACTTGAACTCTTCAAAATCTTTGTCCAATGCTTTGATGAGTTGTAGATGAGGGTTCATTGGAGTCTGGAAGCCTATAGAATTGGTGAGGCCCAGCTCTTCCAACACATAGGCTATGTGTTTTGGCTGACTCAACAAGATTGTGTCTTTGGTTCTTTCAAATTCCATTCCCAATATGGTGTCAGGAGTGTGGCACTGTGAGTTCTTGAATTTTGAGTTGAATTTTTTTTCAAAGTTGTCACCATTTGCTACAAGGATGAGGTTGTTGACATGGAAAAATATGAAAAATTTCCTGTCTTTTGATTTTCACAGGCACAGGTCACTGTCAGATTCCTTGAATCAGGTTGATTTGACCCAATTTGTAAGAGTTTGGTACTGATTCTTGGGAGCCTGCTTCAGTCTGTAGATTTTCATTTTGAGTCTGAGTTATTTTGATTTTTGGTTGGACCCATCTGGAGCTCTAATGATGACTTCTTTTTCAATAGGTGCATGGAGGAAAGCTGCCTTGAAATCAAACTTTCTTATCTCAAGGTTGTCTTTTAGGTCAAGTTGAAGGATGGCTTTGAGAGCAGACACATTTCCCATGGGGGCAAAGGTTTCCTTGAAGTTGAGTCCATGGATCTGGTTGTAGCCCTTCACGCATATCCTAGCCTTTAAGATGAGGATTTGTTTTTGGCAGTTGTCTTTTATTTTGAAGACCCATGTGGTCTCCAGCAGATTGATTGGTTTGGGTCCATCATACTCTTCCCAATCTTCAATTTCTTTGCATTTTTCCAGTTCTTTCTTGATTTCCTGTTCCCATTTTTTTTAATCTTCACAGGTTATGTCCTTGATGTATTTTTTTGGTTTGAAGTAGTGATGGGAACCGTAGCACTGGGGAGGTCTGAGATTTGCATGGTTCCTGAGGATTTGGGTTGTAATGACACAGGGCTGAGGCTGTGTTTCTGGAGTTGTGCGTGATGGTGGATTTTGATTTTCTCTGGTTGAAGATTTCAATGAGTCTGAGTAGTTCTCCTCCCTGGGGTTTGAGTCAGACAAATCAGAAAGTGAGTCCGGTGTTTCTCTATATTTGGTGAATTTTCTGTTGCAATGGACAGTTTATTTGGAAGGGTTGGCCTCTTGAGGTGGTATGAAATTGATCAAGTTGTCAATTTAGAGTTCTAAGTCCAAGATTCTGGTCTTCCCAAGGCCATTTATGGAGTTTTTGTCAAATCTAATGCACTTGGTTGAAATGATGGAGCCATTGGGGCACATGATCCTGTAAGAGCATTATTCTGGGTTGTATCCAATCAGTTTTCCTTCTGGCCCTTTAGGATGGAACTTTTTCCCCCTGGACCTGAGTTTGTTGAGGTAGATGACAAAATTTCCTAGTGGCTTGAAGTATGAGAGGGGAAGGCAACTGCCTTGCATCATTTCCCAGGTAGATTGACAATTGCCCTTCCAGGGGATCTGATTCAGGGCAAGGCATCAGACTTTGAGTATCTCCAACCAAAACCTGTTAGGCAGGTTGGAGGAGCTAAGGGAGGTATGCACGCTTTTGAAAATTTTTCCATTGGCCCTTTCAGCTCTCTGGTTGTGCTTGGGATGGTAAGGTTTGGAGACAAGTTGCTTGCATGATCTTTCTTTGAAGAATTTGACCAGCTTGCTGTTGGTGAATTTGGATCCTCTTTCAGAGCAGAATTTTCAGGGGTAGTACACCAGTTTGGATTTTTTTTTCTCAATCACTTTGATGAGAATTTTGGGAGCATTCTCTTTGCTGAAGAGTGGAACTCCACTTATGTATCCCAAGAAGTTTTCCATAATCATCAGGATGTATTTCTTGTTTCAATGTGGTTTGGGCTTGATTTTACCAATGAGGTCAAGGTGGATTTTCTCAAAGGTTTTTGAAGCAAGTGTTTCCTGACTCTTGAAGGGTGACTTGTTTATTTTTCTCAGTTCACAATCCTTGCAGAAGAAATCCTCCCCTTCCAGTTTGAGATCCGGGATTTCTTTGAGTCTTCCAACTGAGGCGTGACCAAAGGAGAGGTGAAGGTCTTGGGTAGATCTGCTGTGGGTTGCATGTGTGGAATGATAACAGTGATTATGCCTGATGCTTTTGGGGCTTTTGAAAAAAAATGTTCTTGAGGACTCGGCCTTCCATTAGGCAGATGCTGTTCTGAGTCAGTTGGAACCTGCCTTTGGAAAATTTCAGTGAACAACCTTTGTTGATCAGAGCTCCATGACTGATCAGATTGACAACAATGTTTGGAACAAGGAGACAGTTGCTGAGGGTGATGGTCTGATTCTTCCAGACCAATTTTACTGTGCCAACACCCTTGATGGCAAGATTTGGGCCATCCTTCCCAGTCAAAATGGATTCACCCTCATTGGAACTTGACAGGTCAGTGAAGAATTTTTTCTTGTTAAAGATGTGATCCAAAGCTCCTCTGTCCATGAGTATATTCTGATTCAAGACAGTCTCCAACTCAATCTGTCTTTTGATGAAGGCATGGTAGTGGGCAAATTTGGAATTTTTCCTCTGCTTTTCTTTCCATTTGGCCTGATTTTCTCTCCACCACTCTGGGGCTTTGTTGAGGTGCAGGTGGAAAAATTTGCTCTCCACGTGATTTTTGTCTTCCTTGGGATTGTGATAACCTTTGACCAAGCAACTGCTGGACTGCGCTTTGAATTTGTTTTTGTTTGAAACCAGAGCCGCCTTGCCAATTGGAATAAATTTGTCAATGTACTTGGCCCTCACTTTGTTTTTGAGCTGTATGAGATGGTTGCACACAAAATTCACTTCAATTGTTTTTTTGGAGTGCATCAGTTGACGTTTGAGATTGTGGAGAGAAACAGAGAATTTTAAAAGGATAATGTAAGCCAGGAGGTCCTGAGGGAGGTCAATGCCTATTTCAACCATTTCCTTTATTTAGTTTCTGATCTTTGTGACAAAGCTGATAATGTGGTCCTCCTTGAAAGAGATGTATAAGAAGTCTTTGAAGATCCTGGCTCAATTCAAGGCTTCCAAGGAGGATTAGTGTTCTTTGATTGCTTGCCAAATTGCCTTGGCGGAGTTGAAGTTTTTTGCACTGATGATGTTGTTGTCCTTCACTGAGTCAACCTTTGAGAGGAGGAGAAGTTGAATTTTGTTGTTTTCAGACTGGGACAGTTTTTCTGAGCTGGATTCCAGGGTTGAAAGCACTCCCCTGAGCCTTAGCAGACTGTTCATATTATCACACCAGATGCTGCAGTTGTCCTCTGAAATAAGGGGGATGGTTTCCAAGGTGTTTTTGAGCATATCCTGTTGGAATCCATTTTTTGATAAAGTGCCCAAGGAGTTTTATTCCATTGTTCCCTTTCCATCTTTTTTTTGTATAAAGAGCCTTTTGCTTTTAACTGTGAAAGAATCTGATGATTGAGCATTACTTACAACCAACAGACCGAAATAAAGGCAATTCAGAAAAACAAGACATGAGATGAGAGAAGAAGAATACAACACTGTGAAAGAGATGAGAAGAGAACAACAGGACAGGCTGAGAAGTCTTGGGTGAGGCATGCATTGGTCAGGAAATCATGGGGGAAGCTGAATGTGTTTAGATGAAGTGAGTGAGGAGTGGATCAGATTGAGGCCCCAATTCTAGGAGTAGGTAACTCTCACCAGTCAAGAGTCAGGGCTTGAGGAGCTACAATTGAAGGAAGGTGTTGATTTTTGAGCTTGAGGTTGAAGTTAGTTGAGTGAGGCAATGAATAAGGAAAGAAAATGAATGAACAAGGAAAAAATGGAAGCAAGAAAGAGGATGAAACAAAAAAGATGAGATGAACAAAAGGAAAAAGAGAGGAGAGGAGGAGAGGAGTTTAGAGGTCTGTATTGAGGTTCGGTTGTTTGAACCCCTCTGCTCCTCCTGAGTCCCCTCTCTTTGTTTTATTATTGGGAAAGGATCTTGAAGATTATTTAATCTGGTTCTGTAGGAGACAAGTGATTGACAACAGGCAGGTGACACTTCAACAGTTATGAAGATGTATTTGAGGCTAATTTAAAGTGGAAGAAAAATAAAATTCAATAAAAAAACAATGTTTTCTCTCAATACTCCAACAAAATACCAAAATCAATCAGGAAATCAATGAGAAGTGGATTTGGAGCTCTTTTGAATTTTCTTCAAAGTAGAATGAAAAAAATAATAATAATCATATAAAATATCATGAAGAACATGATATTTAAATGATCTGATATCTGTATAGATACAGATAACTAAAGGAATACAACATTCATCAAAAAAAAAATTAATTGGAAGCTTCTCTGAAGGGGGAAAAAAAGAAATCATTAAAAAAAAAAATAACAAAATCTCAGGTTTTAATGATCAAAAAAAACACCATCATCAAAGATGAATAAGATCAAATAAGTTGATAAATTAAGTAAAACAAACCAATCAAAACCAGGAATGATTGAATCATCAAGGGAACTTGGTCAAACCAAAAAGAAAAAAAAATAGAAGGATGGATATGAATTACTGGAGCTTCCAGAAGAGTATCTGAATAATTTATGAACAGATAAGGTGGATTGAATGCAAGTAGGATGATAAGTATTTTTGATTTGATTTTGAATGATGAAGATGAGGTAGGGGGTTGGAGTGCTGAGAGGGGTGATGGATTGAGAGAAGTGGAGATCTTGTGATGATGGTTCTCTGTGTTTCTGAGGTGGAGATTTTCCCAAGGTTGGTTTGAGATTGGATGGATGGACAAGTTGGTGGTGGGGGATTGGTCTGATGAGGTTCAGTGTGGGGTGGCAGGTAGGAAGATGTAGGTGGTCAAAGCAGGTGATGGAAGCTGAAGATCTCAGTCTGGGGTGGCTGTGGGGGACTGGTAAGTATTACAAATTCAGAGTTGCTTGAGCAGTGGTGAGCTGGAGCAAGAAGTGATCAGGTCAAAGGTATCCAGAAAAATAAAATCCCAAGCCAAACAAATGATGATTCAAAAAAAAGAAAAAAAAAAAAAAAAAAAAGGTAGCCAGACTGAGACCGGCAGATTCTCCAAAGCTATAGTCTGATTGATACTGAGATGAGAGTCAATATTCTTTGAACCAAGTCAAACATTTCCCAAGCCACCAATTGAAGTTATAACTGTGAGAATCTTATTTATTGACAAACCAGCAAGCTGAGACAAACCAATACATGAGAAACATAACAATCATAAGAAACAATGAATGGAAAGAACAACATGATCAGGGTAAAGAAATACCAACACCGTAACTGAGATGCCCAGATTGATTATTGTTGAGTGGCTGGATGGAGGATGGGTATTATGGTCTGGAAAAAAGATGATGTGTTCTTGAGTTGAAAGTTGAAACCTCAAAAGAGTTTTAATTGGAATGGCTGATCTTACCAGTTAGAAGTTGGATGGGTTGTTTGATTGAGGTTCCTTGTTTGTGATTGGTCAAGGCATACTTGAAGTGATCCAGTCAACCGTAGTGAGACAAGTGAGAATGATAAATGAAAACAAGATGATAAGATGAAATTAAAACAAGATGAGGAAGAAGAGAACAATGACAGAGACTAAAACAACTGGAGACCGGATGATGTTGCGCTTCCTTCTCACAGGAGTATCCGCAGTGGAGACCATACCTGCGGGGTGATCCTCAGTCCCTGCAGGGTGATCCATTGCGCCCTCAGAGGAGGTGTTACTCTCTTAGCTCTACAACTCTCTTAGCTGTACACTCCCCTTAACTGGAGATCAAGCCTATTCCTTTCTGAAAATGAAATCTGTAAATTTTGTCAGCTGCTTTTCATTGATTGCCTTGGTTAGTGGGTCTGCAAGCATCTGGGAAGTTTCAATCAGTTGTACCATTAGCAATCCTTCTTTGAGTTTGTCTCAAAGGCCTTTTGTTTTAAGATCCATGTTTCTGGTCTTGGCATTGAAGCCAAACTTTCTGAGTTTGTTTTCCAGCCCTTTGTTGTCAACAAAGTGTTTGGACAACAGGATATCCTTTTGAAAAATTTCTTTCAGTAAATGGCAGAGCCATTTTCCTTCTAAAAGGGAGTCCAGTAGCGGGTTGAGTTCAGCTTCTGTGGATGAGTAGGTTATATTCCGCTGCTTGTAACTATTCCAGGAGAGGAGGGAGCCAAAGGATAGAAAGAGGTGCCCGTATTGCGACTTGCGACTGGTGGGAGGCATCACTGTAGCATTCTAGCAGCCCCTTTGATTCTTTGTGGGTGAGAGTTAGCTTCCATTCCTTGGTGTGGTTGAGTTATTGCCAGGTTTGTTTGAGCTCCTTCCAGTGCGTCAGTCTGGGTTTATTTTGAAACCTGGCTAGGCTCAAAATGGAGTAGCTGAGATCTGGTCTGGTTTGACTCACAATATAGTTGAGGAGGCCTATGGCGGATTTGTAGTTTATGTTGAGCTTTTTGAATTCCTCAAAATCTTCATCTGATGCTTCACACAGTTGTAGGTGTGGTGTCAATGGTGTCAAGCAGGGTCTGGATTTGAGGAGACCAAGTTCTTCCAAACCATGCGCAATATGCTTGGGTTGTCTCAGGAGAATGCTCTTTGGCGTTCGTTTGAATCTCATGCCAAGTATGGTGTCTTGTTTGTGGGCTTGTGAGTCTTTGAATCAAGAATTGAATTTTTTGTTGGAATTGTTCCTGTTGCCCACAAGGATTAGATTTTTGACGTGGAAGAACAGGAAGGAGTTGTTTTCTTTGGACTTGTAAAGACAGGGATCACTATCCAACTCCTTGAATCCAGCTGATTTGATCCAATTTGTGAGTGTGCCATACCAATTCTTGGGAGATTGCTTGAGTCCGTATAGGCTCTTCTTGAGTTGTAAATATTGAAATTTGCATTGGCATTTTTGGCTTGTCTTGATAATTACTTCTTCATCTATGGGGGCATGGAGAAAGGCTGCTTTTACATTGTATTGTTGAATGTTCAGTTTGTTCTTCAAGGCATACAGAAGGATTTCTCTAAGCAAAGCTATCTTACCAGTTGGTGCAAACATTTCATCAAAGTTGAGCCCGTGGACTTGGTTGAATCCTTTGATGCATATCCGCGCCTTGTAGATGACCGCATCATCATGCGTGTTTTCTTTGATTTTGAATACCCATACCGTATCAAGCGGGTTCAGTGGTGTGTCTCCTTCATAGTCTTCCCAAACTTCAAGTAGTTCACATTGATCCACTTCTTTCTTTATCACCCTCCCCCCACTTGAAGCTTTCCGCACACCAGAGTGCTTGATCGAAGGTCTTGGGCTCAAATTAATGATGAAATCCATAGAGTTGCGGGGTTTTGATGATTGATCAATCTTGAAGGGATCTTCTCACAGGTTCTGGTTCTTCAACCATCTCCGTGGCTCTTTGATGTAAATCTGAGTTGATAGGTTTGGATGCCGGATCACTTGTATTAGATTCTGCTTCCAAGACTGGTTTGCCTTCATCCAAGGAGTCTACTTTGGAAGGGGTATCTCTGTATTTCATTCTGGATACCGGATTTTCCTTTGTTGCTGAGGGAAATTCTTCATTTGGTTTGGACACATTGAAGTCAAGGTCTGAAGTTGAGCTGATTCCTAGGTCATCTACTGAGTTCTTCAGGAACCTGACGTGTTTGGATTGGAAAATTTGCCCATTGGGCAAGAGGATTTGGTAGGAGAGGAGGTTGGTGTTGTAGCCAATGAGTTTTTGCTCTCTTCCTTTAGGGTGGAAATTGTCTCCCTTTGATCTCCTTTGGTTCAGAACAATGGTTGTGATGCCAATGGGTTGAAGATAATTGAGGGGAAGCCTACTGCCTTTGATGAGTTCCCAGGGCAATTTTTTGAGATAATCTTTGGGGATCTGGTTCATGCCAGTGCAGCAGGACTTGAGGATCTCCAACCAGTATTTTCTCAGAAGCTTTGCTGAGCTCAGGGTTGATCTCACGCTCTCAACCATGGTTTGGTTGGTCCTTTCAGCTCTGCTGTTGTGTTCAGGATGGTAGGGCTCAGTGACAAGATGATTGATGAACTTCTCCTTGAAGTATGTTACTAACCTGTTATTTACAAATTCCTTTCTGCCATCCAAGCAAACCATAGACAGATAATAGCCACAAATATTCTTCTGTTTCTCGATGACCTTGATTAATATAGGAGTTGTCTTGTCCTTTTGAGCCAGTGGAATGCCAGAGATGTACCCAGAGAAATTGTCTACAATAGTTAAGAAATACCTTTTGTGTCTATGAGATTCTGGACTGATTGGAACCACGATATAGAGATGTATCCTATCAAAGGGTTTTGTGGCAGAAGTTGAGACAGATTTGAAGGGAGATTTGCTTATCTTGCATAGGAGACAATCTTTACATTCAAACTTGTCTTTCTCATCAGATGTGTATTGTATTCCCTGGATCTTAGATAGACGACTGAGCAAGGCGTGGCCGTAGGATAAATGAAGATTCTTCAGGGTCCTTGGGTCCTCTGCACTTTTTTTGTAGCACTGTTTACTGCCCACCTTGCGGGGTGTGTCAAGGACAAAGAGGTTTTTGGTAATTTTGCCTTGAAAAACTTTTGTTCCATCCTTTTTAACCTCAAAGTGTCCAGATTTGGCCTCAAGAGTGCATCCTTGATCAATGAGTTTTCCTGGGCTGATTAAATTGACAAAAATGTCTGGGACGTACAGGAAGTTGGACAGAGTAATTGTGTGGGTCTTCCATTCTAGCTTGACGGTTCCCATCCCTTGAATAGGGAGGTCTGCTCCAGCCTTTCCAGTGGTAACATGCTCTCCATTGTATGGTTCCAGTGTTGTGAAGAATTTTGACTGGTTAAAAATGTGCAATGTTGCACCACTGTCAATTAGTATATTCTTCTTGGCTCCAATCTTTGAGTCTATCCACCTTGTCAAGAAGGCCTGAAAGTGAGCCGAGTCTGGAGTCTTCTTTTGCTTTTCTTTCCATCGAGTCTGATTCTCTCTCCACCGCTCAGGAGCCTTGTCGGGATGAAGATGATAGCATTCTGATTTGGGATGGTTCTTATCCTGTTTTGGATTATGATATCCTTTCACACATCAATTGGACAGTTGGTTCTTGACCTTGGTCCTCATTGTGGCAAGAACAGTTTTGTTTGTACTTTGTAGGATACCTTTCTCAGTGATTTTGGCCTTGATTTTGTTGTGGTATTGAACAAGATGATTGCATACAAATTCGACCAAGATTTGCTTGTCTGAGTGCATAAGTTGACGCTTGAGATCCTGGAGATTTTCTGGAAATTTGAACATGGTTAGGTATGCCAAGATGTCATCTGGTAATTTAATACCTATGTTGATCATCTTCTTGATGGCGGTTTTGACGTTGGTGATGAACTTCAGGATCTTGTCTTCTTTGAAGTTCAGGTGTAAGAAATCATTGAAGATTCTGGCTCAATTAGACGCTTGAGAGGAGGAAAATTGTTCCTTGATGGCTAGCCATATGTCCTTGGATGAGTTGACGTTGGCGGCGCTGATCACATTATTGTGGGTGACGGAATCAACCTTTGATATGAGGAGCAGCTGGATTTTGTCATTGTCTTGAGGTGAGAGGTGATTCAAGGCTGATTCAAGTGTGTCTAGTACTCCTCTGAGTTTGAGTAGAGCCTTCATCTTGTCCATCCATATACCGTAGTTCTCTTCTGTCAGCAGCGGGGTGGTTTCAAGGGCTGTCTTGAGCATAGCTTGACGGAATGAGTCCAACAAAAAGCCCAATCCCGATGCCATGGTCCTAAGTCTTGCTGGTCGTGGTAGATTTTGGCTTTTAACCGTGTAACTGTGAGAATCTTATTTGTTGACAAACCAGCAAGCTGAGACAAACCAATACATGAGAAACATAACAATCATAAGAAACAATGAATGGAAAGAACAACATGATCAGGGTAAAGAAATACCAACACCGTAACTGAGATGCCCAGATTGATTATTGTCAAGTGGCTGGATGGAGGATGGGTATTATGGTCTGGACGAAAGATGACGTGTTCTTGAGTTGAAAGTTGAAACGTCAAAAGCGTTTTAATTGGAATGGCTGATCTTACCAGTTAGAAGTTGGATGGGTTGTTTGATCAAGGGTCCTCGGTCGTGATCGGTGGAGGCGTACTTGAAGTGATCCAGTCGACCGTAGTGAGACGAGTGAGAATGATAAATGAAAACAAGATGAGAAGATGAAATGAAAACGAGATGAGGAAGAAGAGAACAATGACAGAGACTAAAACAACTGGAGACCGGATGATGTCGCGCTTCCTTCTCACGGGAGTATCCGCAGTGGAGACCATACCCGCGGGGTGATCCGTTGCGCGCTCAGAGGAGGTGTTACTCTCTTAGCTCTACAACTCTCTTAGCTCTACAGAAGTACATTCATATCAGAGAGATCGGCATCACCAATCCCAACCTGAATCAGAGTCAAACCAGAACAAGAGTTTGGTGGTCTCAAGTGCATTATCCAGCTTGTTTCTGGAAGGGTGGTTGGGAATCACTCTGATTGCCTAGTTCCGAAGTGATGGAGTGATCAAGCCTTCTCATCCTGTCAAGATCGATCGGCTTCCCTTAAGGATTGATCACTGGGCAATCAGTAACTATGCTTTCCATCCTTGTCCCCACTTCTACCAGAAAAGTATCCCTCTGAGTTTCAGCTAAGAAAATCACCTCCAACCATCAGAGGGGGAGAGAGTGCGCTTCAAAAAGCATATTCAATCCACCCCTTTGGTTTAACCGAGGCACTACTTATGAGAATTCTTGAAAGACAAAGAAACTCATAGCCTCTTGCTCACAATGATCAAGCAGGAATTTCCTGGACAATTTACCAAAAAAAGGGCATACACGTGGCGCACTCTCCGTATTCTGCCTTACTATTCGCTCTTCACATATGACGATCTTGAGTCCTTGCTTTTTTCTTACATTGAACAGTATTTCTAGTACAATTACAATATAAACAATTCATTCAAAACGGGTTGGGGATACTGAAAGCCCACATCTACTTAACCCCTCTCCGCCCCCCCTCCCAAATAAAAAAAAAAAACACTAAACAATCAGAATCAGGTCCAGGCTGAATGGAAAGCCCAATCCAAGCGCACTTTTCTCTCCAAATATTTACACCTCCGTCAAACTGGATACATTGCCGGCAAGAACTGTTAGAGTAACAATCAATAAATGAAATTAAATCAACATCCGATCCTCTGTTAAGTTTGTACAATCTCGCGCGGATGGGGAACGAAACCACGTTCCCATAGCAGGTGGTGGTGGATGATGGTGAGTCGCGGCTTACTTTTGAAATAATCAATCTTTGAATTTGAGATGTTCCTTCGTACAAGGTGAAAATCTTGCTATCTCGATATAGTTTCTCAGCCGGATCTACGGGTTAGATCACAAGCAAAAGACGGTTTTTTTAATGCAGGAGCTTGAGTTCATAAGAAAGATTTTTTTCGAATTTGAGGAGTGAAGGAATGGTGTAGGTGCGCATGCGAAGAAACCTACATTCCGTATTGAATCCAGCTCCTCCGAATATTTGAACAGCCATTCCAGCATTCCGAACAGCGATCTCAGAAGCCAAGTATTTTGCGATTGAAGCGTAATATGCTGATGGTTAAAGACACAGTTTTTCTTTGTCAGGCAGGATCAACTCGACACTCGTCGCGTGTTTTCAAATGATTGCATTAGGAAAAAGTTTGGACTGTGCCGGGAGTATAAGAAGGAAAAGCTCAACTATTACGGTGACCAGTATCTTTGATATACGTAGCTTTCCAAACCATTGCGCGGGCTGACTCAACCCCTCTTGATATTTTGTTTTATCATCATTTATAAATTTTTGTAAAATCAAACGTCGATCATAAGCGTGCTGCGGATAAAGGATCTTAGGAAGTAGTGGTCATCCAAACCGAGCGATCCTAAGAATATGTCATCTCATTTTCCTTCTTTTCGTCTTGGACAGATAGAGAGATGGAACATGATGCGGATGGCCACACTCACACCGTCATTTCGGCCAACATATTACTAACAGATTGATGTTCAATGATTGATTTACCCATGGTTTTTCTGGTTTGGGCATACTTGACAGCTTCGGAGAGTGCACGCTGAGCTAATCCTACAGCTCCACTAGCCACCAGGGGTCTAGTGATATCAAACGCAGCCATGGCTACCTTAAAGCCTTCACCCAAGGCACCAATTAGATTGGATGATGGTACGACGACATCCTCAAACTGCATATCGATAAATAAGTAAAAAAAAAAAAAAAAAAAAAAAATCAAAAGCATGACCAGGATGAAGCTGTTGGTGTATTGAGGTGCAAAGTTTTAGTGGATCGAAAGCCACCCACTTACAGTAATTTGACGAGTATCCGAGCATCTTTGACCCATATTGATTTCCTTCTTACCGACGTGAATGCCAGGTGTGTTGGCATCGACAATGAATCCCGACATGGATTTATGAACAGGAGCTTGAGGATCAGTCTTAGCCAGGACGAAGTACCAAGAAGCCATTCCACCGTTGGTGATCCACATCTTGGTCCCATTCAAGACAAAATGATCAGATTTTTTCTCAGCCCGAGTCTTGATTCCAGCCACATCACTACCCGCGCCAGGTTCGGTGACACAATAGGCAGCTACTAATGGTTCTTCGATCAACATACTCAAGTACTTTCGCTTGAGTTCATCACTTCCGGCTACGATCAACGGTGCCTGGGCAAGGCCACTAGCTTCGAAGGCTGTTTGGATCCCCGTACAACCGTAAGCGATCTCCTCCGAGATTAATGATGCCTCCAACAACCCGATCCCAATCCCACCGTATTCAGCTGGAACGTGAGTGTTCAAAAGTCCCGCCTTCCAAGCTTCTTTCAACACCGGCCATGGATACTCCTGTACGAAGAATGGTTGAGATTCCAATACATGTTGTCATATCGTAAGTTGAATGGATCGATGAATAAGACTTGAAGGCAAACAAAGCGCTCCTACCATCGTCCGATCATATTCAGCAGCTACTGGAATGATATGATCTGCGGTAAACTTCCTTGCCAGATCTTCTCATGGAAAACAAAATATGTCAACACCGCATCAGAAATTCGAAAGAACCAAGATTATAAGGGATACATGTGATGTCATGAAGAGCAAAAAAAAAAAAAAAAAAAAAAAACCACTCGATGGACGGACCCTGGTAAGCTTGTTGGTCGGAGCTCAAAGAGAAATTGACCGGTCCAGCCAAGAGGTCGTCGGGGGAGGAGGAGGAAGCAAAAGGTCGATGGGAGGATAACTTTGACGAGATCGGCGATGAAGCTGGGAAGCTGGATCCAAGATGGGCGATGGAGCCAGTCCGACGGAGGAAATGGGATGGCACAAGACGACTTGGCAGCATGCTACAGAGGGGGATTGGATGAAGGGATGAGGGATTCTAGGAATTAGCATGCAATGGAGCTGGAGTCGTCGTCGATGAGGACTCGAGCAGGCGGGGCGATGGTGGGAGTAGCAGCAGTGAGCTGGCTGCGACAAGGCTGGCGCTGATCGGGAGCGGGCCGGGTTGGGATGAGAGAATGACGTCATTGGTGCGATCTCGCCGCGTAGTGACGGGTGAGGCACGTGATCCTGGGTTCATTCGCGGGACCCAGAGCGAAGTCAAACGTGCCAAGTGTCAACAGACTAAGGCCCGTGGCAACAAAATCAAAAAACAAAAAAAAAAAAAAAAAAACAAGAGAGCAATCTGTCTCCGCACCTCTTTCTATCTCGCGATAATTTCAAAAATATTGACACCTCCCTCAAGTGAACCCCTGCGTCCAACACGCGACGCGTTCAACGGGTATCTAAGGAGCCATGTATGTATGTACATACAATATACTTTTCCAAAATTGATTTTTTTTTTTTTTTCTTTCTCTCAGGAGATTTCTTTGTTGTTTCTTCTCATCACACAAATCAAAAAACTTACCCTGAAATACATGAAACCACCTGTCAAACTCTTCCCTGGTACCCTGCCAGATGAGAATCACCTAAAATCTAAGAATTAGAACCTGGACTCATGACAATAGAGATTTTCCATCGAGAGGATCTAGCCTTGTCTTTAGAGCCATCTCTCTCCCACCACCAATTCCATCTCTAATACTTATCACTGGAATTGGTGCACCAAACCAACAACAAACCCTGGTGGATACTGCTCCAAGCAGAAACACTTCTCCCTGGTCACTTTGGCCTATGGCAGAAACACTTCTCCCTGGTCACTTTGGCCTATGGGGATTCCACCACCAAAGTAAGAAGAGAAGGACACAAAGGGCCATAAGGAGCAGGACTGCAGAGCTCCATGTGCTGTGGAGGAACACAAGAGATCTGGGATAAGTTTAGCTGCAGAAGACAGTTTAAATACTTGCGGATTTACGGATGATTGAATTGAAGTTTTCAGGCTGTTATGGAGAATTAGGTGTAAAACATGTTGATCAGTATTTGGATATCACAGGAATTGTCAAGGACAAGTTGCAGCAGAGGTAGTGATTGAAGAGAAGGTGGAGAAAAAAATTCAACACGTTTCTAGAACATGGTTTCCCTTGGATGGGGTTGTGGTAAACATGGGAAATCTGAACCCAAGGAAATATTTCTGGGACAACAGGCAGTGTAAAAGCCAAGGATGCCATAGATTCTAGACTTAGTCATGGGAGGCTGGCCAAGGATGGATCACTGAGGTTGGGTATAATGTTTGAGATTCAGGACTGTGGTTTTGGAGCACTGTGGGAAGAACAGTAGGAAGTATTCAGGAAGTGTGTAATGGGAATTAAAAGATTGGGTGGAAGGAGAAATGCAGGATGGGAAAGCAAGATTTGAGGAGGATTAGTGAACTGTGCAGTAGAACTAGCCAGTGAAAAGGGGAGGCTTTGTCCCTCATTACCTTTAGTGGTTGACATTGGCTATTCAGGAATTCTGAAATGTGCAGAGAAGTGGCCAGAGTAGGATGTTGGCCATTCCTTATTATTTCTACTGTTTTTAATATATGCAAAGGGAACCTTTTTTGTACTTAGAAGAGGGGGAAATGATGGCATGATGAGGAGATGATAGGAAGATAAGAGACATAGCCATTGTAATTAAGAAGAAAAAAATATATTAACAATTTTATAATTGAGAAATTTATACTTAGAGGTTTTTACTGAAGTTTCAGAATCTTATTTAATTTGAAGTATTGATCAATTGGTTGGTATTTGTAGATCTAGTTCTTTTATAGATTCAGACTAGATATTTTTGTGAAATCTTGAATTTCATAGCTCACTCAAACTAAGTTTCAGAAGTGTCTTATTCATGTACAGCAAAACAATAGAGTTCCATCATTAGTCATTCTTGGACACCAGAGCAGACTTGGGAACTCAAAGTATCCCCTTTCTGTTTTATTCCTCCACACATCCTTCCTTGATGCAGTGTATTTTCCTTGCCAATTGGATAAGTTGAAAGATGAGGTGTCTCACACCAAGTATGCCTTAGCTGATTTAAGCACACAGGTTCAATCAATACAGTCTCTTTTGGTTCAGTGGAAATCCATCCAGGGCCAGCTTGCAAGGCTATCATTGCAGACCCCCCAATAAGCCTTGCCTCTCACCCCTGCTGCTTCTGAATACCATAAAACAATTCTGCTTCTTATATGCAACCAGATATCCCCCCCCAAAAAAATCCATTGTTTCAGTCCCTTGATGACTGATCCATCTGTTTCAAACTTCTGAAGATCCCAACCCTATGCTTTTCTGGTGATTCTCCCTGCTTGTAGTCCTTCTTATGTATCACTGATCTCTACCTGTGTTTGAAAGGCACACTTTCCCCACAAAGTTTGCCAAGATAGTTTGGCTTTTGTGCCATTTTGATTGGCATCCTGGTGATTGTGGAAAGTGTTTACCCCTGGCCAAGAACTTGTATTCCAACCTTGTCATCAACAATGCTTGTTGGCAGGGACTCTCAGATGCTTATGATGAAATATTTGGCTCCTGGATCTCAATTTCTGTTTTGATTAATCTTTCTAAAACCAGCTATTCTGGGCTAGGTTCAGCCTATGTAAAAATGAGGAAACAAATGGGCGCAGAGAAATAATGATGGAAATCTGGAGTTAGTATGAGGAAAAGGACTTCAGATTAAGGCAGAGATGATAATACAAGGGAATATGACCAAAATTTCTGGAAGAATTTTATGGAGCTCTTGGTATATCTTGGTCTTTCCTTGGGTCTGTCTTTCTGCTGGATTGTTTTTCTGGGTCCTTCTGTCTTTCTGGGTCTTTCTATCAGTCCTTCTATCCACTGGTGTTCTGGTCTGGTGGGGGTCCAGAGATTTGTCTTTTTTTCTCTCAATCCTTCTTTCCACCATGGTCTTGGTCTGGTGGGGGGTATCTGAGGTTGACTGGTTTGAAGATCTGGAGGAGGTTCCTTGTCTTCTCCTTCTGTATCTTGATATTCTTGTTCTGGTGGGGTCTTCCCATTTAGCTTTTTTGGTGGCCTTGGTCTTTCTAGCTGGTCCTAGTGTCTGATTTGGTCAGTCTTCTCTGTTCTTGCTGTCAATCTCAACTTGGTCTGGTGGGGCTCTGAGATTGACTAACTGGCAGGCAGGCTGTCTGGATGATTTTTTGGCTAGCAGGCTGGCTGGCTGATGGTCTTTCTGGCCAGCTGTTGTTCTTTCTCACTGACTGGCTGACTGGCTGACTGACTGGAAGTGTTGCTGATCTTGCTGGCTGGACTTTTCTGGAATTTCTGGCTCAATTTTTCTGGCTGGCTTGAGCTGGGTGTCTGACTTACTGGCTGGTAATCTGGTGGGCTGGCTGGCCTTGTCTGGACTTGCTGGCTCAATTTGGCTGGCTGGCTTGTTTTTGACTTTCTGGCTTGGGCTGGCGGCTGGTTGGCTGACTTACTGGATGGCCTGGGATGACTAACTGGCAGTCTTGCTTGCACTGGCTTGGTGGTTGGGGCTAGATTGTCTGGTCTGAGTTTGCTGCCTTTTTCTATGCTGGCCAGCTTGATTTGGGCTGGCTTTCTTGGTCTTGGCTCAATGGCTAGGTCTGGATTGGGATTCCTGGCTGCTCCAGGATGTCTGGTCTGGTCTTGGATTTCTGGATTATTCTGGGTTTGATGGCCAGGGGCTGGCTGGCTGGCTGGGTCTGGTGGCTGGTTAGGGCTGTCTGGTCTGGTCTAGGCTGCCCAGTCTGTGTCTAGTCTGGGAAGCTGGGATGTCTCAATTGGAAATGTATTTGCACGGGTTTCTTCACCATGCAACTACTCCAAGTTATCCCAATTGGGATAACTTGGTGGGGTGATGGCTTGATAGTTTGGTCTAGGCTGGGGCTGGCTTTGGTATGTCAATTACGCAGTTGTTGGTGGCTTCTGCAGATTGATTTGTTGTTTTCTTGGTCTTGGATTGAGCAGAAACTTGATTTTCTCAGCCAATTCTTGCTGGTGGCGGCTGGATGGATTGGTTAACAGTGGTTGTATTGGATTGAGGTTCTCTTGGTCAGTTCTTGCTGGCAGCCAATGGTTTGCTGATTGTTGATGGCTGGTTGGGATTGGTTGTTTGGTTTTGGTCTTGGGTGTCTATGTGGTAGGTTTGATGGCTGTTTTTCTGTCTCTGGCTTGGTCTAAGTCTTGGCTAAGCTGGCTAGGAGTGTGGTTGCGCAGGTATTGTTGAGTTTTGGACCTCATCATTGTGTCTGCTCACCTACCTCTTTCAATGCACTCTGGTATCTAACTACTATTCTGTATGTTTAGAGCACTTATAGTCTGTTCTGACCAATCTATCTATATTATTGTATGCTTGTGATTCTTTTAGAAGTCATAACCACCTATGTATGTCCTGATACTTGTAGTTATACAGGCCACTTTATTATTGAATTTCTGGTACTCGTAGTCTGCCAGCCACATCATCTGATTAATGTCACAAGCCTTGATACATAAATGTCATTAACTATTGCTTATGTGATACTATTTCTACATTTCTGTCCTCTACCATTTTCCTTCCTTTTTATCTTATTGAATATTCTTACTTTTCTAAGGTCACAACTTGTGGTTCCTTATTTGTTCATAAATACTCATTCTTTTCTGATCCACTGAATTAAACACATCAGATTTCACCCTTTCTCAACTGGGCCCACTTAAAAAAGCCCCCCTGAATCTGGTCCCTTCTGGAACCCTTGAGTCAGATTGTAGCCTTCTCCGGCACAAGTCTCCCTTCTCATTTCTCTCCTCATCATCTTGTAGAGCTTGTATTCCAAAATTTTATGAGCCCAGCACTGCCATAATTCATAAACCACCCCTTCTGCTGTAACTTTTCTGAAACCTATGGAATCCAACAACTCCAAACTTCTTCTTCTCACCTCTGAGAAATTCCTAGAATGTTGCTTCAAAATGAAGAATCTCCTTTGAGGCAAAGGACTCTAAAAACTTGTCTCTGGGGAAATCAAAGCCAATCAAGATGACAAGGGTAGATTTATTCCTACTGACCTTGAGTCCATGGATTGAGCCCTTGCCACCATCAGTCCCAGAATCCACCGCTCCCTCATATATAATGTGACTGCCAATGGAGGCAAGGATGATCACATTATCCTTTTGGCCAATATCATGGATTTTGGTTCCTCAAAAAGGAAGCCAACATTTTTCAAGCTTTCCATTGTCTCAGAAATACCACCATTGATCCCTCCAACATTGAGGACTCAATCCTCAAGACCAGAGATGCTATCTTGGAACTACAGTCTCTTGATATTGAAATGAATTATCAACAGCTTGGCCACCAGATCCTTGACAAAACCCCAGACTTGCTATCCTCAATCCTTGATGCCATCATCACAACTGGTCAGTCTTTTTCAACAGCTACCCATGAGCATTTCCTCAAAATTCTGGAAAACAAAGCAAAAACAGCCAGCAAATCAGTCTTTTCAACACCCTCAGCTTTCCTCATTGTTCAGTGCACCAATAGAACCCACAATCCTTGGGCCACTCATCCTAAGGATTGATTTTTTTGCAGAGAATCCCCAACTATTTGATTGATACCATGAAAATCAGAAGAAGAAGGATTTCAACAGTCCAAATAATGGTGTCTGGCACCATGCCAGCCTGTGTGTAGCTAAACCCTTCAACAATGCTAACAACCTCCCCCAATTCCATGCCAGTATGGTCCTCTAAACACCAAATCACAACACTGACAATGATGAATGTCCAAGAATTGGTCACCCTCTGTGATTCTTTACTACAAACCCCTCTCAAACTTTTTTTATATATATACATTTTGTTGCTTTTCCAGTCCTCTCCTTAAAGCACAACATTGTTTGCTCTCTCTCTCTCTCTCTCTCTTGACTCTCTATCTTCAACCCTCCAATATTGATCCCAACTTTTCTTGCCCCATTCCAACTCACTACATTCTACCTGCAACATTGCTTGCAGCCATATTGCAAAATTGCTTGCGCACATCTCTTCCTTACTCATCCTCTGACTTCAATCACGCCTTTCCTTCAACTTTGCTTGCTACTCATTGTCAACTTTGCTTGCGTTGCCACCGCACTCTCTTTTCTTCAACTACCTACCTTCTCATCCTGTCCGCTTCACCCTGGTTGTTTTGGGTGGGGGTGTGTTGAGTTTTGGACCTCATCATTTTGTCGGCTCACCTCCCTCTTTCAGCGCACTCTGGTATCTAACTACTATTCTATATGTTTAGATGAATTACAATCTGTTCTAACCAATCTATCTATATTATTGTATTTTTGTGATTCTTTTAGTAGTGATAACCACCTATGTATGTCCTGATACTTGTAGTTATCCAGGCCACTTTATTATTGAATGTCTGGTACTTGTAGTCTGCGGGCCACATCATTTGATTCATGTCAGAAGCATTGATAAATAAATGTCATTAACTATTGCTTATGTGATACTATTGCTACATTTCTGTCCTCTACCATTTTCTTCTTTGTTATCTTATTGAATATTCTTACTTGTCTAAGGTCCCAACATGTTGTTCCTTATTTTTTCATAAATACTCATTCTTTTCTGATCCACTGAATTAAACACATCAGATTTCACCCTTTCTCATCTGGGCCCACTTAAAAAAGCCCCCCTGGATCTGGTCCCTTCTGGACCCCTTGAGTCAGATTTTAGCCTTCTCCAGAACAAGTATACCTTCTCATTTCTCTCCTCATGATCTTGTCAAGCTTTTATTCCAACAGGAATCTGTCCCAAAAAACTACTGAGAGTTATCCCAATTGGGATAAATCCAGGCTTTTGTGGTTGCAGTGGTCAACTACATGCAACTGCATTGAGTTATCCAAATTGGGATAACTCTCAGGTGGTCACAATGTAGTCATTCAAAGCAACTACCAACAAATCAATTACAATTTCATTTTATTATCATTTATTATTATCATTTATTATTATTACTTATTATTATTATTTATGATTATTTATTATTAATTATTATTATTATTATTTATTATTATTATTATTTATTATTATTATTTATTATTATTATTTATTATTATTATTTATCATTATTTATTATTATTATTATTTATTATTATTATTATTATTTATTATTATTATTTTTTATTATTTTTTATTATTATTATTTATTATTATTATTTATTATTATTATTTATTATTATTATTATTTATTATTATTATTATTATTTATTATTATTATTTATTATTATCATTTTTTATTATTATTTATTATTATTATTTATTATTATTTATTATTATTTATTATTATTATTTATTATTATTATTTATTATTATTATTTATTATTATTATTTATTATTATTATTATTTATTATTATTCATTATTATTATTTATTATTATTATTTATTATTATTATTATTTATTATTATTATTATTATTTATTATTATTATTTATTATTATTTAAATTATTATTATTTATTATAATTATTATTTATTATTATTATTATTTATTATTATTATTTATTATTATTATTTGTTATTATTGTTATTTATTATTATTGTTATTTATTATTATATTATTATTATTTATTTATTATTATTATTTATTATTATTATTATTTATTATTATTTATTATTATTATTATTTATTATTATTACTTATTATTATTATTTATTATCATTATTCATTATTATTATTTATTTTTGGTGAGATTTCAACAGTTTATTGCAACTTGGATGGTTTTGCCTTCACCATCCCACTTATTTTACTGGTGTTCTTGTTTTATGAGGAACTAATCAATAAGTTTGGCAATAGTTTTTTCGGGAGAAAATTCCAAAAAAGCCTTGGATTCCTGTAAACAGGGAAATTTCCCCATCACAGAATATAATTCCAAGTTTGGTTCCATTTTCTATCTGTTGTTAATACATGAGAATGCCAGTATAAGAATTTATGGTCAGGGAATCAAACCTAGATTTGCTGAGAGGAGCATTCCAAATGATAAAATCAATTGCACTTCCTTGAACAGAAAGTTGAGGATGGCCATCATTTGATCCCAAAATCTTGAAAAAATCATCCAGATACAATCTCAAAACTACCACTAGCCAAACCAACCAGTTCCACTGTACCAACACCTGAAAATGCACCTATCTCCATGAGAAAGAGAATCTTTCCCCTGGGATCCAGGCACCATGGAGATTTATTCAGGCCTTGAAAGATAATGTAAAATATATATATATATATATGATGGAACTGTCTTGTGTCATTTTTAGAACCAAGGGTTTGTGATCTTGATGCTTTCAGCCAGTTTCTATTTATCATACTGGCAGAATGAAATTCATGAAAAAAACTATCCCCAAGGAGTTTCACATAAAATTTGTGGAGATCCATCACTTGATTCTTCCCCCAGATTCCCAGTGTTAGATTCCTTTCTCATTTGTTGCACAGGTTGATTTGGTATCAAATCCTCTGGAGATGGTGTATGAAGTGATTGTGGATTCCCAAATTCCATCCCACCTGTTCTCCCTGGAAAAATATTGTCTGAATGAAGAATTTCTGGAAGTAAAAAATTTACTCCCAGGATAATTTTTGGAAGTACCAATGGCCTCCATACATATACAGTTTTTAAAAACCACAAAATACTATTAGTCCCAATTTTTTCACTTTTCCCCAAGGGAGTGCTTGTCTTAGCCTTGGTACTGGCTGACATAGGTTCCCTGGATGATTTCATTGGCCCACATATTGTACGGGGACAAAGCCTTTCCTTGCAAAAAATGGAATATCTAGTCCAATACATGGGGTTTGATGTAGAATAAGGGCTGAAGGGGTTAGTCACCCAGGATTGGGAGGGCTCTATCCAGCTCTCAAAGTTTGGCTCATACCCCCTGTGATTCAATTTCTTGTTCAGGGTCACATATTTGGTTTTGGTGGAAACCATTTTGGTCTACCATGGTTGACCAGGAAGGTTTGGGTGGCATTTGGGGGGGGGGGGGGGTTAACATGGAAATCAATTCTTTTTAGGGAGCACACCATTTTTGGCCACGGATACCTCATATAAAAACTAAGAATGGGGAGGTGGAGTATTTTGTTCATCCATTAGTACTGCTCCCCCATTCAAATTTGGTAAATAGTTCAAGGCTTACTCATCTATATTTTTTTCTACAGAAGAATCTCACTCTTCCCCCAAAAAGGCCAATCAAAATCTATATAAAATTTGAGGAGGGCTTCAGCGCTTGGTTCCTCCATTTGAGAGCCTGTAAAAATTTTCCTTTGAAAAAAGAGAGCAATCTAAATATTTTTTTCATAAAAAATTCCTGAAGCAATTCCTTTTAATTTCCTGATACCCAGAAGCCCATCTTGTCTTCTTTGTGCTCTCTCCCAGTAAAAATATTTGGCCATGTGTGAATAATTGGGGGCCCAAGTCCATAAATTTCCAGGATATTGACTCCGTCAAACTCATTTGGCAGTTGCTAAGACAGCTAAAGGAATTTAGTTTTTTTTTTAAAAAATAGGTCTTGAGGCTGCCTTTAAACTATTTTGAGCGGCCAAGAGGGAAAATTTTAATGATGAATCCCACACAACCTGGGTCTTTTTTTAGTATTTTTTCATGCCCTTTGACTTGGAAAAAACTCAATCTTGTTTCATGTTTTTTTCGCAGCATGTTCTTGGTTGTCAGGGATTTAACCTCTACTGCTAAACTTGGCCATGGTTAAATCTGAAAAAATAAGACAAAACCAATATTAAAGTCAGTTTTTGTCTCAAATAACCCAAACAATAGCTAAAAGCTCACAAACTCAAACAATAAAAAGTAATTGTGAGGAAAAAGCCACACCTTAAACCTTTATCAAAGTCAAGGGGCCTGGCTCCAAATAAATGAAGGTCAAAGGAGCTTTTCTTATAAATAAGCTCACACCCTTTATAGTAGTAACACCCAAGGGTCACTACTCCAATTCAGACCTTCCACTCAAAATTTAAGTTTCCAATAAGATTATTAATTGATTATAATCCTAAATTTTATATCCCCAGTCAATCTCCTCTTGAGACTAAGTTTGATGGGCTTGTTAACTCTTGCCGTATTCTCTTACAAATAAATAAGAATATATAACTGATGAGGGGGCTATAGGGTGAAGAAACTCCTCTTTTAAGGTAACAGGAGCCCTCAGGGGACTCAATTAATCATCAGGGGAGTGCTAGCTCTCCCTGGTTTTTTCCTCAATGGTTCAGAACTCCATTACATCTTATCCAATGAGGAATAGGGTACTAGTACTCATTGGGGAGGATTTTCAATGTAAAAGTTTCTAATTACATACCCCAAAGGGTATTTAAATGATCCTAGGACTTAAAATCATTCAAAAAGAAAGTAAAGAAGTCCCAGAACACCCCCAAAATATTACATACCCATAAATTGATGGCCTTGACATGTACTTACTTCTTAATTCCTAGTAACTTGGCAGTTATTATACATATAATGTATGTATAGTCTTGGAAATGAGATAACATGGTCTATAATTTACAACTGATCTCAGAGTCCTCTGATTGGACGCTCTCAAGGCTTGGTAAAGTATATTAAATTATAATTACATCCCAAAGAGGGATAAGATCAAAATTATGCAATTTTTTTATACAGAGTAGAGAGTATGGCTTAAAGTAATTACTATAACTTGTACCCAAAGGAATGGAACATATTAGGAAGTTCTATATAAATAGTTGGGACGCATCTGGGTCCTTATAGCTTAATTCAAATTTATATTGGATCCTCATCTTGATAATATATATTATCAAGGTTTTAATTCCATAATCAATACTCATAAAAACATACTTATAAAATATTATAAAATATTATCAAAATTTATTGTATAATTCTAAAACTTCTGATCATTATTAATTCTTGTCTCTATGTTGGGTTGAACCAGTGACCTTGGTGTTAGATAATGAAAGATGAGCCAAGTACTTAAACACTATACCAACAAGAAATATGGGTTGTGCAGACATTTGGACAAATCTAATTGTCTTGTGGCTGACATTGATGATTTATTAGGTGTTCAATTCTCTGTCTAAATTTATAATATTTTGGTTTTCTAAAAGAATAGAAAAGATCAAAATTTTTATCTTTCTAATTTTATTTTTTTCCTTAAGGAGCACATTCTGTTTGCATTCCTAGAGAAATTTTATTCTTAATATGATTTAATCTCCTTTTTTTCATATTGGTTCAGGTTATATTGATGGGTCCTAATAAGTTGGAAAAAATCCTAGACCGGCTGTAAAATTCCAAAATTCTTGAGCTCAAATTCTTCCTGGGCTTTAATAAATTTTACAGAAGGTTTTTTAGCTGCTTCTCTCAAATTTTTGCGCAACTCCATGTTATAAATAAGCACATTATTGATTTCCAGAAACAGCTCCAGAGTTCAGAGCCCCTTGTGGAACTCTCAAGTCAAAAGGAACAGCTCAGGTGGGTACTTCTGCTAAATAATTGTGATTTTGGAATTCCTTTTGTCATTCATGTGTAAATTTGAAAATTTTCAACATTAGAAGTGCTCATGAAGGTCAATTCCCAGGTATTGAAACATCCCTTTTTTTCAAAAAAAAAAAAGAAGCTGAACCTGTTAAAATATCTGTGGAATTTTCTCAACCAGGATCTGATAGCTATGGTCCAGGAATTTCTGTAATGGTATTTCTTTCTCATTTAAACCTGAAAAACCATGATATTTTCATAAAACCCTTTCAACCTGAATTATTTATTGAAACACCAGAATCTCTACAATAGGAAGTGCAATTGGTTATTGATGCTGTAATCCTTTCAATTAAAATTTTTTCAAAATTGGAGGAAAGTACAAACCTGAATATCCCACAACTTTTAAGCCAGAATCCATGGGGATATTACAAGGTTTGGGTTCCTCACTGTGTTTTTGGAGCTGCAATTTGGGCTCCACTTCCCTGGTTAGATCTATAGAGAATATCCCCAAATGAGATTTTTTTGTTAGTGAGGAGCAAAACCTTAGAAATAATTCCAAGGGGGTATTTGCTGATGCTCATTACAGTACTTTTAATATTACTCCCATCTAAATCCTTTTTTTACCACCAATGGAGGAGATGCAGGGTCTTTTGATGAAGGCCTAGACCAAGAAAACTCCTGCAGAGGATGAGGAGGCATTGAATTCCAGGAAAGATGGTTTTTGATGGATCAGGAATAGGATACTGTTAACCAATCACTCAAGCCTACAATTCCAAGATATTCCATGCTGAAATATTGATGGTAAATCCTGGTTTTTTGAAGAACCTAAATGCAATTACTCAAATACTCTAATTGCCAGGATTAGCAAGGATTTTGTTGCCTATAAGTACTCATTTTTTTTTCTGTGTGCCAATTACTAAAATCAATACGCCCAGGGTCTGATTAATCCCTTTGAATGCCTCCTGGAACATGGAGTTTCATTGGAATCAATTTTTTTGTACAATTTCACCTTCAATTCTGCTTTTATTCTATTCTTGTTGTTGTTGATAAATTCATAAAGGAATAAAATATAATCCTTTCATTGGAAACCTGTTATTTTTATCAATTTTTTTTTGTGTTTTTAGATCAATTTATAATTAATAACAGCCTTACCAATGAGATTGTATTGAATCAAGTATCTATGTTTGTCTCTTATTTTTGGTTGGAGATTCAATTTTTTCTCAATCCACTTCCTTTAGCCTCTGGAAAGATTGAAAAAATAAATAAAAATTCAAATAATATTGAAAGTTGGGTATCAGGCAGAAAGGTCATGCTGCGCGGTCATGAAGTATAGTGATAAACAGAGTTGTAACCTACTCTTGTTGTTCATTTATCTTACTGCTACCCCTGGAGGACAGAGATTTCATTCTTCATTCAATTCCATCACTAATAATCATATGCCAACTGCCATCTCTGTCCTCCAGGTAAGTTTCTCCATAAAAACCTCTTCCCTCTACTCCAACTTTTTAAGATCCTAAACAATGTGTTCCTCTCCTTTCCTCAGGTGTACCTCCTTGAGCTTTCCCCCTTTCACATTCCTGCTCAACTCACCACTCCTGGTGTTTTATTAGGTTGGAAATCTTTACGCTCTCTCATCCTTCTTGTTGTGTCATTTCATTTCTTCATTCAATTCCATCACTAATCATCATACACGGACTGCTGTCTCTGCCCTTCAGGTGTGCCTCCTTGAACTTTCCCCCTTTTGCATGCCCGTTCAACTTGTCACTCCCATTTTTTATAAGGTGTGCCTCCTTGAGCTTTCTCCCTTTCACGTGCCTGCTCAACTCACCACTCCCATTGTTTTATTAGGTGTGCCTCCTTGAGATTTCCCCCTTTTGCATGCCCACTAAACCCACCACTCCCGGTTTTTTATTAGTTTATGAGCCCAGATTGCTAAATATCTATCAAGCAACCATACAAACATGCACGTAGGGGATCAGTTCAAACCAATTTTTGTTCTCCAGGATGACAACTTCCCTGTATGGAAGTCAGCCATCAAGATTTACTTAAGCATGAACAATTTGCTAGCACACCTCACGGCTTCCTCTCCTGTGGCCAACAAGGACCCACTCACATTTTAAAAGGAACAATGTAAGACAGCTGGAATCCTTACCATGTACATGGGATACACCAACTTCCAAAGATTTGTCAATGTAGGAAACAAGAAAAAAACTAGCACTCTTTGTACTCTACTCACCAATTGCTACAAGGCTCACTCCAAAGACAATCAAGCAAGGATGTAAACCAAATTTTTCAAACTCTCCTTCAACAATAACATCCATGAATTCCTGAATAACTTAAATCCCCACATAAATGCTATGGTGGTGGTTGGTCTTAGAATTGGCCACAAAAACAATTGCTTTGTTCATCTCTACAAGCCTCTCATGGCTGAGTACGTGGTCAGCCGTCTTCCAAGCACTATGGAAGTTACTAAGGAAATACTTCATTCCAAGTGGCTGCTCACACTGAGACTGGTAATGGAGGCGCTGGACTCAAAGCAACAGGAATCCAATCCGTGCCCAATGTTCAAGCCTGAAGAGAAATCCCTCAAGGTTCACACCAAAAATTACCCCATCTGCTCAAACGGTGTACACAATCCAATGACTAAACACAAAGAATCCAAGTTCCAAGAAGCCAAGAAATCAACAAAGCGCAAGAAAAAAGCAAATACTGAAAAAACTTCTCCAGACCCATGCTCCAATGATTCATGATCCTCCTATGGTGCATAAATCTGCATAGGATTGGCACTGTTCATAAAGGCCATGGGAGACAATGCAGTTCTTGACAGTGGAGCAAGCCATCACATGTTCAACCGCAAAGATCTCTTTTCCAACTTTTGCAACAGGGTCTTGAGCATCCAAATTGCAGATGGCAACTCACTCCAAGTGGAAGGCAATGGATTTGTCAAAATTAGCACCTTGAATGGCAAAACCATTACTCTGAAGGCACTCTATGTTTTGAAACTGCAGGGAATTCTCATCAGTCTTGGATAACTACTGCATAATGGATTCAAAATCAACCACATGAAAAATTCCAATCTCCACCTTTTAAGAGAGGACATACCCCTCCTTGAAGCTAATTTAGTCAACAAAATCATCATGATGAAGGTCTCAACTCAAAAAGCAGGTCCATGCGCTCTAAAAACTCACACTACCACAAATACTTACTTGGAACTGTTGTACAGACGCGCTGGGAACCCTAGAAATGAAGCGCTGAAACACTTATATGGTTTTGATGCTTCTTTGCTCCATTTTGATAACTGTTGATTGGAAAAATCACATCAACTCCCTTGCAAAGGAGCTATCCCTCCAACAAATCAAGTCCTTAAGACAATCTTCATTGATCTCAGTGGCAAGATCACGCCCGCTTCTCTCTCAGGCGGCCAATAATACTTTAAAATCACCAACTGGTTCACTGGCTACATAGTTTCATACATTCTCTCCAAGAAATCTGATGCATTCTCTTCATTTATGCCCTTTGTAATTAAAATGGAAAATCTCAAAAGTACAACAATAAAGAATGTTGTAATGGATGGCAGAGGCAAATTTGACCCAAATTAATTCATCAATTTCTTTGAAAAGAAAGGCATCTTGGTCCATTTCACTAGCACACACACTCCCCAGCAGAATTCAACTGCAGAGCAAGTGAGTTGCACCACCAGTGAGAAAGCTTGTGCTCTATTGAGACAAGAAAACTTTCCTTCCACATACTGGGCTGAGGAAGTCATGAATGCTGTGTTCCTTGAGAACATCACTCCCAGAAGGAAGTAAATCTGGATATCACCATAAAAGCTTTGGTTTGAACGGCCCTTTTACCTGGCTTGGCTTAAACCCTTTGGCTTCCTGGCCTATGCAAACATTCCCAAATCCTTGCAAAAAGGGAAATTTGGCAACACAGAAACTAAGGGCATCCTTCTTGGCTATCAACTTGGCCTGGCCAACTGGAGATTCCTTAATTTCAATGGCCACATCACTTGTAGTCACAACGTGCCCTTTGTCAAAGATGAATTTCTGGGTCCAAGTATGCTCCTCAATGCGCCTGTTGGCCACAAAAGTGGCACACCCTTCTTTGAGGGGCTTGATGAGCCTGCAATTCCCAACCCCATCAATATCTTGCCTTTGGAAAATGCCTTACCTCTCAACCAGGCCCCTGATGCTGGTCCTAGAAGTCCAATGGCATGTGAGCCTGATTCCTCACACCCTTCCGCCCACCCTCAGACGCCCAAAAGCTTGCAGAAAGCTTTTCCAGGTTGGGACTTTGTCCTGGCCCCAGACAAAGCCCCTCAATAAATATCCACCAATGTTGATGATTGCAACATTCTGAGCCACAAGCAGCATCCTAATGCAACAGCCATGTTTGCTTCAGTCCAGGCTCTGCTCTCCATGGTCAATTATGGGACCCTTTGAAACTTCTGCAAAGCCAAACTCTCCCCAGAGTTGGTCAAGTGGCTGGATGCAATTAAGGTAGAGCTTTATTCTATGAAGCGTCTCAAATTCTTGGAAATTGTGCCTATCCCGCTGGGAGTGCATCTTCTGAACACAGCTTTGGTGTTTTGCAAGAAACTAGACAAGCTTGGCAATGTTGCAAAGCTCAAGGCTAGGCTCTGCACCCAGGTTAACAAGCAAAGCAATGATGATTACAATCTCACCTATGCTCCCACCAGCTGCTTGACCACCCTTTGTGTTGCAATGTCCCTTGGTCTGGCCAAAGGTCATGACATCCACCAAATGGACGCCAAAAATGTGTTCCTGAATGGAGTCCTCTGAGAGACAATCCACCTGCGCATGCCAGCCGGTATGGAGGTTCCCTCTGGCTTCTGTCTGCAACTCAACAAAGCAATCTATGGCCTCAATCAAGCACCGCGTGTGTGGTAAGGTGATCTAAAGAGCTTCTTTGCTTCTGTAGACTTTGTGGCCTTGCCTGCCTACCCTTGCCTTTTAATCTCAACTGTTAAAGACTGTGAATGCTTTTTCCATGTCTACATTGATTACCTCATCATAATAAGTCATGATGTGAATCAATTCAAGTGTCTTATTTCTGAGAAGTACCTGATGGAGGACCTTGGAGAGGCCCGGCTTCTACTGGTCATCCACCTCTGCCATGTCAGGGACACCTTTACCTCTTAACAATCCTAACTTGAGCCCATTCTGGCCAAAAACAACATGGATGATTGCCGGCCCGTTGCAACCCCCATGATACCCACCACTTGCCTCCATGCATCCACCAATGAGGAGAACCAGGCCTTCTACTCAAGGGGCATCAACTATAGCCAGGCCATAGGACTGCTAAACTACCTAGCTGTGTAAACACAGCTGGACATATCTTTCTGCCTCTCCAAATCACCCCAACACCTTAAGAAACCCAACAGTACTCACTGGAATGCAGTCACTCATCTCTTGAATTATCTTTCTCCAACCTGAAATGTCAAGCTCACCCTGCGCGGCTTGGACTTTGGCAACCTTGAAGTCTTCACTGAATCCAACTTTGGCAACTGCCCAGACACTCGTTGCTCTTACTCTGGCTATGTGTTTTGGCTAGGTAGTTCTTTCATTTCTTGGAAGTCCAAAAAGCAAGATTTGGTGTCCACATCCACAACAGAAGCTGGATATAAGGCTGTCTACAAGGGGCTTCAGGAGGAAGTCTGGCTCCTTGAACTGCTCAAATCACTTGGGCACTCCATGCAATGTTGCCCCAATCTCTGGATCAAAAAACAAGGCGCTCTCATGCTTTCTCTTAATCCAATGTACCAGTGTTGCTCCAAAAAAATTGTCATGAAGTTCCACTGGATTTGCAAGGTCATAAATGAAGGCTCATTTAACATCTCCTAAATTCCCACCGCTTCCAACATTGCCAACATGTTCACCAAAGCGCTTGAAAAGGTCAAATATTCAAGGAACTGTGGTGCACTCAACCTGGAAAACTGAAGTGGATGGGGGGTATTGAAATTTGGGTATCAGGCAGAACAGTTTCTCTGCGTGGTCATGCAGTATAGTGATAAACAGAGTTTTAAACTAATCTTGTTGTTCATTTATCTTACTGTTACCCCTGGGGGACAGAGATTTATTTCTTCATTCAATTACATCACTAATCATCATACGCTGACTGCCGTCTCTGGCCTCCAGGTAAGTTTCTCCATAACAACCTCTTCCCTATACTCCAACTTTTCAAGATCCTAAACAATGTTTTCCTCTTCTTTCCTCAGGTTTGCCTCCTTGATCTTCCCCCTTTTTCATGACCGCTCAACTCACCACTCCCGGTGTTTTATTAGGTTGTACATCTTTATTCTCTCTCATCCTTCTTGTTGTGTCATTTCATTTCTTCATTCAATTCCATCACTAATCATCCTAGGCCTACTGCTGTCTCTGTCCTGCAGGCGTGCCTCCTTGAGATTTCCCCCTTTTGCGTGCCCACTCAACTCACCACTCCCAGTGTTCTATTAGGTGTGCCTCCTTGAGCTTTCCCCCTTTGGCATTCCCGCTCAACTCACCACTCCCGGTGTTTTATTAATAATCAGGTCTTCACTCCAAAATTATTTCTCCAAGCAGCAGGAAATCTCTTTAACACACCTCCTCATGGATGAACTGGTGTTGAAATTGCTATTTTTCCCCTCTACCAGTATCACCCCATTTTTTCTCAGTCTTGTTTTGATCCCTGCCTAAATAACTAGGTACAGTGTTTGATTTTTCCAGACTCAGATGAATTTATCAAGAATATGAGCTTGTCTCAGGATCAGCTGATGTCTAACCTCCATGTGGCAAAGTTGCTCTACAATTTTTACTTTTATCAAATTGTTTGGAAGGCTCCTCAATACCATGAAGTTTAGTGGCTTTTTATCCTTGATTAATATATTACCTCCTCCTAACCAAATAATAATTTGAAATTGAAGAAAATTGGACCCTTCAGGTCAAAAAATTCATTTCCTCAGATATGCACCAACCCTCTCTGACCACCCATTTTAAGTGAATCAACACATTTTTTAATTCTTATTTCCTCCTCCCCTGTTTATATACTTGAATAATCCCTTTATGTATAAAATTTTTGGATCCTCTAAGCCACTTAGAGAAACCATTTTCCTTTTGGTTTATTTGTAATTGGAGTGGATTTTGGGTACCATGAAGGTGCACTTGGGAAAAGCACAAATATTTGGTCTAGTGGCCTGGGGTTTCCCCTTGAAAAAGAATTGTTTCAGGGGTGGGAAATTTCCCCCCTCCCTCAATTTTCATCTTGAGGCCTTTCAAAAATATTTGGAACAGCTCCTTTTATTCTCCCCTCAGGATTTAATTAACAAGTCCCTTTCTGGGGTATAAGGGAGGTCTTTTTTTCAGAATAAGGTGCAATTAAAAATCATATAAAACAATAAAAATTCAGAAAAAATGAGATAGTCATATTTCTCCATGACCTTTTATATCTTGCAATAATTTAAAATGCACCTCCCTCAAGTAAAACTCTGCATCAAACATGTGAAACATTTGATGGGAATTTAAGGAGCTTGTCACAACTCAGGATCCTGAAAAAAATTTAGAGGAAAGGCCTAACCCAAAGGCAATGAGACTGGCTGAAAGACCAGCCAATTTTCAGGTTTTATGGTGTCACATACCACCATGCAAGAGTACCCCCAGGTTTAAGGGCACTTTTTCCCAAAGTTTGTATGGCTGGTGGTACTAACCCATGCAATCCTCAAACATTGAGCCATATTCAAACACACTCCTGAACGTCATAAGGAGCCACCAACAATTGATATTCTTTCTGTTGAAAGGTGCAAAACCCAACAATTTTCTCAGAAAATTCCTCCTTCAAAGTTTGTCCTGATTTTGAATTGAACCTTAATAGGGTTAGTCATTCTACTGTAATAAATCAGGATCCTGCAAAAAATCAAGAGGAAAGGCCTAACCAAAAGGCTATGAGACTTTATGAAAGACCAGTACATTTTTAGGTTTTATTGTGTCACATACCACTGTGTGAAAAATGTCACCACTGCCCCTGGTGTGTAAGGGGTGGAAGGCACAGGAAATACTGCTCACAGAACTCAGGATAGAGATTTTGGTATTTCAAGGGATGAGGGATGAAGTCAGTACAATATTTGGTGGATTAGTACAAGAGATTAATCCAAGAGTAAGGATCTGAAGGAGACTGATTGACTGAATACTATAAGAGTAACACCAGATGGAAAGGTGAGATTAGTAAGGTTAGCCTGGTCAGCCTTCTTGTGCTGATATGACACCTATTGAAAGGGACCAACCAATATGAATTAGTATACTAATTCCTTGGGGGGAATTACTCCAGGAAGGAAGGAGAGGAAAGTATATGTGAGAGCTGAGAGGAGGCCTTGAGGAGGAGATGACCGGTGCAGGGGCTGGGATGCCCCATGAGGTTACATGTTGATCTGATGGGCTTGAGGGAGGGGCTTGACAGATTGGGTGATGGGCCTGTCCAGGAAGGTGTGGCATGTACTGACCTGGAAGCATGAGTTGTCCAGACAGGATTATGTGATATGGATATACAGTATGCAATATGTATGTAATTCTCATACCTGAAGGAGAGATGGAGGATAAAATAAGCCATAGAGAGAGAGAGGGAGCCTGGGAGATTTCCCAGGACCTGCAGGGGATTCAGGGAGATAGTTCTGGAGGTGCAGCTGGTATATCTAGGATTAGAGGGTTTATTTTACTGAGGGTTGATAATGGCTGAGGAGACTGAGTATGGAGAGTCAAGTTGTGGTTATGACAGATCCTTTTAATTTTCCAAAATTTGTCTTCTTCTTTATCTCAGGAGATTCATTTTTTGTTTCTTCTCATCATTAAAATATAAAATTACCTGGAATACATGAAATAATGTGTCCAAACCTCCCCTGTCACACTTGAAAATGATTACCATGCACAATATTTCAATTAGAAAATTTGTTCATTAAACCACACACCAGGGAAAAATTGGGGTCTCTGGCTGACCAGTGACATGAATTCACTATATGTGGCCAATTTTGTCTCAAATCTACTCCTATCAAAATATTGGTTTTTCAAGGGTTGAAAAATACCAAAATCAAACTCCCTCAAAAACCATTTAGTAGCTGGCTTTGTTTTCCACAATCTAAGCCACAAACTGGATGCGGGTTGTGCATCTTCAGTCAAGATTTTGCACCAGGAAAATGTCATGCCTCCCCTAATTTGGGGGAATATACTAGTAATTATATAAAATTTCACCATGAAAATACAATGATGGATTCTTTAATTCACCATAACATATACAGGGTTGATTTCGCATTTCAACTTGATTGAAAATAAAACTCAAATGGCTTCCACCTTGGTTTAAAATAAGATTCTCTTGTTTCACTTTTTTTGAAAATTGAAGTTAAGCTGATTTACCCAATCATCAAATTTGATTCCAGGATTGTCTAACTGGAAAAAAAAAATTATTTTCAAAATTGTAATTTTTTTCCATTTCATCTGCAGTTTTTCTCAATTTTTTTTATTAAATACAAAATGAATTTCATTCCAAGTAAAAAACGGTGGGTTTTTTACCTGGCAGAACTTTGAAAACTGATTTCAATCTTATTCAAATCTAGTGTTTGCAGGTGTAACTTTAGTTTCACATGAAAATCATGTGAATTAAAGTTGGTTTTTACTTCATTTTATTTATTTCATAAATATCATATTGATGTGTTATACATATAAATATATCAAAATGATTTCAATAATTTCCAATCTCCTGAGTGGAGCCAATCCAACAGAGGCAGGCAATTGATTTTCATTCAGACAGTGCAGAATTAAAATCAATATCACCACATGTTATTATCCACCAGTTATTTGTTTCTATTACTTGAACAACATTTGGATGTTATCACTTTGAAATAAATTGTGTACTAGTTTCAAAAAAATTGAAAAAAATATAAAAATAAGGCAAAGCATCAACAGGTTCAACAATATTGATTATTTTTGTAATATTACCAGAATTTGGTGTATTATCTAGATAAAAACAAACAAGGGGAAAATGGTTTATTTCCTTCTTACTAGATTGGGATCATGGAAAGCCCCCAGTTTAGGATATGGCCCCTCATCCACATACCCATGATGATGCTCATGATCTTGTCCAATGGTATGACCCAAATATTCTTGGTAAGTTAGAAAGACTGCAAATTATAATGATTGATTTGGGTTGTAGATCAAGAATCAAGTTTAGAACAAGGTTTTCAAAGGCCAAAAGGTCTCTTTATTCTTGATTGGATTGAAAGAGGTTCAAAAAAAAAACTAGGAGATGGGTGAAAAAATATTAATTGAGTCAATGAATGAAGTAGAGTTCACCTTTTCTGAATGATTTTCCAATATTTCCTTGATGTTGACTATTGATTGAATCATGAGATCTTTGGAGAGGTCCCAAGCCTTAATATTTATCATCATCTGTACCCCCACCAGCAACAATTTAAGTATTTGGGAGGCTTGTAATGATCTGAAGGAGTTAGCCCAGATAAATGGTTCATCATGAGATAGATAGACTCCTTTGTAGATGAATTGATACCAATCAAGGTCTTTGACAACCATCCCCAAAATTTGATTTTTCTTGTTGTTTGTTTACAGTCTGTATCTGGATGGTTTTTTTACCTTCAGAAATGTTTTTTAATGCTTCTTTTGGCCTGGTTTTTCTGATGAGCTAGGTGGTCAAGTGATCCCATCACTTTTGAGTCAAACCAGCATCAATCCACAGATAAAAAATGCCTACAACTTGATCCAGCTCACCTGGTGCCACAATAAGTAATATTCATTTGTTTCAATCATTTGTGGCAGTTTGGACTGGTTTTGATTCTCATCAGCTAGTGAAAATAAGTAATTGCATATCTTATTGCATGATTCTGAGGTTTTTGTGAATGAGTTGTTGAAAGTTTTCTCCAACAGACAGTACCCAGTATGGTGTCATCAGACTATGGGATCAAGATTGAAAAAGCGTGGAGGAAAATTCAAGAGTATCAAAGTGGGAAATTTGTTATTTTTTGGAATCAATCCAGTTGTTCTTGTTGTGTGCCCTAAACAAAAGCATTTTGCACAAGAATTTTAGTTTTTGGATTCATGCATCAAAAAAAGAAGCAATTTTATGCACCTCACCCCTCCGGAAAGTTCTGGTTTTCTCTCCTCATAAAGCAACACAACCATAATAGTTATCATGAGGGGAAGGTGCATACATCTCCAAAATAGAATATAAAATTAAAATTTCCTTTCCCTTGTGGCCTCAACACCAAAACTCATTTGCACCAATATATCCTTGAGAGCCATCACAAGCTTATCATCAAAACAATTCCAAAAACCTTGCAATTAACTACCATCAACATGTCTTACTAACTCATCTTCCCTTGAAAATTTTGAAAGCTTCTCACTGATTTCTACAGCCCTCAAGATGCTGCCAGCTCCAACAACTGCAAGGGTTGGGTGTCAACCACCCCTGGCTTACACCCAGTTATTATTTTTTTTCAAAAGATGGATGTGGTCAAACATGATGGCTTTTTCATCATCACAACTGTCAGCCTACTAGATGCCAAGGACCTCACACCTTCTAGCTACTAGCGGTGATAGAAAGTTTGGAGTAAAAATAGGATAAAATGCCAGGTATGTGATTTGGCTAAAAGGAGTAAATTTATTTATATATTTATAAAATAAATTTAAATGGGGGGCCAAGACCTTATTTGGATTTTTTAGGCCTCCAGAACACAGGAATATGTCTTTTTGGGAAAATATAGGAGCAATTGTGATTCCTGTGGAGTTTACAAGGATTCCTTTCAAGAAGGGTGTGTGGAATTTCCTTGGGGGCTGGGTTATGCAAAACCTACAAAAGGGGTATAATTCAGCAGGATCACTTACTAGGTCTAGATCAGGAAGTATTCTTGATGAATGGTTCAATATTCAAGGATTCAGTTTTCTGGAAGTTATTACTTGGGAAGTTTGAATGGTTTTTTGATGATTTTGGCCAAAAAGTAGGTATTCAAGAGTTTTGGTCTATAATTTTTCTCAGAAAGTGGTCAAGGATCACACACTTATTTCTTTTAAGTTTTTGATGGCTTGAGGAAAAAAATATCTGAAGCAATGATGAATATATGACTGGATGAATGAGTTAGAAATGGCTGGGGGAAGGGCCCTTATTTATATTGTTTGGATCCTCTCATGGTATAGTCTTTTTACCAGCCAAAGGAGGGTGAACCAGGCTAGTGCTGAGGCCAGGGGACCATCAGTGTGTTTTTCTGGAATTTCTTGAGCCACTAAATTAATATTGAAAGCCCTATGTCATCATACTTGGGCTTGACACATGTTTCTGTACCCTTAATGACCTCACTGTATTGACCAAAGAGGTAATATTCAATTAATATTTTTAAACATAAGCCATGGCTTCCTGAGGCCAGGGGCTTGAAAAAATTCTCTGGGGACCTTCTTCTGAAGTATAATTTTGATTCTGAGGCTCTTCTGTACATATTGGTGTGTTTTACAGTCACTCAATCAGGCAGTAAGCCCCTGGTTGTGACTAGTTATGCGCAGTCTTCTTTGTATGAGTTACAGAGGAGGTTGTGTAGGTACCTGGTGTCTTGTGAGCCAGTTAGCACGAAGCTAGGCCTCTTTATGTCCTCAGTGTACACTCTCAGGGTGCTACTGTAATTATTATGTATTCTTTTGGGTTCTAAATCCTCTGTATGGATCCCTTTACAGGGGCCCTGAAAACCTTTGGTATTGTTTAAAGAGGGGTGCAGGGCCCATTTTTCCGGATTTTTAGCTTTTTAAGCCTTTTCATACTATTCCCCACCACATTTTGGCGCTATTTGGACCCCATGTGGTGTGGAACAGGGCTTTGGGGTGTATGTGAGGTACCCCACAGCCCCATTTCTGCTTTGGGAGACACCGGTGTCTCCAGAAGCTGCTGGGAAACCTGGGGAAACTGCCCGGTCGGTTGCAAGGAGCCCCGGCAAGTTATTGGATTGACTACTTGCAGGGCCGGCAACCTGCAGTGACCACTGCGCGCAGCAGTTGCTTGACTACCCATGGGTTGGTTGGTAGCAAATATCTTGCGTGGTAGTTGCTTGACTACCCGCGGTTTAGTTGGTAGCAACTGCCTTGGGCATTAGTTGCCATCTATTGACTGCCTTGCGCGGTAGTTGCCATCTAGCAACTGCCTCACACGGTAGTTGCCATCTAGCAACTGCCTTGCATGGTAGTCACCATCTAGAAACTACCTCAGGCTTGCGCAAAGTGGTTTCTTGACTGCTTGCTGAGCCAGCGCATGCCATAGCTTGATCACACAGTTGTGGAGGGTCTATGGCTGTACGCAGGGTTATGGAAGAAACATGTTTTTGTCCATAAATCCTAAACTAGACATAATTATGGTTTTCTGACCACATTTGTGGTCAGAAACCCATACCTGTGGATGTGATGGGTGGGGTACGCGGTTATGTAATGGTTCTACCTGAAGGAGTAGGAAATGGGGGGTGGCGCCAGTGGGTGAACCTACCTGAATTGGCGCCAGGAACCCATTTCTGCAATAATATTCCTCATTTTCTCATTACTTAATTTCTTATTTTTATTTTTAGTTTCATATTTCTATGTTTTTCTTATTTTACTTTTGTATTTTAATTATTCATGGCTTAGTCAGTTGGCTCTGAATAGGAGCCAGCTGACAACCACCAACTTGCCTGGGGTCAGCAAGGTTAGGTGCTTGGAGAACAATTCCTGAAAATTGGTCCTAGAACTAACCCAACTTATTCCCATCTTGCAGAGGAAATCTCAATCAATCTGCAGGATGGGAAACTGAGAATATCAGGTCAGACTAAGTCCTCCAACAAGCATTTCAAGGGTGACTTCAGATTAATTAATTGTGACCTGACCAGGTCATCTTCCTACAGAGTTGCTTCCAGGTCTACAAGTTCATTTTCCAGATCATTTTTTCTGATTGCGCCTTTCCACACATTGTGTTTCAAAGGTCTCCACAAGAAATTTTGGCATGTTCACTTGGACCATAACTGTCCCCCAATACATTTCCCCTGAGAAAATCAAGGCTGATTTTGCCAAAAATTGATTGCAAGTGCTTTTATTAGCTGGATGAATGATTTGTCAAAAATTAATACCAATATACCAGAATAAACATTTTTTAAGTCCCAAATGCTGATTTTTTACAATGGTAATGAATTGAATTGCATTTTTTTCTATTGCCCCCAATGCATGAGCATTATAGCCTATTTATTTATTTTTCTTTTGATTATGCTTGTTTTTTCAAATTGATCCCAATTCATACCATTATGAAATTGCATCAATACTAATTAAAGGGATTTAATAAAAATTAACACAAAAAATCAAAACTCTAGAATATAATGATTGTTCTAAATATCAAATATTTCTACAAATGAAATCCATGTGATTTATATTTTGAAAGATTATGAAGTAATACATGTGCTTCATTGTTAGCATGTTCCTGTCAATGCATAAACCTTAATTTAAATTTTTTAGCTTGCCAATTCTATTCTATAGAATAAAGTTTGGAAAAATTATACCTTATATATTTTATCAGTTCATTTTTCTGCATTATTCCCACTCTTTCTGATCAAAATTTCTGAGAGGAAAAAAATTGGCATTTTACCCACAAAGCCTGCATGAAAATTTGGAGACCAAGTGCCAGTTTCCATCCACAAAATTTTCAAGAACCATAAATTAAACAATGCAGAAAAATCAAAGCAGAAATCTTGGTGGGTAAAATTGAATTATAAAACCCTTGAGTATTTAATAAGTTTCTATAACTTCCAGAATTCTAGATATCACAATTGCAAAAGTTTTTGAATTATCCAAAAGATCTCTGAAACTTGCAAAATATGGGAGATCATAAATATGAAATCTTTAACAGGTCCACCACCTGGAGGAACATACCCCTAAAAATTGGTCCTATTTATAGTAGAAATATTTTCAAAAAGATCCATATTCATACCAAACAACAAGCACAACCCAGCTATGGAAGTAGCTTTTTTGTTTTGTAAAAGAGTGATGGATGATGTAGGAGTATCTAACATAATAATAGGTGATAGAATCCCAAATTCACATTGGAATTCTTCATAAATATTCATGATATGCTAGGTAAAAGATTAGATTTCTACACTTCCCATCACCCTCAAACAAGTTTTATATAAAAAGAATGGTCCAAAATCAAGATAATATTCTGAGAATATTTCAATCTTTTGAAATAAACTATAACAAAGATGGGTTCACTCATAAACGGTTTCTGATATTACCTGCTTGAGAATCAGCATTCAACAAAAGTATCCACTCTACCACCAAAGAAGCTCCATATATCTTGGAAAGTGGATCAATATCTATCATTAAAAAAGAGGAGATAAAAAAGGGCATATAGCAAGTGTATGTACATCCTACTCCCCTAGGTTTCCAATGAATTCTGTATATAGCAAAAACACACACAGATATTTGTGCAAAATTCTGATGAATATAACCAGAAGAGGTGGTATGAAATAAATAGGGAGCCTAATTTTGGAAGAGAACAAAAAATTCCTTGTACACCCTCAATTTTAACAATCTAGGAGGGAAAAAAAATTGAACACTTCCTTTATAGAGCCTTGTTTGATAAATAAACTGCATGTTAAAAATTAAGTTGAGTTAATTTTTAGTGATCAACTAGCTCAAATACCAATTATTCTCAGTAATTTTAATAGAGAAATATGAATATATAACAGAGAATTCTACTCCCATACCTAATTTTCCAGTAGAAGATTTTACAGAACAGATTATACAAAGAATTTTGAAAATATTAAGAGATAAAAAAGAGAGAGTTATGGAGAATTATGTTAGTATATAATTAGTAAGCTACAGAGTAGAAACAGTTGACAAGGGTGAGTTTCTCTGTGGAAAGAAATACCCAATTGACAGATCCACCTGATAAATTACAGGGCCAGTAAAAGATCTTGAGTTATTCAAAGTAAAATCAAGCTTGAAAGGGGGGATTTCAGCTTGCTTCTATAGAAGAGAAATTGGCCTGTAAAAGAATTGATTGGTTTAAAAACCTATCACATACTGATATTAAAAAAGAACAAAATAGATAAGAAAAAAAAGTAAATTAAAAAAGAAATAAAGCTTGAAACAAACAATCAATTATTACCAACAGGTGCACTGAGTTCCACAGGTTGTTTTTTGGCATCTAATTGAAATAAGTAGAACTATACAAGCAACAACTTATAAAGAAGGAAATTGTAAATAATGATGAAACTGAATCCTCATGGAAAAAGAGTTAAAAGATCAGAAAGAAAATTTACAGAAATCAAGCTGGAAATTGAGAGATTAAGGTGGAACAAAGAGATATCATTGAGGAAATCAGATAGAACTGAAGAAAAAAACTTGCACAGAATACTGGTGAGATTCATTTGAAAATTGGAGTTATCCAGGTTCAGAAAATAAAATTACTCTTGGAGGAGTCAGGTATTAGGAGAATAAGAAACAGTAAATAATAATTGAATCAAATAAACAGGATAAAAATCTGGCAATTAGAAATTTGGAGGGTAGATAGATTAATAAATCATAATAATATTGATTGATTAGATAAAAAATATGTGTGTGTGAATATCAGATGAGATGAAGGTGAATTTCCAGATACAAATCATGAGGGGTATGAGGGGTTCTTTTATAGTGAAGATAGATATCATCAAAAAACTGGAAACACAAGATGAACACAAGATAAAACCTATTAACAATATGAGGGAGGAAGCATTCTTGCTTTCTTCCTTTTTACTTTAATAGCACTATGCTTGATTCTTTTCCTTGGTGAGACAAAGGGAACTGCTATGAAATTGAAATGCTCAACAGCATGTATTGAGTGATTCTTCTTATTCCAAGCCCACTTGGAATTTACCTTGCTTTTTCTTTTTGTTACAGATGGAATAGCAGCGAACCTGATAACCCCAGGCATTTCTCTTTCAATTTGGTTTATCATTTCTTGGTATGGTTTATTTGCTTTCTTTTCAGAATTTACTTTATCCATTTCATTCTTAATCAATAGATGCATTTGATCTATTCTTTTTCTTTGCTTTTCTTCATTGGAGCCATCATCCTGCTCCTCTGCTTGAGTCACTGGACTCAGACTGAGTATCTGTGACACTCTGTGTTGTGTTTAACAGGAATTTAATATTTAATAAATTCCACATTATTAAACATATTTTCATAATTCTTTTTTTCATTATGACCCAAATTTTCTCCTCTTTCCTGTGGTAAAGAAATTTAATTGATAAAAGCAATATTTGCACATGTATTTCCCTCAACAGGGATTACATCCTCAACAAAAAAAAGATAAATAAAACACAATCAGATAAACAAGAAAAATAAAACACAACATAAAAATAAACACTAATAAATAAAATTTATCAAATATATACACATCTGCATATTTACCCATCTAAATGAATTATTAAATAAAACCCACTAAAATTAAATTTTTCAACATAAAATAAATATATAAATATTCTCAACAACTATTTTCATCTTTTTAAAAAAAAACAACCTTAACTAAAACAAATAAAATGATAAAAAAATACAATATTGACAAAAAGTGTAAGCACCATTATCAAAAAAATAATGAATAATAAATTACTTCCTAATTATAATAGTATATAAAAAACAATAAATAATAGGTTTTTGATAAATTAACAACCCTACACAACTCAAAATGGGTTGCTTGGCACAGTTCACAACCCATTCAAGTTGTGTACAGCTACTCACAACCCACAGAGTTATAAATTTCCATTCATGACTCAGATGGGTTGTGAGCCAGGCCACATGAGCTATTTTGAGTTGTGGCGTGCTGTTCACAACTCCAGGTTTCAGAGAAAAAAAAAATCAAAACCAAAATCAAAATAAATAAAAATAAATAAAAAATTAAACAAAAAACAAATATTTTCTTTTTCTTTTTCTTTTTCTTTTTCTTTTTCTTTTTCTTTTTCTTTTTCTTTTTCTTTTTCTTTTTCTTTTTCTTTTTCTTTTTCTTTTTCTTTTTCTTTTTCTTTTTCTTTTTCTTTTTCTTTTTCTTTTTCTTTTTCTTTTTCTTTTTCTTTTTCTTTTTCTTTTTCTTTTTCTTTTTCTTTTTCTTTTTCTTTTTCTTTTTCTTTTTCTTTTTCTCTTTCTTTTTCTTTTTCTTTTTCTTTTTCTTTTTCTTTTTCTTTTTCTTTTTCTTTTTCTTTTTCTTTTTCTTTTTCTTTTTCTTTTTCTTTTTCTTTTTCTTTTTCTTTTTCTTTTTCTTTTTCTTTTTCTTTTTCTTTTTCTTTTTCTTTTTCTTTTTCTTTTTCTTTTTCTTTTTATTTTTCTTTTTATTTTTACTTTTACTTTTATTTTTATTTTTCATTTTCTTATTATTTTATTTTTATCTTTCCTTTCCCTTTTCTTTTTTTTCTTTTTTTATTGATTTTTTCATTTTTTTGTTTCTCCATTCCTTTTTTTTAATTTTGAAAAAAAATTAGCAGATGAAGATTTTATAGATAATCCCTTTTTTTAATGATTCAAGAACTGGATTGGTTATGAAGCACTTGAATTAAAATGTGATATTGATAAGAAATTTCTAGACCGCTGCTTGACTTCCATCAAATTTAGTATAATTGACAAGAACTCCTCATTGCATGGACACTTATCTTCCCCTCTGTCAACTCACTCCAAAACAGAGAGTGAATGATTTTTTGGTTTGGGGGGAACAAACCTTTTTGGTGGTAAGTTTTTACTTTTTTTATCCTTGATGATTTTTATTTGTTTACTGACTCAACAAATTTTTATGTTTGAAAGTATTTATATTCCTTCTTGAATGATGGCTTCACCTTTTTTGCCATGTCAGTTGGTAAAACTGCAAGATGGCAACCAACATTCATTTTTTTCAATATCCTGACATTAGTTATGAAGAAAAAAAATTGAAATCCTGGGCCTCTGGCCAAAAGTGTTGTTCATGACACATGGAACCCCTGGGGGGTTGCACAAGTCCTGAACATTTTTTTTTGCAACTCTTTGAGTTGTGAACCTCTTTCATGACTCAAATGGGTCATGAACAGCACTTCACGCCTGTTTACAACTGGGGGTTGTGAATTTAATACTGCCCTAAATAATATTACAATTATTTATACAAATTATAAATAATAGTATAATAATAATAAATACATAATCATATCTTTGAACAAGCTTGGCCCCAAATCCCAGCCCAGAAAAATAAAAAGCCTCTTTTGGAAGCCCATCCCCCCAAAAAAAAATTGGGGAAGAGAAATCAACTTATTCGTTTTCCCCAGAAACCCAACAGATGAAGAGTTTCCTCCCAACCCCCCCCCCCCCCTCCCCCCTCAAGAAATAAAAAAAAATCTTACCCCAGAAATGGTGCAGAAAAAATTCTGGTTGATGAAAGAATGGTTTGAGAAATTTTACCAAACCTGCTAGAATAAAATATAATAAAATCTTTTGAAAAGTGTAAAAGCTTAATGTCAGTGGCTAAAGAGACTACTACATGGGTAGCTTAGGGGAACACCCTTGCCTGGGGCTCTTGTCATTTGTCAGGTACCCACAAAATACTAACCAGGAAACCTAAAAAGCTCCACCTCTCCATGCACATACATTGATAAATATAATTCATCTTATAATTAATCAATAGATTGTATTGAAATTAAATCAAAAGAATCATCAAATAAAAACAATCCCAAACTACCTTTACACATCAGTCATAGTAGCTAGAATGTGCCAGTCCTTGGTATCCACGGTCTGACACTGAAAGATAATAGACTATTGATTCAATCCAGATATGATTTACGCAGGAATATGAAAAATAATAATAATTAAACATCCTATAGCGGAGCTAACTACCCTTTGGGTTAGCTGCAAAACCAAATTTACCCGGTTTTTTCTCTCTTATTCATTCAGGTCTGCTTTAAGAAGAAGTTTTTCAAGTTCAACCTTTATTACCAGTCAAGATGGAGAGCTGGAAAAATCTGTAATTGATGCAGGCATCCACTGATGCAATAAGAGGCCTAGTCGCCCGATTACCCTCTACAGGACAGCTTCTGTTTGTTTCATCTTCCATTCTTTTCCCCTCAAAATGAAAATACCATCTTGGACCTATGAAACAATCAGGTTTATTTTATCCACCTTGTTCTTTTCATGACTGCGACAAAAAATTGAAAAATAAAATACAGGCCATGTCAAATCATAATACAGGCCATGTCAAATCGTGTTTATACATCCGAACCGAGCCATACACCCGATTCCTGGCAGGGTCTGTTACAGTCATCAGTTGAAAAAATACCCCGCACAAGCTTTTGTGGAGGCTTAGTTTGTTCTAACTGGGTTACTTTCTCAGGCGAGTGATTACTAGTATGATTTGTCAACATTAACTCTAAAGTAAGAATTTCATCGACCCAATTGGTCTTCTTCAAAAGAAGCTCCTCCAGGCACGTAGTTTTCTTCTCTTTTTTGATGAATTTATGAAAGCTTTCTTTGAGGGGAGCCTTGGAGCATTTTCCATAGTTCAGATTGGTTTCAAGCTATGGTTAAGGGGCAAGTGGTTTGGAATCGACATTGCATTGAGAATGATTTTTTTTTTTAAAAAAAAAAAACCAAAAACCAAAATAGTTGAATGAAAGCCTGATTTCCGAAAGATCACTTACGTGGGTCGCACGCTGGCTGCTTAACTAGAATCCTACAAGGATGGATTTGTTTGTTGAAAATTTAGGCTAGAGGGGCGAGGATGGTGACACACCTCGATCAGAAGGGGTATCAGCTCGATCAACAACTTCCCTCCTAAGTGCCGAAGTGTGATGATGATGATGCTCTTTTTCCTCTAAAGCTTCTATTTTGAGACGATCCGCTTGCACTTGAGTTAGCGGGGGTTTTGCTGACTATCCTTCGTTGAGATGTGGCCAAGTCTTTCTGGAGCCTCCCTGTGGAAGGTCGAGCAAGTCGTATGTTGGACCGGAGAAAGCAACGACCCCTGAGGGATCTCCGCTACCAAATTGAACTCCCAACCTTAGCGGTGGGCATAACAAACACCCATTCGAATATGATGTCACATCTCAACGTCTTTTTTTTTTTTTTTTTTTTTTTTAAAAAAAAATTACGTTTCCAAGATGATCCGAATACAAGTATCTACCCGCCCTGGAGCTTTAATGTGTGATTATCACTAACTCCAATGGCGCTATTTTTTGAAGCTAGATGTGAATGTTGATTCAATAAATGGGATCAACGTCAGAGAATCCAAGATCACCAGATGGATGGTCTAGCGACTTGGGTTGGGTAGTTGCCCTGGTCTTGACTGCCAATTTCCGGCTGGCATGAGCTACTTATCTGGCACTTGGCATGTAGGCTATCTAAACCCTCCCATCTTAGAAGTTGATCGATCTTGACGCTGAGGACATTCAAGTGTATGAAATATCCGGTACCTGTCAGATCCTCTGAATTTGTCATGTCGCAGTTACGATGATTGTATCTGCCTCGCGCCCATCTTGCACTTGCAAGAACCAGGAGTGTTCGTCCGAAATTCTATGAACTGTACCGAGTCAGGATTAAATCATCCAGCAAGAAACGCAGTCCACGGCCAACGCTTGTGAATCAGTTGTTTGACCGTAGTTAGCTCGAGACGAAGAGAAGTTGATGAACATTTTTGGATTTACTACTTACATGTTTATGTATATACATACGCGCGTACTGTGTACACACACACTTCGTCATCTTCACACATATAAATATGTACATACACACCTACACCACTCATGCATACAGCCACACTTGAAATTAGCTCAACAACCCAAATTTTCCATGTCTATACGTCTAAAGTAACGGTTTTCTTTCCCGCTCACTAGCTGACTCCTCGATTCCGGTGCACAAGTACAAGAAAAGCGAGATCGCCGAGTATATAAGAAGGTTTTATGCCAGGGTGCCGAAGTGCTTTACCCATGTCTCAGAACTTCAGCCACCAACTTCTCAAGGACGCCAACTTCTTCGACGCAGGACCTTCACCCAATACATCTCGTGCCGAGTGCGCTGTTTACTCGCTCCGGGTTGATGGTGTGTTGTAGTAGTACAAATTAGTTCCTACGCAATCCCTTAAACGCCGCGAGGTTTCATTGTTTTTTCTCTCGTCACGAGTCCCAACCAATACTTAAAAGGTAGCTATCAAGTCATCACCCACGGGCTGTATAGCCATCTGTGCCACTTTCTGGGGCACCATCACTACAGTGAAGCAATGCAGTTCTCCATCCAGCCCTTGCTTGTCTCTCTCTTCTTCATTCACTCCTGTACTCACGTTCTTTCAGCCACAAGCTCTGGGCGAGGGCCGCCTCTGCCAGCTACTCGAATTGATTTATCATCTTTACATTGGAGCCTTGCCAATACCAACCGATCCATAACCGTCCCCACTTCGTTTTTGAATCAACCGCATCTAGCACTCATTGAGGCTGGCCTGATTCAAGATCCTAACATTGGATTGAACGAAGGGACCACCCGCTGGGTAGGAGAAGAAGGAGCCTGGACTTGGGAGAGCAAGATAAATATTGGAGATGATCCTGCGTGGTCAGATGTTGACCGCGTGCGTGTGATACTTTAGAATGGGGGCCAGGCTTGTGTGATCAATCCTTGACGAGCTCCTCCGTTGACCCTGGAATGCTTGGTTATTGTCCGATCATCCCTTCGCACCAAAATTTCAACCCACTCTCTCTTCATCCGTGCAGTTTTACCTTGTCTTCGAAGGCTTGGATACCTTTTGTGACATTCACCTTGGTGGTGAAAAAGTGGGTTCCACTGATAATTCCTTTAGGAGTTGGGTTTTCGATGGTAAGTTGTTGATTTCAGTCCAGCAGAGGTCTAGGGGTTTACTTCAGTATTTTTAACATGTTCTGTTTTTGCAGTGACTGATGTCTTGGAGAAATCCCACCATCAACCTGTTACGCTCACTCTGAGGTTTGCCTCTGCATGGGCGACTGCCACTCGATTAGCCAATGAACCCGGTAATATTTGGTTTCCTCTAGCTTCCTCGGGTAGCTCCGGCAGACGGGCAACAACCATCCAGCCTTACGAGTATAGCCATAGAAACTGGGCGCGTAAACAACAATCTGATTTTGGATGGGATTGGGGTAAGTTACCAATTGGTCAAGCCCATTTTTGCATCCAACCTAATGCTCGTTGGAATTCTTCAATTCCGCCAATACATAACAGGCCCTGCCTATCTACCTTCAGGCCCGTGAGTCTCTGACTTCTTCTACAACGAGGGAACACTCCGCATCTCGGTTTGCTTGAAATATCTTCTGTTGTATCTATGCCTTTTTCTTTCTGATGAAGTATTCAGCCGGGTTATCTGCTTGGTCTGTCGGGACCTCAAAACGAAAAGAGGCAAAAGACGAATCTAAGCGGAAGACTGGCTCGCAACATTTTAACCAAACCTGATGACTCCAAAGACAGCGGATCAAGTCACGAGGCGACGAAGCCTGTTGGCAAACATTTTCCTGCTCAACTCTCTGGTCCCATGTCTTCGGTGTGGGTTCATCGTTCGGTTATTGACATATACCGCAAAGGTGAATTTCATTCCTTGCCTCTTCTTGCAAGCATTGAAATTGATACCTATCTAAATCTGACTGGTAACACAGGACAACGCAACAATCTACCTCCAGATCAAACTGCACCCTGGATAATCAATATCACCCTTCCCATCACTTCGCCTATACCTGCGGATGCCAATAGCCTTACTCTATCGGGAAGCCTCGCTGGAACGGCGATCCGACTTCCTGCCACAAAACTCACTCTACTCCCACCTTCTAAGTATCGTCAGTTCGGTCCGGATTATACCTTCACGGCCCAGTTCACTGTTCAACCTGGTGCTGTGGAGCTCTGGTACCCCAAGTCAATTGGAAATCCAAAGCTCTACGATTTGGAATTGACTCTAGAGATGGCCGGGAAGAATGCAAAATTGCAGAAGGGAGACGATTCTACCTCCCGTTTGACTTGGCACGAACGCGTAGGTTTCCGAACTATCCTTGTGGATCAGAGCAGATATACCAAAGAGGAAGTCTCTCGTGGCATTCAACCCGGCACCCGGTTTTCCTTCGCAATCAACGGAAAACCCTTCTACGTACAGGGGTCAAGGTTCGCTCGCTCGCCGGCACTACTCATTTGGCCTAACGACTGACTTTTTTTACACACTGTAGCATGATACCCATCGATACCTTCACAAGTCGAACCAACGCCACTACCATCCGTTGGCTGATCGAATCCGCCCTATTATCACACCAAAATGTTGTCAGAGTCTGGGGCGGTGGTGCCTACCAGACGGATGAGTTTTATGATGTAAGTCTAGTTTGCATGATTGCTTCAATACTTAATGTCTGTGGCTAGCGACTGCTCACGTACTCATGACCAACTCCCGCTTTAGATATGCGACGAGCTTGGGATTTTGGTTTGGTCAGAAAGCGTCTTTGCATGTGGAGCATATCCTATATCCCCTGAATTTTTCTTGCACAACATTCGTGCTGAAGTCGCCGAGAACGTCGCAAGGCTTAATCGTCATCCTAGCGTAGCTCTTTGGGCCGGCAATAACGAAGCAAGTAATTTTCTATAATCTGATGGGTGATTTGAAAATTCCACATTAAGTGCGCCTTCATTTGTGAACAGGGAGAAGGATACTTAACCGATGTGCGCAACACTTGGCCGAATGGCTCTATTTATTTTGATCAATATGACTACCTTAACAATCGTTAGTGCACCATCTCCCCATTTCCGCTCAAAGATTGCTGATTGATCATGGCCGTCGAAAAACAACATTAGGTGTGATTCGTGACGTTGTTCTCGAAAACACTCGCTCAATATCCTACATTCCCTCTTCAACCACTCAAGGGTTTGTGCATATGCATTTATGTCGCATTTCACTTCGCCTGTTAACTTCTTCATGGGTTCACTTTGGAATTAGATACCTTACCCTTGAGCCCTATGTTTCGCGATATAGTAACAAGACAGAAGGTGAAATATACGGTGACCAAGAACATTATAACTCCGATACATCAATTAGTTTCGACCTGTCATCCTATCCCGTAGCTCGCTTTGTGAACGAGGTAAGCCTTTCTTCCCGCAGGTGCCCTCGTTGGTTGTACCGGACCTCTCGAGATGGAGCAGCGTGCTAACTGCTGTGCCTAAACAACACAAAGTTTGGCTTTCCCTCGCTTCCGTCTATCCATACCTTGGACCGGATTCTCAACACGCCCGAAGCTTATGGATTCAACTCGTCGGTTATGCGCGCACATGACAAAGTAAAGGCCTTTGTTGAACCTATCCACAGGGATATAAGTGCAAAACTAATTTCCCTGGTCCCAACAAAAAAAAAAAAACAGAATCCGCCAGCGGGATCACTTGAGTATCCTTTCCCAGCAGACGGTGGCCAGCGCGCGCTAACTACGGGTGTGACAATGTACTATCCCACACCCAACATTGCCGATGATCCACGTACCCTATTGGCACAATGGGCATACACCACTCAAGGTTTGTGAGAGATCTCGAACACAATCGTATATTAGGAGGACTGGTTACTCAAATACAAATACTTGATAGTGTTTCAAGCAAGCTTTATGGGTTCCCAAATACACTATTATCGGCTCGGTGCTAGTCGTGGTGAAAACAACATGGGTAAGCCAAAGAAGCCCTCCAGAAACATTCTTTCAATCACTGACCTAGTTTTGAATCCTTCAACTGTCTTAAACTTAGGTGCGGTTTATTGGCAACGTAAGTGTGCTCTCTCTTGACCAGTCACTCAATAGATCATTAACATCGTGGCAAAATTCCAAAGTCAATGATATTTGGGAAGGAATTAGTTGGTCTTCTATAGAATATACCGGTCGGTGGAAGATATTTCACTACCTTGCCGAGCGCGTTCAGGATCACGTGATCGTTTCACCAATATATCACGCGAAAAATGACACCTTGGATATCTACGTTACTTCAGATCTTTGGTGAGTTTATCTTGCCATAGCACATATTTGTGGCATTTCTCAAGCAAAAACCAAACAAAAAATACATGTTTTTTCAGGCAGCCAGTTGCAGGTTCGGTGCAACTTACTTGTAAGTTCCTTCCAGAGCTTTCTGAGAGAGGGTGAGAAACTGGCTAAATTTTGCGAATTCAACAGGGTATGACTTTGTCGGCCAAAAAGTATGGAATGCTACGAAAAACTTTTCCGTCGGTCCAATCAACTCCACTCAAATCTTTCATGCCTCTGGTCTGTCCAATATTGTTCCGAATGGACAACCCCCAAACGACGCGTGGCTACATCTTGCGCTGAAAACTGAGGATGGAAAGTACTTGAACGAGCAATTCTTCCATCCAATCAAGCTGAAAGATTGCCAACTGCGCCCTACGAAGGTTATTGCTCGCGCGATTGGCCACAATCAGGTGTCCGTAGAAGTCGCTCGTGGTGGGGTTGCCGCTTGGGTCAATGGTAAATGACGCCTGATCAGACCTTTGAAACCTTGCAACTTCTACTGAACAAAGGACTGAGGTTATCGAATTTCTTACCCTGATATTTGTTTTCCCGCGCCGCGCGGACAATAGTCGAGCACCCCCCCGGTACGCTCCGCTCTTTTTCATCTCCAAATTTGAGTAGAGCGTATGGCTTACCAAACCCTTGTCGTGTTACTTTCATTACAGGTGTCCGAGGTTATTTCAAAGATATCGATACGGACCGGCCTTCGAATGCATTTTTTCTGAGGCCCAACGAGAGAAGGAAATTGGAGTTTGTCTTGAAAGGCTACGATGACGAAGCTCTGACTCGAAACTTGGAAAACAAGATGACAGCTCGAAACATGTGGGACAATCAACATCGAAGCGCATAAGCACTTGCTATTTCCAATCTCCACTCTAAATGACGTTGATTTTAAGCTCGTAGCTTATCATACTCCACCACTAAGAAATTTCCTTGATGTTCAGGTCTATTTCAGAGAAACTACAAAATCGGTCCTATTCTGGACTGAAAAAATACCCGTCAACATCTCTCATATGACGTGGGATTGAACGGTAAAAATTATAGTAATTTTAACTAAAAACCTTCAACTCGTGTTTTTTGCTTTTGTTTGTTCTTTTATTGATTGGGAACTCTATGTAAGCCTTCTTCTGATTTCCTAATAATCTGTGTTCAAAACGATTGGACTTAGAAACTCCCAATTGTGTTCATACCACGTAGGATTGTCACCAATAGAAATTAAGAACATTTGATTTTTTTTATCTCTTTTCATACTTACTAATACAACCACCAATTGATCTTATCAAAACATGAAAATTGAAAAATCCGAGCAAGGTGAGAAGAAAAAAAATCCAAAACATGAAAGAAAAAGAGTTTAGATGATTCCGCTACCCAGTGTAGAGAGCAAAGACAAATTTGGTGTTAGTTTTAGTCTTTTCTCTGGTAAGTTCCAAAAACCAAGGCGTTCACAGTTTTGGCTGGCACAACTTGATTGAAAGCCAGATTGGACGAAAGTCCCAGGTGATCAACCTCCCAGGGCTTGATTGAAAAAGACCCACATGAACTGTTGAACTGAATATGGCAAAAAATACTCGAAAATAAAATTTAGAAAATCAAAATAAGAATTTAGGAAAGAAAATACTCCACCACCACATCCCCAATCTCATTCAATTCATTCTTTGCTAATCAATACTGACCAATTTCATCTTCCACTGTGTCAGAGTCACCAAATCCCACCAATTCATTATTATTTCCATCCTCAATTCAAACCACCTCCCCGCTTCCATCTCTGGCCACACTGGAACAATCATTACTGATTTATCTGTTCTTTATAATGTATTCCTTGAATAACTCAATAACTTCATAAAAACTGAAATAAATCAAAGAAATAAAATTGGCCGCTAGAACTTGTGATTGATCACCATGCATTAATCACCACATACATCCAATCATTGTTTTTACTCCACTTTAAATGTTGATCAAGCAAGTGATGTTACCCTTGACAGGTGTTACTTCATTTAAACAAGGGGAAAGTGATCAATAGAATACTCTATCACTTTCAATTTTGATCAATGAAGTGATGTTACCCTTGACAGGTGTTACTTCATTTAAACAAAGGGAAAGTGATAAATAGACTACTATTCATCCTCATTTTAAAGAGGACAATTTTTTGATTCAGAAGATGTAATTTAATCCTAGTAATGATGGGTAGTTACAGATCAGAAGCCAATTGAATATCTGTAGTGATAATAATAACTCTAAAATTTATAATATATTTAACAATAATTATGATGTGAAGGATAGTATTTCTTGATGGGAACAAAAATAAGAATTTTGACTCAGCACCTCAAGAAATGAAATAGGAAATAAAATCAAAGAAACAAAAGGATTCATAAATAAATAAGATACACAATAAGATGAAGTATCATTTAAAAATAATGGAGTTGAATAAGAATAAATACATATTAAAAAAATGAAAAATCCATTCTAATCCAAAGAGGAGAATGAGGAAAAGGAGAATGTCTAAAAAAAGAAATTATAATGGAAAAGGTAATATTCATCTTTGCTATTAAAGATGAAACCATAGAACAAAGAGAACATTCAACTCAAAGGTAATGAGGACAAGAAGACTTGCTATCAATTGTAGATTGATCAGGGGACAAATGAAAAATTCAACTGGTCATGAAAGTTCTGTAAGGAGGAGTATCCTCCACTCAATTCCATTAATCATTGATTCACATCCAACAATTTAATAGGGCATATCAGAGTTAAGAAAACCCGCCATTTTTTAATGGCAGGTTTCAAACCCGCAATTAAAAATCAAAAAAACCCACTTATTTCACATGGGATGTGTCAGAGTTACCTGGAAATAAGTGGGGTTTTTCAAGTAAAGTATATAAAGGCTTCCACCACCTGTCTGCTTCATACACCCCTGGTTTTCCACCTCCAAACTTGGAAAAATTCTACCTCCAACCTCATTGGAACAAAATTTGATTCATTGCTCTTCATCTCTTCATCACTATCCTCATCACTTCATCACTCTCATCACTTTATTGCTTTCATCACATCCAGCTAAATTTTATTCACTTTATTGCTTTCATCACATACAGCTAAATCTAACTCTCATTGCATCACTATCCTCATCACTCCCTTACCCTCATCACTTTTTTGCTTTCATCACATCCTAAATCTGATTGCTTTATCCCTCTTGTCACTTCATCACTCTCATCTCTTGCTATCCTCTTTGCTTCATCACTCTCATAATGGACCCTCAGCAATCCCCCCTGCAAGTCCACTAAACAATGCAATGGACCAAAGCAAACATCCCCCAGGAACTCAAAATCCAATAATTCTCCTTCATCAGCTTCCAAAGGCCCAAGTCAGCTCAAGAGAGCTGATCACATCATCCTGGTAAACTGGCTCAAAATTCTGTCCAACTAAGTTGCTTGCTTTTGATCCAACAATGAAACATGCATAGGCCAACCTCCATCCTCTAAGGTCAATGGTTATCTCCTGATGGCTAATGAACTTAAGAATAAAACAAAAGGTAGGCTGGAACTGTCATCCAAACAGATGAGGGAGCGATTCAAGAATTATCAATCCAAGTAAAAAAAGGCCCACTCAATCAACTTGGTGGTTGATAAGTTGGACTCCATTTTTCATTTTTATATTCAAATGGATGAAATATTTGGAAAGAAGGCCAACATCAACCCTCTAGCTGCTTTTGACACCCAACAATCTGATTCAGTTGATGCCAAGGACTTGGCTGGGGATGCTCAGCCTAGCAATGAGGACCTTGATGAAACCTTTTCCTTTGAGTGGCCCCCATATAATTCCAAGGAGGATATTCAAACACAATCAGCTCCAATCACGCCTACTTCCGCATTGATTGATGAGTCAAACCCAACCTTGGACCCCTCACTTACTTTTTTTGATTGCTCTCTTCCTGGGGTGGAAGAACTGGAGAACTTGGCTGATGAGGAGGATGTCATTCCCATATCACCATTGCCATCAACATCTGCTCAAGTAAGGAACCAAGTTCTTTTATCTTCTGTCTGGTTAATCCTGACTAATTTAGATTTTAAAGAAACAGGCTCATTCATTCCTGAATGGCCAAAAACTCAAGCCAATCGGGCCTCCCACATCCCCTTTAAATTAGAGCAATGATGTTCCCACACAAACCTCCTCTGCAAAGGGAAAGCAAAAGGCCTCCAACTCCATCAACATCAACCCCAATAGCATTCAAAAGAGGAGAAACACTTCAAATTTTTTGGGCTTTGAGGAAATCATGGATAAGCAAGATTCAAGTAAGCCCATTGGATTCTCCTTGCTTTCAAAATCAAGCTCATTCCTATTCCCCTATGAAAAAAAGTTAAATTTAAAATTTAATCTGAAAACCTTCAGTTTGAAAAGGAGAAGTGGGATCATCAACTGGCTATTGATTTGCAAAAGCAGAAAGCCAAGAGTTTGGCTCATCAACAAAAATGGGATGCTGAGTGGAATTTGAAACAGGCTGAGCTAGAATTTCAAAAAGAGGAAAAGGAGAAGGATTGACAGCAAGCACATCTGGAAATGGAGAGGGAATGACTGGCAACAGAAAAAAAGGATAAGTGGTCAATGGCTGCAGCATACATTGGTAGAAGTAGAAAATCAGATGAATTAAAGCAGATTACTAAAATTCTGGGCTTGTAAATATATTTGCTTTGATGAAAAACATAAAAAGAAAAAAAAATGATTTTTGATTACAACAATACTTAAGGCTATTTTTAACCCCCCTAATAAAAAAATATTTTTTCTTTTTATTTATATTTTTTTTCCTGGAGTATATTTTCCCACTCCCAAAGTCCCTGCAACTTTTTTGAGTCATTTTTTTGATTTGCATTGACATTGCCATTCTTGTATGAGTGGCAGTCTCCACAGCAGGAAAAGTACAGTGCTTGTACTTATTGGCTGCCCAAACCATTTTCACCATAACTTTTTGCTTGAAATCAATTCCAGAGCCAAGTTCAGGAAAACCAAATTGGCCTTCTGATACTTCATATTCAGCCTTAGTTTCAATAACTTGTCCATTTGATTTCTTGGTTGGAACTGCAAGTATAAAGGAATACTCAGAGATTTCACCTTTGTCAATGTGAGGTGAGTTGTAAAAAGAGTTGGATGTGAAAGTGACATGCAGAGAGCAGTCAAAGGGAGTAGGCCAAGAACCAAATTTGAGTGATGAAAAGGAGGGGATGTGGTTGTCCTTCATTATTTCACTGTTTGATTCAAAGGGAAGTCTGGCCAAATTGAAAAACATTTGTCCTAAAATTCAAGAGACTTTGTCTGCCTTAAGATTGAGAAAAGCATACTCTTGAGGGGAAGATTGAATAGATGATTGCTTCACATAGCATCCAAGTAAG